>JANDEH010000004.1:60060791-60470824 GCA_024610705.1 Tetragnatha versicolor | reverse complement strand
TGACATTAAAAAATTTGAAAATTGAAAAGAGATTATTGAATTTTAAAATATTCCACTAATATACAATAACTAAAACAATAAAAAAAATATCCAGTTATTAAGATTAAATTAGCTAAAAAATTAATAGAAAAAATTTAGGAATAGCGAGTAATTTCAACAATGCTTAGATAAGCTTTTCCCATTGTGAATGATCTGATTTTAGTAAAAATTAAAACCCTATAAAAACTAAATTAATCTAGTTATATCTATTATTTTATTTTTAAAATTATTTTGAACTATCATCTATCAGTAACAAGTGCCGAAAGACAAATTAAATTAGTATAAGTTAGTTATTTTCGTCGGTTTTTATGCACAGTTTCTCATAGGATTAACATTGGCAGACCAACTTTCCGTAGGTTGTGACGTAGCGACCTCGCTTTGTTTACATTTTATGAGCCAACCTGTAGTACTCTATTAACCTTGAGGTAGTTGCTTATTTTTGCAAAAAGAATCGATTAAAAAAATATAAAAAATCATGCAACATTGGCGACATTTGCGCCTTGCTAACGGAAAAGTACCCTACTTTTAAAGAGCGAAGTTTTTGTATCATGAATTTTTCAAACTAACCCTACACAGTTGGTACACAATTAAGCTGGCTACACAAGTTAATTCCTCATTTCCAGCTCCTACAGATGTTTCAAATGGCAACACTATGCAGAAAACTTAATAACGAATATCTTGATTTATGTCATAAAAGGATGATTAATTAAAAAAATTCACCTCCTTCAAGAGTTTCTAGCTCTACCATACTGTTAATAGGAATTGAATGAAAATTTGGTTAAATATTTTTTGAGGAGAATGAGAATGATATGGACTAGTGGAGTTGAAAAGATAGTTGAGTTTAAAAATAAACTTCTTTCTGTGAGTTTGAGGGTGCTCTCCCAGATTTGTTTCTTTAATTTTACCCTTAAAATTAGATCCTTCTAACCTTCTAACGGGGATGCACTTTCCGGAGTGTCCCCTTGAATCCCTGAGAAAAAAAATCTTTGTCATGTATGAAGATTTAGGAGAATTATTGCACTCTCAGCTCTTAAACCACCTAGACCTAGCTAGACCAACATCACTATAAATAAGAGATATGAAAGAAAACCCAAAATCCATTTTAATCCAGTATTTTTGGATTGGGTCACTTTTATTCAGAACTGTTCGAATGAGGGTTAATCTGGTGCGATCTTTTCTTGCGTTTCGTTTGAGAATTCGTCTGGAATGTTTCAGGGAGGGGGGTGTGGAGATTTTACCAGGGAATAGCGGGATTTGTGTCTGGATTAGATTTGATCTGTAGAGAGAACTTGTTCGACGGCATTCGTCTTGTTTGAAAAAATGATCGCCTAAATTACTTGTTTTATTTTTTTGAAGGAGATTTTTACTCGTACGTTTTAAACTTATATTGATCATAGTTGCCTCCAAGAAAAAAACTCTGTTGCTTCGGATACCGAAAATGATTAAAGTATAACTAGTACTTCCAAAAGTCTCTGTTTCATCCCGTTTTATGGAAGAAAAGTATTTATTCATTAAAAATTTTATTTTTAGGTATGCGTTTTTTTATATGATTATTCATCTGCGTCTGATAAAGAATATTAGCATTTTAAGTGTAGGAATCAATGTAAGTAACTAGTTAGCTTGAAAAGACAAGGAACGCTTAATAACACACATTTGAATCGTCAGTTTGAAGAAGGGAATAAGTCCAAAAAATGACAAATTGACTTTTTGTGCTCAAAAAAAATCTCCAAGCTTTGTTCTACATATTGGTGAAAAGAGGGGGGAAATAAGTAACCCCGTAACCCCTATAGGGAGATATCACCCCTTGAAGTTGTGAAATCGATGTCTATTCATTGTAATTTTTGAGTTAATTTAGAATTAAAGTTAATTTGACTTTCTTTTCATATTCTTTGTGTTGTAAACTAAGTTGAAATAAAATTTTCTCTGAATTTCATTTTTTTCAAACTTTTTTTTATGCAGGGAATGTTTGACTTCATTCATATTCAGCCACTCCATTGATACTGCTTTAATAACTCAGTTTCACTATAATTTTGAATTTTATTTGTCTTATTCTTTTTATTTCACCCTTTTGTGGTGTAAACTAAGGAGAAATATAATTTAAATGTGAATTTAAGGTTTTTTTAAAAAGTTTTTTTCATTAGGGAAAATTTCATGAGGTGGAAGAAGGGAATAAGTCCATCAACTTATTTTGACTGCAAAATATTTTTGAATATACTTATATTTGTTTTGATGATTGCTTTGTTTTCTCTAAATAGGGTTCTGAACTTCCAGTAAAAATTCGGTGGTTAAACTATGAAAATTCCATTACTTATAGTTTTTTTTTCGATTTTCTCAAAACTTGGTTTTTGGACTTATTCCCTTCTTCCAACTGACGATTCATTTGTAACTAATAATTGAAAAATTAAATTAATGACAGCGACCCAAAACTTTCATTTGAAACCTAAGATTTCCCTCGGATGATTCTTAATTAAATATTTCCTGTTCTAATGAAATTTTCCTCTTCTTTCTTTCAATAAGAGCAAAATACTTCTTTTAATTAATTTTAATACTATTAATTTTAATAATATTATTTCTTTTAAACAATATTAATCTGAAAGTAATCAATATTAATACGAATATTTTATGATAGGTATAAATTTTAATTTAATTGGTAGGACATTTCGCATTTGATTAAATATGGTGTTTTTTCTCAGCACACATAGTCTAGAAAAAAAATATTAGCTCCTTTTAATATAGACCAGGAGCGTTTTTGAGTTAAAAAATTTTTAATATTAAACGTTAGTTCTGATGCCTTTTGCTAAAACTCAGTTTATTTTTTATTTTATAATTTTTTTTAGGTACTGCAAATATTTAAGTAATACCAATAGTTTGTTCAGTCAGCGATATTTAACATTAATATAGTTACCAGATATTACATTAAATACAGGATCAACAAAGTACGAAAAACAAGGTACAGTTGGTGTCTCGCAAAGGTTCGAAAGCTTCCTGGTAAAGGATGTTTGAAAATAACACACAAGCTAAAGAAGAACGAAGAACTGAACTACGCTAAAAAAAAGGTAAATTATGTGCTTCACAACTTAATAAAATATCTCAAAACTACTAAAAATTTGGAAGAGCTTTAAGTATATTAAGAATTTAGATAAAGACATATCAGCTTAAAGATTAGTTTTTTAATCTTGACTGTTTAACTGCAGTTTATATTAAGCTAAATATTGTTTAAACAAGGAGTGCCCTTTTTTATCAATGAGAAAGTTAAAAAAACGGTAAGTTACTAAACATGAATTTTATAAAGTTAAAATTAGTCAACATATAGACTTTAAATTAACCTCTATTTTAAAAAAGAGCGGAAATTATGAAAATTACACGAGCAAAATTAAAATGACATACAAATATTATTTCAAACTTTTCTTTCTTTCACATTTTTGATGTTTTACCCCAAAAATAGTCACAATTTTTTGAATGAGATGTAAAAACAGTGAAACTAACATAATAGGCTTCTAATAAGAATTTACAATCACTGAACAAACTGTGAAAAATAACCAACCAATTTTAAAAAGTATTTTCTTTGGAACGAAAAGAAAAGTAAAAAAAATGGTTATGAGTTTTGTGTTAACACCTTAATTTCATTCCTCTACAACAAGTTTAAAAGAAAGAAGCAGACGCAGACGAGAGAAATTTAAGAAAGTTTGGTTCAATTGTTTAAAACTCCTCAACCCATGAAAACATGCGTCGATGCTACAAAAAACTAATTAAGCTTTTTTTTACATTAGGAAGCCTGTACTAGAAAATTTTAGACGTCTACCACCTTTTTAATAAGAATGTAAGGAGGGAGACATTATAGTTTTTCTTTGAATTTCTCACCTTTTCGATCCTGCTTGCTTACATACTACTAAAGAACATGTTTTAAGCTAATTATAGATTTATAAAAAACATTAAGAAAAACTGTTTATGTTTTAAAAATCCGTCTTTTTCAATATTATTCTAGAAAAGAGACGGAATAGTATTTTTGTCTCGTTTATCTTGAAAGAAGTAGCATTTTAGTTTTGATTGACGAGCATATCTATCAGGCTCGTCGTAACTAAATTGTATTTCCAAGAGGGTGATGACTCGTAATTATTATTTATATTGTCATGGGTTTTCCAGTAATTTGACTAAAAATCATTAATTGCCATAAAAGGTGTAAGTCCAGTAAAATTTCATACTCCGGGTTTTTTTTTGGAAACATACAATCCTTTAAGTATTTCCCTCGCTGTCAATTGAATCGTCAGTTTGAAGAAGGGAATAAGTCCAAAAAAAGACAAATTGACTTTTTGTGCTCAAAACAATCTTCAAGCTTTGTTCTACACATGGGTGAAAAGAGGGGAAAATAACTAACTCCTATAGGGAGATATCGCCCCTTGAAGTTGTGAAATCGATGTCCATTCATTGAATTTTTTAAGTTAATTTGAATTAAAGTTAATTTGTCTTTCTTATCATATTCTTTGTGCTGTAAACTAAGTTAAAATAAAATTTTCTCTTAATTTAAATTTTTTCAAACTTTTTTATGCGGGAAATGTCTGACTCCATTCATATTCACTCACTCCATTGATACTGCTTTAATATAACTCAGTTTCACTATAATTTTGAGTTTTATTTGTCTTATTCTTTTTATTTCACCCTTTTGTTGTGTAAACTAAGGAGACATATAATTTAAATGTGAATTTAAGGGTTTTTAAAGATTTTTTTCCATCAGAAAAATTTCATACGGGAATTAAGTCCATCAACTTATTTTGACTGTTAAATATTTTTGAATAAACTTAAATTTGTTTTGATGATTGCCCTCTTTTCTTAATAGGGTTCTGAACTTCCAGTAAAAATTTGGTGGTATACAATGAAAATTCCATTACTTTTACAGTTTTTTTTCCATTTTCATAAAACTTGGTTTTTGGACTTATTACCTTCTTCCAACTGACGATTCAATTATCCTGACTGTGTAATGCTTAAATTTTCTTTTTTTTATTTCGAAATAGTAAATGTAATTCCTTATGGTTGGAAATAAATAAAACGAAACGTAAGATATACGCGTGTAATCAAATAAGGAGCAATGCAGGAGCTAAATGCAAATTATCTGGGATTGAATTTAAAAGTGTAATTTGATTTGGACGAAATATCTTTAAAAGGTTAATTCGTTGATTGTCAATCTGTTTCTACATTCAAACAATTTGAATTGTATGTGTGCTTTTCAGTAAAAGCTTTTAACCCATACAAACTAAGTCTTTGTCACAATTAAAATTCACTCTTTTCTTATTAACTTATCATGAAGCTTCGACCCAATTTAACTTTATGTAGATAAAAGCTTTCACTTCAAAAAATCCGCACAAAAAATAAACACATTGAATAAAACGTTTTGTCCTCAAATTATCAACACTTTAGTTGTGTTAGGTAAGGGCCATATGCAGCACCGTTTCGTTACATTTTAAGGAACCGTATTTCACCCTATTTCACCGTCATCCTCCGTACAACGGTAACGGCAGATCAGGACCAGGCGTCGGCCGTTTCATCCGCCGGCGGTTTGCTCTGATTGGTTGAAATGCCCGATGACGTAGCTCGAATTATTTATTCTCGGCAACCTCTTCGTGGATAATGGCGGCGGCGATAGTGTGGTGCGATGGTTTGTTTTTTAACAAGCGTGTTTTGTTTTGATTATTTTTATCGAGGAAAAACGCATGCAAGAGTTGCAGACGCTGATTTACCGTGTATTTTCAAGAATGGAAGGAGTATAAATACGAAGACAGTTCGTGTGAAATCAGACAGGACGCAGACAACTTGGATCTAAGAAAGTCTTGTACTAAAGAAAGCGGGAAGTTTCCATGCAGGTATGGTAATTTAAATTGTTATTTCGTGTTTGTTTGAAGTATTTGACCATTTGATTTTGACAGAAAATGGGGAGTTATGTGCTTTTTGATTGTTATGTACTTTGATTTTAAACGTTAAGAAAGTACCACGAACAAATTCCCTTAAAAACACTATAATAATTTGGCTAACTAATGTAATTGTTATTATTTACTTAGAATTAACTTAGTAACAGCTTTAGAGAGAGTTCTCCAGCTTCCATCTTTAACCCACAGCTCCAATGATGACAACTAAGCACTGAGGAAGCTGTGTTTACTTATGGCAACTGAAGGACTTTCTAAAACTGTTCCAAAACTTGTTATGATTAGATCTTGGAATATGTCAGACAGATCAGATCACACACATACACATGCATGTGCATTACCATAGTTGTAAGCTGTTTTGTTTGGAACCATTATCTTAAATAGTCAAAACTTGTGTATCCTAACATCAGCTGATCGCTGTTGTCATTTTAAGTCTGGTGATTTGTTTATACACCAAACTATCGACGCTTAATATTTTTGTACAAAAATAGTGCTTTTCGAATGTAAGTATTTACAACACCACAACTTTCCATAGGTGAAATATTTTAAATGTATTGAGATTAATTTTAACCCCATACCATAAATAATTTCTTCATCGATCATTAGAAATTTTTTTCAATCTTCAACTTAAAAAGATTTAAAGCTCAACTTCAATCCTAGAAAATTGTGTATTGAAGCCAGGAATTTGGGTCACAGCTAACAACTTTGGAGTCTCTGAGCTAAATTTTGTTCTTGCGTATTATCCTGTGGTATTCAAATATGTTATCAAAGGCCAAACAAAACATGTTAAGTTCTATCGCTGTGTTGCTGAATAGTCAATGGGATAATATACATTCAAATCAATATTCTAAGGTGATGGTATGGTGCATAAGCAAAACATGCGATTGAAAACGCTTATCGGCTAATGTGGAGATACTTACCGAACATGTTGTGACACAGGCTAAGCCCACTTATACCAATAGAGTTATTCAGTACCAGTAGTTATAGTTATTCAAGTAAAGTATCTACGGGTTTAGAGTTGAATCAGCATTTTCTTTACTTGAATGTACTTATAGAATATGTAATTATGTATTGATACTTTTTATTTATATTTGTGACTGCGTCATTAGAGAATTTAACATTTTTACTAGGCAAATTTTTTTAAAATAAAGAAATGTGTTGAACTTGCACTGATAACATGCTATGAAAAAAATAAGGCTTTGTGTGTTTTGTTTTATTCAATACTATACTGTGCAATTAATTGGATGTTGTTATGGTTGGATAATTTAACAAATAATATCTAAATGTAATCATCAATATTGTTACATTTTCAGCCAAGTTAAACTAAATGTTATTTTTCGTTGATGACCACTCTACTCGATGTGGCACCAATGAAAAGTTTCATTTGGCTATGATGGATGGAACACAACTTCTCCTGTTGATAAACTGACACCCCACAGCCCAACTAAAATGATGTTACAAAGATAAGTTATTACAAGACAAATTGAGACAGAGGTATGATTAGTTATCAATTTATAATTAATGTTGTTTATAGCATAAACTACCTATTTAAAAAAATTTTAGTGTCTCAGGAAAGTTTTGTCTGGAATTTGAAATTACTTATAATTTTATATGTAAGAAACTATAGCTTCTTAGAAACTTAAAAATAAATTTTATGAAGTTTGCTACTTTTCCAGAAACAGAACATTAAAAATGCTTTTCTGTCAAAAAGTGAATTTGTAAAGTATCGTAAAAGGTAATCAGTTTTGCCTAGACATCCCTACAGGGACTAATAAAGGCCAATTTCGGTACTGTTTATCAGCACCTTCACAAAAAATATACTCACAAAAGCAGCACCTTCACAAAAATTCTAAAATTATTTTTTAATGATAGGTGAATTGTTTATGGTTAAAATTAGTCTTTAAATTGCTATATAAAATTGTAGAAATAAGAAATTTAATGCTGATTTCATTAATTTTATAGTTCCCATTTAAAATATTTATAAAAAATTAAAATGCTGTGTAAGTTTTTTACAAAAATGGGGTTAAGTTTTAAAATTCTGGATTAGTCTCTGCCCTAGCTTTTACTTCACTTTTTAAATTTTTTTACTGTGTAGTTTTCAATCCTATGATTGTTCATGTCTCTTTCGTGCATAAAAATCTCCTGAAGTATTATTTCTATGACAATGTACTTAGTGTATTTAGTAAAAAATTGTTTATTTCTGTTGCCTTTTTTGTTATAGGTTCTAATGCAATTTTTAAAAAATTATTTGCAAGGGATATTCAATTTTTATAATACTTAATCCATACATGTGATTCATCTGCCAATTGGCGGAAATCCACCAATTTGCGTAGCAAAATTAAAATCCGACAATGGACCATACGACTGACGTCACATTTTCTCCATCATGTGACCAACTGAGCTTGCAATTGGTTACCACAGAGATAGTTCGTAATGAGATATGATTTGATAGCGAGTTTGTTTTCCCCGATGACCTGATTATTATGGGCGTGGCTGAATATGGTCCATTCGATTTGCAAAACTGAAATTCCACTTTCTTTTTTTCCAATCGTTTTATACTGAAAACTCTGACGGCTAGTGGGGCCTAGTACTAAATTGAAAAAATTAAAACAATATCGAAGTAATATGAAAATTAGTTAAGATTTAAGCTAAAAAAATATGAATCCAGCATATTGAATCCTAGATCTCGGACTAACTATACCCTTGGGTCATGTGCCATAAAAAACCAACCAACCTAGATCTCGAGAAGTAGAAGCCAATGGACCCCCTCTACTTAAAATGAAGAAAAATTTAGGTGCCATCAAATTTTTTTTAAATATTTTCATCCACTTTTTTGTCTGTGTAATCACATGTATGTTAATCTTATAATTGAGTTGCCCATATTGGAAATGATGGGCTTAAGAAATTAAAAATAATGGATAATTTTACTGTGTTCATCTCAAAATTATTTAGATTATAAAAGGCATTATTTCCTTATAAAAAAGAGAAATCTAATTACAAGCCTGGTGTTTTATATAATAATTATTTCATGTTATCTTAGTTTTTTCATTCAGTAAAATTGTCTGAAAAAACCTGTCACTGTGTGGGAGAAAAACCTGAGTAAACAGAAAGCTAGGAGGTGTTTCAGTACACAAATCGTGATAAGACAACATATATGGGTTTAACAATCTAAACACATTTCTAAATTTAAGTACTTAATTTCACTAAAAATTCAGACACAGTACTGGGAACTATCTTTGTTTATACTTTGAGCAAGGGTCAAGTACAGAAGACAATTTTTATTCTGAGCAGGACCCCAGAAGTATAATTTGTTATGAGAACATACAGGTTGCAACTGCGACAAATTTAATGTGCGATTGATCCTTCCCAACAGCCTTAAATTTACAAGAGGGCATAGTTCACAGGTTTGGTAGTCTCTCTGGGGTTACTTTTGAACTAATTAAACTTGTTAAAATCCATATTTATACCAGTCTTCAAATGTTAAATACCTACTAATTGTTATTTCACTTAACAAATATTGTATACATAGGTTTCAGATTAAATATTTTTTGTGAAGATTTTCTTCTATTAAAATTAATAATTGTGATTTTTGAATTCTTACAGACACATTCCAAATGGTGTTTACTTTTTGTTGACCATTGACTAGTTCTAGGGGCACCAATTGTAAATGCTGTTTGGGAAAAATTCATGACGACTACCAGCTGGCTGTCCTGCAGAGTAAGCACTGTACTCAAATGGAAGAAGGATGTTGAACTGAAAACTAATTTGTCGAAAAATATTGAAAAGAACATGGACGATGCTAAAATCCCATTAATTTTTATAATGTTGAGGTACTTTTTTATGAATTTTGTCTGAAGAATATTCAAAACATGGTTTCTCAGCCATTATCACCATACACCCCATTAGTCCAATAATACAACTAATACTTTTCTTAAACACAAGCATGCATTGGAGATGAAATATAAATATTCAGAAAACTAAATGATAGGAGTTGAACCCAAGTGCATCGTTATATTTTGTCAGTGACAATGATTCCCATGTTGTACAAGGGGTCTGTGAGTCCTACCCCAGAAAAATTTTGAAAATTTTTTTTTTCAGTTATCTGAGGAAATTTGCAATAACAATATTGCATAACGAAATTCTCAAAATTTGAAATAGTTCCCCTACACTTTGAAACATTAATTGGAATTTTTGTAAATCTTATATAAATACTATATCTTATTTCTTTACTATATGGTTTGCCAATAAAATCTTACAGCCAACTTCACTACACATTTGTAACACGAAAAAATAAATTTAAACAAAAATTCAAAATATTGTTTCGACCCAGTTTGAAAATCTCTGGATTAAAAGTTTAAAGTTTGTCGGGTCTGTTACAGCATATTTTCGTCTTATTAAAAATATTTTCACACCATTATGTTAACCCTCCCAATAAATAGCACCATGCTCTTATGAACACTAAAAAGTAGAAATATTGCTAAATTTTTCCGATTTTTATTGATAAACTAAAGTTATTGGCACAGCTGGGATATACGTCGACCAGCCGCCATGTTTACTCACAGCTCAAATTAGATCTATATTGTTGTGTGTCATCATTTGAGCTGTGGGTAAACATGGCGGCTGGTCGACGTATATCCAAGCTGTGCCAAGTTATTGATCTAACTAAACATATTAATCCATGAGTTTGAAATTATTTAGCACCAGCAATTTTTTGAATTAGTAATATTAGCTCCAGCAATCTAGGTAAAGATATATTTTAATATTAGCAATTTATTACAACAAATGACACTCTTTAGCCTGGCTGATTCAAAAAGGTTTTCAATAATGTTTAAAGGTTTTTAATAAAGCAGATTTTATTTTAATAATGTTAGCTATTTCTGAAAATGTACATAGACACTTAGTAATTTTTTTTGTAAATAAACTGGAATTCTTGATCGGTGTTCATAGTACCAAGTACATTGATACTCTTTTGTATCAATAATTCTAAATTTAAATAAATCGTACAAATTAAATACTTAACTAGCTAATTAAGTGTGTGCAGTAAATTGTATTTTGCACAGTAAGTAATAGGTTCAATTCTGTTAGAGTTCCCGCTAAATATCACAAATCACCTTTGATTGCTAAATATTCAAATATAAACAATGTTTTAAATGTTTTTAATGATAAACTGAACAGTTATAGATCTGATTAAACATTTTAATCCATGTGTTTGAAATTATTTAGCAATATTTATACTTTTTGGTGTTCAAAAGAGATTGGCGATATTTAGCGGGAATTGTAACAGAATTGAACCAAGTAATATACAGTGTAATATCTATTACATCATGTATTTTAAATAACTTAATGAATGATTCATAGTATCAGGGTAAATATGTTCATTATTTTCCTATAAATTATGATGGTAAATCTATAAATCGTAAACGTGCACAAAAATCTTGGCTGGACCTGGACTGTGTAAGTAAAACAAAAGTATTTTATTTATTTTATTGTCCAAATAACATAGCATAAACTATTGGGAAAAAACTAATTATGTGCGAAAACAAATTCAGATTACTTCAGTCGCGTCTGCGATCTATAATTGAGTATCAAACTCATTAATATCTTACTTTAAAGCGGCCATTGAGTTCGTTTGTTTGTATTTACGTTGAGGAGAAGCGGGAAGCGAGGCGCTTGCTTTTTTCGCCAAAGTTTCCTAGAATGGCGAGTTATCTTCCGCTCGCCAAGGCAAAACCGTAGTTCTTGAAAACCAATCGGCGGCAAGCTGGCCAAATGACTAAAGAAAACGTTAGTTGAGTTGTTTGGAAGTAGGATTCGACTAGCTTGAACCGTCAACCATTTCGTCGTAAAACGGTGTTGCATATGGCCCTAAGACACTTTAACACCTTCATTGAGTTGTGATAGTCTTCTGAACCTGTTTTAAAAGTGCTCTATCCAGAAATGTGTTTTAAAATTAGTGTCGTATGTTTAGAATTTGAAAGTGTTCTTGATGTCCACCCGGGTCTAGGAGATGAAAATAATAATATTTGCCTAATTTTAACAAAATTTGTATAATATATTCAGGCGTTGCACATTTTTAGTTACTCTTCATAACATTATCTGTAAAAAAAGTATCGTCACTCTCCTTGAAAAACTGGGTTGCTCATTTTTTCAAGTAATGTTCCGTGAAAATAATAGGGACATTACTATAAAAATTTAAGAACGCTTCTCAGAAATACCAGAAACTGATGTATTTTATATTTTATATACATTTTTATCCAACCGTTCCTGTTATTTTCCAGGAAAGTTTCTTTGAACAAAAAGGCAAAAATATGCGTACGTACGTTATACCTGAATAAGCTCTCTTCCTGTTATTCATCATTATTTCTTATAATTCATGATTATCTAGAACACTATAAAAACTACGCCATCATTTTATTTAAAGAGTAAATACGTTTTTAATAAATTCAAATAATCTTAAAAGTAATTATAAGAACCCGAATAAATTTTGTAGCCTAACATATTCCTGAATGATATCATCAACGTCTAAATTAAAAAGCTTTTAAACAGCTTTAGTTGCTAAATAAAGAATCAAACATTTATGTTCAAAAGATTCTTAGAAAAATTAAAATACATTAAAATGACTACTTATTTATTTAAATTTGATGGAAATGACAATTGCACTTTATGTAAATTATATTATCATTTATAAAAAGATTTATCCTTATTAAAGTAATATTTATAAACAAAACTAGATTTCCTTGAAATTTAAACGATAGAAACCCAGTCCGAAATAAATAGAAACCGTTCCACATATCTCGGTAAACGAAAAAAACAAAAAACAAATGCCAGTCTTTGACTCTTAAGCCTAACTAAAAGATCATTAGGGTTTACTATCAGAAATTCAAACCGTCCGTTTCGCCAGAGATGTTTCTTGGAAACTGGAATGTACTTGGAATGAGACAAAAATGAAAGGATTAAGCTGCCAGGATCTGTACAAAAGAGTGGGAAGAGCAAACCAAGAATTTCTCCTTTTGGGAGTCCCAGGGAAAGCACAAATGTTGGAATAAATCTTGGTAAAGTAAGTAATGTGGCTGGGCAAAGAAGCTAAATTTTTTTATCCATGTAACATTAGTCGTGAACTTTGAAGATTTGCATAGGTGTAAGAACGGTGTTACGGAGAAACTTAAATAAGGATGAGAAGGAAGTGTAATCGTGGGGTTATGAAATCTGGGATTACGTAATACGATAAAAAAAAGGAGTAAGCTTTTATGTGTTACCAGTGGCAGCTCGAAGCTAAAATCATAAGGGGTCTGCTCCTGCGGTATCAGGTTGACAACGTATTTTAAGCGATATAATGCCAAATATCAGATTTGATAAGTACAAAATATTATTAAAACTGATTCTGTCTTTATATTTTAAAATTCAGTAAAAGAATACTAAAAAGAAAATAAAAAGATCGTAGAGCAAACTCATACATTTACTTAATTCGTATTTTTACTGATTGAGTTTTAGTTTGCTGACAGTCACCGAACTCAATACTTGGGGAGATAATATCATGCTTCACTTGTTCTAGAAAACAAAAACTTCGAAACAATTTTCTTGTGTGAAATAAGGGTCCGTACAAATATAACGTAAGCACCAAAGGGGGAAGGAAGTTTGCTCTTTCCTTATTTTTCCGGGAGAAGGGATATGGGTGATGCTTACAAAAGTTGTCATAAACACTGCATTTTGGCGAATCTCTCATTTCTTGCATAAATAATTGTTTATGTTTGATGACAGGGGTGAGGAAGGTCAGTTTTCTACTGCAGTATACATTTTTTCTACAGCAATTTGGAAACCATTCGAAAGACATTTCAGCGGTCTTAAAAAAATGCCTATTTTTCTTAATAAAACTGCAGATTAACGTCTGTATTCACCACTAACTTAACCTAAGGTTAACCTGGAATTAATAAAGAAGGGAGTACCTCAGGGCTCTATTTTGGGCCCGTTACTATTTCTGATATATATATAAATGATTTATGTAATCTAAAACTATATGGTGATATTTTATCTTATGCAGATGATACTGTTTTAATATATTCTGCTGAAGATCATAATACCTTAGAAAGACAAATAAATTTAGATCTACTAAAACTTAAAGATTGGTTTCTAAAAAATGATTTGTCAATAAATAGTAACGCAACGAAATATATTAACTTCAGTTTAATTTACAGAAATAGTTTAGATCTTAATATAAAATATCATGATTGTTCCAATATTGTTAATAATTGTAATTGTCGGAACCTTGAACGAGTAAGTAGCTTTAAATATTTAGGATTACATATCGACCAAAACTTAAAATATGCATCACACATAGAATTTTTAATAAATAAACTCCGTTATTATTTATTTATCTTTTATCACTTGAAAAATTATGTAGATAGATCCTTTTTAAAAATCTTATACTATTCATGGATACAATCTATTTTACAATATGGAATTATTTTTTGGGGGGTGATTATTTGACAAATTTGCTACCTTTAATAAACTTACAAAAAAGATTACTTAAATCCTACTACTATTATAATTGTGAATGTTTGTCCGGATGTTTGTTACTCTTTCACGCAAAAACTACTGAATGGATTTTAATGAAATTTTACCATAATGTAGCTTATACATCAGAATAACACGTAGGCTATAATTTATAAAGAGAAAATCAGTCCTTCATTCTTTTTTTCCCGTTTTTCCTGCTTTTTTTCACTTATTTTTCCGTGTTTGAAAACCTGTTTTACCAGTCATACAACGAGTTAAAAATAAAACATTGTTTCAAATGAGACACAGATCACTAGACTTTTTCATTTACTAGATCTTTTATTTTAGTTTTAAACACTGGTTTTAAATTTCTTAATTTGTTCACTAGACTTTTTACTACGGTTTCAAATTTGTTATTTTATAAAGGCACCAAGATATTATTAAACATTATCAGAAACATCGGAATTGTAAAAAGTGACAAGAACACCGGGATTGGAAAATTAGCGAGAACATCGGGAAGGAAAAATTACCGAGAACACTGGGATAGGAAATTTACCATAAAGACACCCAGAATACCGGAATATAAAAATTACCGTAAACACTGAGATAGGAAAATTACCGGGAACGCAGCCGGGATTAGAAAAATTACCATGATCACCGGGCAACGGGATAAGATTACCGGGAACACTGGGATAGGAAAGAGGCGCCTGGGATACCGGGATGATTTGTAATATTGCTAATTTACAAAATTATAAATGTATTTTAAGAAATATTTTAAAAAATAAATTTATACACCCCACCCGTGCAAGGCCGGGTATAACAGCTAGTATTTAAATAATGATCATCTTTTCTCCATAAAGAAACTTTTTTACTATAGAACATTAATTTATATTCATAACAACTTTATTTCGTTTGAAAGCTCTAATATCAATTATAATCTTAGAAAACCTCCTCTTCTAAACCTTCTAAACATACCGAAACCAAACAAAGAAATTCTTCATAAAAGTTTTATCTACCAGGGTCCTTTCTACTATAACAAATTACCTACACAATTGACTACAAACTCCAATAAATTTTCTTTTAAAAGGGAATTATTCAATTTTTTATTAAACTCAGATGAATTTATCTTTTCGTGATTAACATTTCACCTTTTGCCTATTTATTTCTCCGCCCAAGATCTTTATCCAGTGTCTTTATATATATTTTTTTTTCGAGGTGTGTTAGTGTGTTTATATCATTCATTTTAAATTGGGTTGTATTTTGTGTGGAGCCATATGAATATTGTAATTTTCTGGGCTGTCCTCTTGCCAAATTACTTATTTTTGTATTTTTACATTTATGTACTTAATTTTTTTCTCTCTTTTTTTCTCTATATATAAGTGTTTCATAGTAAATTTTTGTTTCACTTGGAAGGGCCAATTTGGCCCCTTAGTGAGCAATATGTTTTTTTTCTTTTTACTATTTCCTTTCCTTTTAATGTTTTGTATTTTGTAAATGTTTCAGAAATAAATTATTATTATTATTATTATTATTATTATTATTATTATTATTATTATTATTATTATTATTATTATTATTATTATTATTATTATTATTATTATTATTATTATTATTATTATTATTATTATTATTATTATTATTATTATTATTATTATTATTATTATTATTATTATTATTATTAAACTCTTCTGATTGGTAGTTGAAAAAGGGAAACAAGTTTTAAGCCAATCAGAGTTGTCAAAAAAACTTGATTCCAGGTTAACCTTAGGTCAAGTTAGTGGTGAATACAGCCGTAAGTGTTTGAATTCCCTTCATTTTTTTGAAGCAATTTTGCAGAATTTTTAGGATGGGAAAGTCCCCCCCCCAAAAAAAAATAATATCCAGAAAGTTTAATTAATAACAATTAACGAATAAACAAATTTTGATTCTTCAACAGTTACAGTAACAGATGGTAATTCTTGTCGTTACAAAGAATAATTTCAAACTTGATAAATTATGACAAATTTCCTTGAAATATGATTCACTTGTGCACAATTACTCTAACTCTGACACAGGAAGAAATTACCTTAAAAATCTCACTAAATTCAATTAGGGAATACTTTTCTAACTTTATTCTGGGTATTTACTTTTATATTTTAGTAAAAACTTCAAGCTAGGTGTAAATTAAAAAAAACACCACCTTCTAATTTATTTAACTAGTTTTTTTAGGTTAATTAGTGTTTTATGGCATTAAGACATTGTTTCCCTACACTTAAGCTCTTAAAAGAGGGTAGTGTTTTAATTGAAGTGCTCTCGAATAAATTGATTAAAAGTCAGAAGATTTGCTCTATCAAGGCTCGTTAACTTTATTTTTAATCCTTTCTTTGTTCAAAAAAACTTTCAGTGACGATAATCCTTAAAACAGAGAAAACAAATTAGCACTTAAAGTAAGGTTATTAAAAACCCAGATTCACCTTTTCTTAATGTCTAAATACTTTCTCGAGATCTTTTACAAAATGTGCATACAAATGTACAGGGTGCGTCAAAAGTCCGTGAGAACTTTAAAAATTAATAATAAAAAAACGAAAAGAGATAAAAATCTGCCGCCTGCTGCTATGTTCTTGATTTGGCTTTGGATTTTTTTACACCAAATTTTGAAAATTTGTAGTTCCCCAACCTCTATGTAGATGGCAGCACCACTTTTTTTTCGAAAATAGGGAATTTCGACTAGCTGAGTTCCCCATTTTTCTTCATCGTAGGGATTTATCGAATATTGCGATTGAATCGATTTCCGAATCAAATGAAACTTTAATCCTCTGAATCTAATCGTCAAGGCCGGTTTTAAGCCATGCTGATCGTTTTGATTAGAATGTTAAATTAAAATATTTTATGATCCTTTCTTTGTTTCTCGCACAAATTTAAACTTTTTACGGGTGAATTTAGTTCGATCGCGTACAGTGATAACGGGTATTTATTTGTATGTTAGGTTTTTTTATTTATTCAGTCTTTAACAGAGAGAAATCTTATCTTAGGAGGTTTCAGATTTCTCTTTTTTTCTCATCTGATTTTCAACTTAATTTATAGATTTTTAAAAACGATTCATGATAAAATTTTTTGAAGTTTTTTTAAAATCTTAACCCCTTTTGGTTTTTCTCTGTAAATTGCGTTTGAATTATTTTTTATTTGTGCGCCTCCTTGGGGTACACTTGATCCATCACAGTACATCCAGATTTATCCCTCGTTACAAAAGAAGGGTGGATCGGGATGATCGCAGCTCTAAAAAAGTGACAAAACATTTTTGACAAACAATAAAGGTTTTATGAAAGAAAGTTAAGACATTTCTTCCTGAATAAAGTTTCAAAACTATTCAGTGGGCCCTTATCCCTCATCTTAGCTCGTTGCGCACAAAATCGTAACTAAATACTCTATGATTTAAATCATTGCAATAAGTTTTCTAACAATCTACTTTAATGATTTAATCATGTACGCTTGGTATGAAGGGGGGTTATAGAAATAAGTTTGAATCAACTCCATATTCCCTGAAACGATAGATTTTGGCCAGAAGATTAGCCCCCCTAAACGATTCTCTAAAATGACCACTGATTGTCTTTCTGATCATTTTTACTCGCCAAGTCGTAAACGGAAATTTTATCTGTTTATTTGTATTTTTTTATTTTACCATACCTACTAAAATGATGGGGGGTTAACATTTAAAATATTTCGAAAAATCTGATCATTTGAAACATTATAGAATAAATTGAAAATCAGATGGAAAAAAGAAAAATCTGAAAATTTCTAAGATTAGAGTAGATTTCTCACTCTCAAGGACTGAATAAATAAAAAAACTAGCATACAAATTAAGACCAGTTATCACAGTACGCGATCGAACTAAATTCATTCGTAAAAAGTTTAAATTTGTGCGAGAAACAAAGAAAGGATCATAAAATATCTTAATTTAACATTCTAATCAAATGTTTAAAAGATCAGCATGGCTTAAAACCGGCCCTGACGATTAGATTCCGAGAATTAAAGTTTCATTTGATTCGGAAATCGATTCAATCGCAATATTCGATAAATCCCTACGATGAAGAAAAAGGGGAAACTTAGCTAGCCGAAATTCCCTATTTTCGAAAAAAGTGGTGCTGCTATCTACATAGAGGTCGGGGAACTACGAATTTTCAAAATTTGGTGTAAAAAAATCCAAAGCCAAATCAAGAACATAGCAGCAGACGGCAGATTTTTATCTCTTTTAGTTTTTTTATTATTAATTTTTAAAGTTCTCACGAACTTTTGACGCACCCTGTATATAAAAATGTACAAATAACAATAAATACAAAATAAATATAAATACAAATGCATATAAAATGTATATGTTTTACAAAATATATATAAAGTACTTTATAAATTTGTATTTATTTGCATAATAATCTGCCTAACCTCCCCGCGGTTAACCGAGAGGCATATTTACAAAGGATCATGAAACCGGGGAAACTCATTAAATTTTTTCGTTCATAACTCATTAAATAAATAAAAAAAAACTTATGTTTCCCAGTCTTGAGCCTTTGTAAAGATCCAACCGAGAGTAAAACCTCTGAAGTTATCCTTTTGTTACTGCTAATCGAATGCTTGACTTCCGCTTAACCGCCGCGCCGGTCAGTTTGGCGGTGAACACGGGCAGTGGGTTAACATGCAGCGAATAGCAATGCTGGCTGTATAAAATCTTTGTTCTCAACTGGTGATCCGCAGTCCAAGGAATCTCATTTTAAAGGCCCAATCTCTCATTTAATCTTTTTATCTCTCATTTAAAAAGCCCAAGGAATCTCGCTGTGCAAAGATTGGGTGGACTTGTTGAAACACCCTGTTATTGTATTTTTAGGAATTGCTGTACAACACTCCCCTTTGTGATTTTTATTCGTTCTTGCTACTTATCTTACGGGCAATGTGATTAACTCCGGGATTATTAATACAACTCGCGTATTTCGGGCAAAGTGATAAATACTCATTGACAATTGTCACTGAATAATGAAATTCATTTCTTTCGGGCTTGTAGGCCGTGGTCTAAAATAAAATATAAGGTCCAGACGTTTCGTCGGAAGCTGTGTCCGACATCATCAGTGGAAATAAAACCGTTACAGCGATTACAGCGTTACAGTGGAAAACAGCGTTAGTTCACCGATTCAATAAGTTTGGACCTTATATTTTATTTTAGACCACGGCCTACAAGCCCGAAAGAAATTAATTTCATTAATCAAACCGGCTGTGAAAGTCTTCATGCTTACAAATTGTCACTTAATTAATCACATTACCCGCCTTACTTCAGGTATTATACCTAATTCACAGCAACGTTTCCTGAACCCAGTACGTCACTACGCGGAAGGAGAAAGTGAGTAAACACAAAGCCTGCTGGGTTGATAGGAGACGTGATAAAATCGTGATAAAAAGACACTATTTTTTATACATGGGTTGAACGAAATAATCATATTTTAAAATTGACGTTCTTTGTTTCGCTCGAAATTCAGACACCGCGATGGGAACTACTTTGTTTGTTAGTGACGCAGTAGGTTAAACTCAAGTTGCTGTCTAGTATAGTAATAATGCCCGGTTTATTACTTTTATCGTAACATTTTTTTACACCTTTTCAAGAAAAGTATCATGATTTCAGTTTTTGAAATAATAGGCAAAATTTCTCTCCCTAATTTTATTTTTCTATCCTTTTCCAACTAATTATTTCATACATATTTAAAAAGACTAATCCATCAAAGTACTGCAAACCTTCAACCCTAGTGTAAGCCATTCATGAACAAAATCCTATATTATTTTGATAGTTAGCCTTAAAAATATGAGTGAATATAATACAAGAGGAGACCGTATATATAAACAAACCATTCTGGTGAATTAATCGTAAATAATTAATTCAAAGATAATTGTGTCTGCATGCCCGTAATTCATAAAGTTGTTTAGACTATTTCCGGGCATTCATTAATTATTCATTCATTAAAGAACTAGTAGAATAGTATTTGGATAATGTTGACACTCAAGAGTAATTTTTCTCCAGACAGCTATCTATTTTCGGTGGTGCTAGGAAATCTCTGTCAACATTACTGTCCCATAAGACTTTATGTTTTTTAGGGTCTAGTGTTTATTTTAACAAATTTAAATTTTACATCACTCGTTGCATTGACTACAGCATTGACCTTTGGTGAGATTCGATGACATTTTGATGGAGTCCTTCCTATACCAATTTTGAACTCTAATTATTAAATTACATCGGCTAAAAAAATGTTTTTTTTTTTCGTTTTTTTATTAATTGCATTTCTGTTTAACATATAACTTCATGTTTAAATTAATTATGTCCCACTGCATCACAACTTTCTGTCATTTTTAAAAAAAAATTTCTGCCAAATTTAGAAAAATTCTATTCTTTGAGACATTTACATTCTTAGTCATGTAAGTCTTGTACATGACTAAGCATTTCCCGACCATACCAATTAATAAAAATGAGGATACTATTATAGTACACTCTTAAAACGAGTCTCAAAACTGAGTAAAAAAGTACTCAAACTGGCTCCCATCCAAATGTACTGAAATTTGAAAACATCAATATACTCATTTCTGAAAATGTGCATACTCAAAAATGAAACATCTTAAGCTTGAACTCAAAAATTAGCACATGATGTTTCATTTTTGAGTATGCATATTTTCAGAAATGAGTATATTCATGTTTTCAAATTTGAGTACATTTGGATCGGAGCCAGTTTGAGTACTTTTTACTCAGTTTTGAGACTGTCGTTTTATGAGTGTATTGCCAAAATAGATGTATTCAGACAAATTGAAAATCTTGTCGCGACCCACTAGTGGTTAGCGATCCTCAGTTCGTGAACCTTTGCAATAGTGTTCTAGCAAACAACACAAACTAAAGTGCTGTCAATTCAACAACAAAAGTGTTCTTAAACGTGTCGAGAGCAGTTTTCAGTGTCCAAAACAACAACTCTAATTACTCCCCTGTTTTTCTTTTCCCTTTTCTAATTACTTCTGGTACTATAACTGCTTCATCATCGTAAAACAACTACGAACTTGTATCATCCGTTACCGAAGAATCCCGGCGCCTGATCGGAATTGCTAACGAGCATCATCTCAACTCAACTCTTTTTTAATTTCCACTCCCGCTTTTCTTTTTTCGGTTTGGCAACAGGCCTATCTGTATCCAATGCGCGGTAATGCGTAACTGCTTCTTGCTTGGCTTTGAATTGACACCCTCGCTGAGGATGGTATTTATTTTCAGATAATTGAAGTAACAAGTCTTCCATTGTGCACGGATGGTCAGGAGAAGGATTGAGGAAGGACCGTTTTTTTTACTTTTATGAAATTAAATAGGAGAGTTAATTTAGGCAGAGCGTTTATTGAAGTCTGGAGTGCATTACGCTACAGATTTTTAATGGAAAGGCCAGGACAAAAGTAATTGTCAAAACTTAGAACAATTAAGAACACATAAATTGAAAAATAACTCTTGACCCAGAGTTTAAAAAAAACCTTGCTGATTTAAATAAAAAATCCTGTCAGTTATGCTGTAAAAAACTACTATACTTCACAGCAACGTTTCCTGAAACCAGTACGTCAGAACGCAGAAGGAGAAAGTGAGTAAACACAAAGCCAGTTGGGTTGATAGGAGGAATTTCGATACCCGAATTGTGATAAAAAGACACTATCTATACATGCACTGTTAAAAAAAGTAGTTCAACCTTTCACCAAAAACTTTCAACCTTTCACCATAAACTGGTTCAAATTTAGCTGCAACCAAGGTTTGGTAACAGGTTTCACCAAGTTTTACTAGTTAAAATACCAAAAATTGGTGCTTGCACTAGTGAAAAACCGAAAACTTGGTGAAACCTGTTACCAAACCTTGGTTGCAGCTAAATTTGAACCAGTTTATGGTGAAAGGTTGAACTAATTTTTTTAACAGTGTGGGTTTAACCTAAAAATCATATTTTAAAACTAGCGTTCTTTTTTTCACCCGAAATTCAGACACTGCAATGGGAACTAGGGTAGGTGGGGGCAAAGCCCCGCAGTTTTCAGTATTTTTAACATTGTGATCGATAGGGGGTAGATAATCCCGAAATTTCAATTGGAGGTGTTAGATTGAGATGTTACCTACAAAACCAATCTAAATTTATACTCTTATCGATAGTATTTCAAGAGAAATTGACAATTTAGTAGAAAAAAAAATTGCGGGTCTTTGCCTCGCAAAATGGGGCAAAGACACGCACTTTTGAATTTTCGTGTCCAAATGAAATAAACATGGATAAACAAAATGTTTCATCATAAAAACATTAGAGATAATCATCTTAATACAGTAGACCCCCTATTATCCGCGGAATTGGGTGCCAAGGGTACCGCGGATAGCTAAAATCGAAAAAAGGCCAAAAATGAGGTGAAAACACGAAAAAAAAATATTTCAGCATAAAAACTATGTTTCATTGTACAAAAAACATGATATGTAAAACTTTTAAAATGTGTACAGTACAGCAGAAACCTTTGCTCTACATCTAAAATCTCTCTAATGTCGTCTAAAATTTACTGTCATCATTAAAAATTTGTTTCGTAGCAATCGTGGATCATCCGCTCGCGGATAATGGATTTCTAATATATTGTTTTAATATTTTTAAGTTAACCAACAATATTAAACATAGATATAATCCGTTTTAATGAAAATTGTCAATCTGTTGTAGCAATTCATTTCAAAGTGCCCAATATCTTTCAAAAGGGAGAAAAAAGGGTTTCCGTTTGAGGATTGATATCTCGGAAACCTTTATTCAACTTTTTAGGGACCCTGTAGATTCTAATTTCCTTTTGGGGTGAATTCCCAAAGTTTTGAAGATGCGGGTATTTGCCCCAAAACACCTGCGGGTATTTGCCCCGTTTCACTTTATTTTGAAAAACAAGCCTTATTATTTTTAGAGACAAGGAAATTATTTCAACACGAAACTGAAGTTCAAATGCTCTCTTATCATTGGCTTATGTGTTTGTATTTCTCCTGAAGACCTATTTTATGTAATGTTTAAGTAAAAGATCAGAAAAATTACATCAAAATGATGAAAAACAAACTTACAGCATTTTTTCAACTCATGAGTGAATTAGGGGTACGAACTTTCGTAGAATGATAGGTCACAATAAGACAAACCAACCACCTGGTTTTCAACTTTTGAATCGATTATTAACAATTAAAAATCGCGGTGCGTGGTTTTGCCCCGTGCTGGTTTTTACCCCCACCTACCCTACCTTGTTTGATAGTAGGCTCAACTTAAATTGCTGTCTAGTATAGCTAAACAGAGTAAGTTATACTCCTAGCTATTATATTTACACAGACTCTGTAGTAAGATTACACCGGGGGAAATCGGGAACCCCGAATCAAGTTATCTTTGTTATATGCGTGATACAATTTCTCTGTAGTTTGACTGCATTATGTAAGAGGATTTACCTTCACAAACTAACAGGGGTGCTATGGTATAGCAGCTTACAGGATTTCTTTGTCAAATACGCAGGTTATTTTCTAGAGTGAATTTAAATTCTATCAGATTAAGATTAATCGGGACATATAGGCAAGACATTCGGTTACCGGGGTAGTGAGACAAAATCTTTTTTTAACCACTTTTCATCAATATTGTCAGTTTACTAAGAGAAAGATTCAGAAACAACAAAAATTTTAAATCCAAGGTTTAGCAGGGTTTTTAGAACAATGTCGCAGTTTTAAAGCATTGCTAAAATACCAAATACTAAAGAATCTAAATTTTTTTAATAATTTCTGTCTTAATGCTTTCTTTCTGAAACCAATGTTTAGAAATTTAGCAGGATTATCTCTTTATTAACCACAGTAAAAATGTTTTAAATACATACAGGAAAACATGTAATGCGTCAAAGGGAAAAATTATTTTTCGTTTAACCCTTTTAATGGATCTTAATAAAATGCTCGTGATCTTAAAATTAATGTGTCTGATAGAAGACCAAAAATAATGGAGTAATAATAATTTTATTGTTTGATTGAAATACATTTGAACAATTCTGTTTTTCGAATAAAATAATCTCGGAATTTATTTCACTGTGTTCAATTCTAAAATTTTTCATCTTGCTGGTGAAGTACTTTATATTTTTACTAATATTTATAGTCAAAGTAGCATGAAATGTAAGTTTCATTTAGTAAACGATAGGTAATGTGGGTAATAATATCTCTTTATAGGATCTGCATACGGTCAAAGTATTAAAAACCCAAAATATTATATTTTACAATTCTTTCAAAATGGAATCCATTCGTTTTCATAATAACGGAAAATTGAAATTCCACTTAAATACTATGAAAAAAATTGTTTTGTAAGATTTTAAACAAGGTATAAATTTAAGTAGTTCTGTGCATATTTTCTTTTTTATATTATTGGTATGATTTAAGATTAGTTATGATACATTGAACAATCAGATTGATAAAAAGAAAAACGTTATAGTTAATCGCTCAAAGACATCATGAAAGTTTCAAAAGAACTTTAAATACTTTGAGAGAGTTTTGTATCCAATTAAAGTAAGAACAAGGAAACTTAGTTCCGATGCCAATTTTTCATAAACAGTAATTTAAAGTAAGTTGAAACAAAATATTTTTCTGTAATTTTATATCTGAGTTACATTAAGTATTTAAGTATGGAAGTTTTAAATTACTCGTTGACATTTTTTTGCAAGAAAAAGTAAAATAAGCACGATTATATAAGCTTTAATAAACTTTTGATTTTTCAGAAGGGAAATAAATACGATTTAAATGTAGATTATACAATCTTTCAAGCAAAAAAAAATTAAGAAGTAATAATTATACCGTTTTGAAGTTTGATTTTAACAGATATTTTGGTGTAATTGATAGTTGGAACCTCTTTATAACATTGCGCTAAGCCTTGAGTTTCAAAAGTGTCACTGCATTATCTCTCTATATTAAAAAAAAGTAACAGTGACCGTCACCGCCGTCGCCGTCACCGCCGCTGATTTTGAAAATTTTATTTTTTAACACTTTGAACTATCACTACGCAAAAACTATTTGAAGGAATATTATGAAATTTTGACCATTGGTAGAAAAATGTATCAGGGTCATTTCAGTTTCCAGACCTAATTAATTAGATAATTAGTTCAGGAGTTATTTAATGTCAAAGTCGAAAATTATTTTTTTCGGCTGCGAGTTCGCCCCCAGAAAAATCTATTTACAGCAGAAACATGATTTTTTGCAGACACATACTCTTAGGTATGAAGTTTTGCACCTCGTCACCCTTTTTTCGAATTTCGAATTATTTTTGGAGTAATTAAATTCTTAAGTTTCGAAATTTTTTACTCTTTTTCGGTTTTTTCGTTTTAATACAAAAACTAATCACAGTAGAAATATGATATTTTAAACACGCATACAATTATTTTTTATAGAAAGATTGGCGTTTCCTTTTTTAAAAAATTCTAATTATTTTTAGAATTATTAAGATTCAAAGTTTCAATTTTTTCATGTCTTTCTGGTCGTTCACTAGAGAAACAGACGATTTTTATGTGAGTCTGATTTCTTTTATTTCCAACGATTCACTAGATACACGTGCATTTCATAAATTTAAAAGATATTAATGGCATGCTTTTTCTCTAAGATAGTTGATGATAACTTGTAGACTTGCTGGATATTTTAAAAAACATTTCGATTAAATTATTGACAAGTTAAAACAAGGATATTTCAGTTGCAGTTTTATTTTGATATTTTTGTAGTTATGGTCCGAATTAAGTTATTGATAAGTTCGAGAGATAAAAGTTTCGATTTTAAATTATCATTAACTAAGCCGACAAGTTCCAGGTTTTACTGGATAATTGAGATGAAACAAGCGAGCTCTGCTCGCTAAGATCGCGAAGCGATCTTCAACGAACTGCGAAGCAGTTCCGGGGGTTGGTGAGCGATAGCGAGCAGGGGGCAGAGCCCCCTAGTAGCTTAAAACGAAGAAAATTTCCAACTGTTTAACATGTTTCAGATATGTTCATAAAATTTTAAAAACAATAACATAATTTTGAACAGATGTTATCGCATGATTTAAATATAATAAATGTCATGTATTTTGATAGGCAGTTTTCTAAGTTAAAAAATCCTATTAGAAGGTAATTTTGATATCGGTAAATGAGTAGGTAATTTTCCTTTAAGAAAAAGAAATATGCAGAAGAACAACTTTATTTAGCTATTCAAGTTTCCCTTAGAATTTTTATAACTGTTATATCTTTAAAAAATCTGTTATCGATGGTGTTTTTTAATTATAGTGTAAATTGGATAACTTATTTCTTTAAGATGAATTCATGAACATTGTACATTAAGAGAGGAAATTTTTTTGGTCCTTTGATCCCTCTTCCCCTCTATCTTGGTAACCTTAAATTTAAGAAACATATTTTATTTGAAGTTTTGGATAGTTCGAGCATTTTTATATAATGGCGTGATTATCATTATATTATTTAAGAGTTTAAAAAATATTTCAAAGGTTTTTACATGTGTTTTAGATATGGTCACAAATTTGCGAAATTCCAATATAAAAATGGATTAATAAAGCCACCAGTGAGGATTGAACTCACGACCCCTGGTTTACAAGACCAGTGCTCTAACCACTGAGCTATGATGGCGACATAAACCACCAAGTCTCATGCAATGTCACATAAAGCAAAAAAAAGATCAACTTCCATAAAAAAATCGAATGGAATCATGACTGTTTCTATGACAGCTGCATCAGCGGTTGTGATAGTAAAAGCACAGTTAGCGATAAGAATAAAGTCGTTTCTTTGGAGTTTTATTGAGGCCGTTCCTAGAAAGTAGAACATAATAGATACATTTTATTAACATTGGAATGATGCGGTACATTTGGTTTAGTTTGTGAGAGCAATCAATGTTAAGGAAAATAATGATAAACTTGGGGGTTGTTTTCTCTGTAATGCTTTTGCAGGCGAATGTGCAAATTGAAGTTAAAATGTGAAAACTTTGGAAATTAAGAATGTACTGACTAAAATTGTTGTAAATGTAGGAAATAATAATGGGTTCTTCAAATAATAAAGTGTTCCATATTTATATAGGGATACACTATTTAACTATTACTATTACATTAGTAAGAGATAAATTGTGCATTACCTTTCTTCTTCGTTGTATCTTGATTATAAAATTGGGATTCGAATTTGAAATTTTATTATAAATTACAGTTAACAATAAAAAGTTTAATGTTAAGTGGTTCTCAGAATAAGTGTTGTGGAAAATAAACTTTCTTTTTTTGTTGCAGGTAACAATAAAATTAAACTTAAAAGATATTCACTTTCATAAATGAGATAATCATTAGTAATTAGTACCATGAAATCTAATCCACTGCTTTGGTTTGATACTGACATATATTAGAAATATTCAAGGTAGTATATGTAAACTAACTTCATTTATTTACCTTGAGAAATATTCAAATAATTTTTTCCAATAACAGAAGATATTTCGTGTGTCTGCAGTTATTCTCACACCTCACTTTTAATGTGTTTGTACGAATCAGAATCCGTTTATCACAGAATAATGTGAAGGATGCATTTGCCTTATTTTAGATGATGATTTTATGCTTAGTAAAATAAATTAAGAAAATTATGTCTGCATGTAGTATAACTTTAGATAGACCAGTAAAGGATGCAGAGATTAGATTTTTTTTTTGGGGGGGGGGAGCAATTCTGTTCTATACAAGACAGCAACTTAAGTTGAACCTACTACGTCACTAACAAAGTAGTTCCACCAACGCGGTGTCTGAATTTCGAGTGAAACAAAGAACATCAATTTTAAAATATGATTATTTCGTTAAACCCATGTATAAATAGTGTCTTTTTATCACAATTAAAGTACCGAAATTCCTCCTATCAACCCAACAGGCTTTATGTTTACTCACTTTCTCCTTCAGCGTAGTGACTTACTGGATTCAGGAAACGTTGCTGTGAAGTATAACTCCGTTTCAAGACTTTATTTTTGGCTGTTCTAAGGTTTTTTGGCTTTCTTACCCCAGAAAATTCTCGGAAATTCGACCCTAAAACAGGATTTAAACTCGTTTTTTCCCACTTTTTAGTCAAATGGAGTGACTGGTTGATTTTACATGGAATGATCCAGATCTCCTTGTAAGCTATTTTTTAATTTAATTTATTCTACAATTTAAGTTTATCTATTTCATTAATACAGGGGATAGGTTTCTTTAAACAAAAAGATACATATAAATGGGTAATTTCTATAGCAAAAAAATCGAACTTAATTATATTAGAATTTCCCCCAATCCCCCTACTGTATCAGAATTGTATGGGATACTCTGTTGCAATTGTTTCGGATTTGCAACAATATTACCGGAATACCACCATCTAAAAGTGTAAGGAATAAGATCTATTGAATGTGGTATTTAATGTGGTTCAACATTTTCCAGGGTAACTCAGACGAACGTTCATGACTAGATTTCCTGACTATATTAGGTGAGTGATGATCAGTTCTATGTTATATTGTTTCAGTACTATTATGTTTTCAGTTGTAAGATAGGATGATCGTAAATTAATACTGAATTCTTATCACCAAAATAAATGGTATTATGTATTACAATTTTATTTTCTTATATTTAACCCTTTCAATACGAAAAGGGAATCAGAAAAGTGCAATTTTTGCACTTGTTTGAGCTCCTGGGGGCAAATGCGATGAGATATTCATTAGATCCTGATGTGTTTGGAGGCAAAAATGAGCATTTTATTCTGTTCTGTTGAAGTTTTTCAGCAACTGGGACATAATGTTGCCTCAGTCGTAATTTCAAAATTTTTCCACCGTGGGACAGCATATGTCCCAGCCGGAGTGAGGCAAAACTTTCAATTAAATGTCGGCGACACATAATGTTCTAATTGGGACCTAGTGCCATAAAACCCCAACACACCAATTAGATGTGATTCAGAAACACAAAATTGAATAGCTTTACTGATAAAATATATGGATATGTGTCAAAATAGTGAATGTTGGTTGAATCAGCTTTACAGAAAAAAAGACCCCAAACACGTAGGAAATAGGCTCCTCTTAATTACCTTCGTGAAATGAAATAAGTGGCAGCTTATAAATTTCTAGTAATGCACTTTAAAGATATGCATCCTTGGTTAATTAATGCAAATGACGGAGATGGCAAAGAAAATCACTGATATCTTCCATACAAACTCTTGATGTAATGCTCCGCATTTAATTTGAAAACTATCTTTATTCAAAGACAATTTAAATTACACGCTTTTTAAAAATAATCACATTCTAAACCCTAATTGAAATATGGAGCAATCAAAGACAAAGGAATGAATCGATGTAGACTTTTGCAAAGATTTATTGCTCTCTTATATATTATTTGCTTCCAGAGCGATAAACTAATTTTTTACTGACCGATCTTTTTTCACAACTTTTTTATTGACCGCTTTTTTTTAGCGCATTCTGCAGTTATTATTAAATTTCTTCGAATAGTTAGAAAAATACCTTTACGGGAAGAAGATTAGTTTAACTAAAGAACTGGAGTAAGCTAGATTCGCTCTATTAAAACTGAATAGTGTCTAATTGAATAAACATATTTAAACATTTTCCAAAAGAGATGTACTTGAACCCCGTTCCGAAGCGTTCCATTTCAAATCGAGCCCTTATTTAACTGCATTGTCAAAAATTCGATGGTTAAAATAAATGGGGGACTGCACTACAAGTTCCCCTATTTCCCTTGGATTTTATTATACGTAGCAGAGATTTCTAACTGGCCGTAGGTCCACGGGGTCATTTTGTACTGCCTTTAAAGCCCCCTGAAAACTTCCCAAAACTAGCTTCAGACCACTATTTAGTATGATAAATTATCAAGTTTTAGCGGGAGGAACCCTGAACGGCGCAAGTTCAGAGGTGCGGATGCGCCAAGTTTTTAGCGGTAAAGATGACTAACATGGTAACCCTAACTAATGTTAAGTGAATGATTTGGCTTCTAAATGTGCCGCTAAACAGCCAAAATTCGCCAAGCATCCGCACCTCTGAACTTGCGCCCCCTGAACCTCTCTATTTACCTTTTAGGCAGTTTTCTAAAAAGGGAAATTTGAAATTCGAGGGGTAGGTAGTAATTTTCCCTGAAATTCCCCCTTGGAGGAAAAAGAGATTATGGGGATTATAAATCAACCGTATCACAAGGGGGGGGCTAGTATCCAAAAATAAGGGGAAACACTATTATTTAGGGAAATTTAGAAAAAATTTTCTGAGGAAGAGAGAGACCTCCACTAATACGTAAAAATCCCTATTAAGGCTAAGCGCGCACTAGAGACTTTTGTCACGGCGACTGAGACAAAATTATCACTATGGCTATTGCAAGAAGCTAGAGCGCGCGCATTAGGCGACGAGACTCTTGGCCGATTGCCAAGATCTCACCATAGAGATGCATTGCTCTCGAGTGACCTAGTGTTATAGTCGCCGGGACAGTCTCTAGTGCGCGCTTAGCCTAAAAGAGGCAGGACCAAAAATTTTTTATATCTGAAATATTTGAAAATATAGTAGTACCTTCACACCAAGTAAATAACCTTCGTCCCTCGCTCACTAGAAAAATTCCATATTGAAGATCCCTCCCCCCCAAAAAATATCATGGATGCAAAATAGCCTAATTACTTTGCGGCCCGCCACTAGAGTTTTGATTGCGGCCTTCGAGTACTTAAAAGTTGGAAACCTTGTTATACACACAAAAAGGAAAAAAGTCTTGATTCACTGTAATGACTCTTTTTGAACTTTGTTCCCATCTCTCTCTCTTCTTTCCTCTCTCATTTGACGAATTAGAGCCATAAAGTAAAGAGTGTAGTATACCGTAGAGTCTCCACTTGTTTGTTGTCTTTGTGACGTTACCTTCAGCTTAAAGAGCGTCAAATAGGCGTCAAGTTGTCGTCCCGAATTTTACGACGTCCCTTTTTCCCGATCCTTCTCCGGGGGTTGACAAATTGGGTTCCTTCCGCCATCCGTCATCCATCTCGGAAAAACATCGCTTCTGGAAGTTACAACTTGTTTATTTTATCCTTGCCGAGGTTGGGTTTTTAGACACTGCTAAGGTGTAGATAAATTTTTATTGATAGACTTTAAGAGTAGGGATGTTCAATTTTGTGATAGAAATTGTGTTTTGATTGAGTATTAGAAAAAAGGGATGAATCGGAACAATTTTCAACCTTGAACGCAAAAATAAGCAACAAAAAAATTTTGGGGTGAATTTTTTTATTGAAATGCTCGGTCTTGTTCCGTTCTTTCAATTTTAAGCAAAAACAAAATGCTAAAATAAATTTAATGTCATTTTTATTAATTTTAATGGTGTTCTGATTCACCCCGCAGATGAGGTGAATCGGAACACCAGTGAAAATTTTCATTACTATTCAAATCGAAATTTAAATTTAAAGTTAAAACTGAATAGCTTTTCCGTGTCCAAGCCCCCTAATGACGAGGCATGGATGGAGTTCCTAGTTCGTATTTTTAATCTATTTTCATTACTATGATTCAGATTTTGTAGGGGAGAATACGAACACGTGAAACAATCTCGTACTATCTTATTCTGTTACATTTTTGCCGTGTGGAGAGAGAGAGAGAGGCTAAGATCTGAAAATCGTAGTAATTTAAGTTATTTTAAACAATTAATTTCAGATATGCCTTATTATCATTTTTTTCTTAAAAGTAGAGATTAGAATCAATTCTAGTTCAAAATCCCGACAATCAGTACAATCGACAATATTTCTGACTACATTTTCCCGCCAAGTATCTTTGATCTTCCTGCCAATGCTTTTCTTATCCTATGAGATCCACTACCTGAAATGACATGCCCCGTTTTTTTACGATAATACCTCTCAATTTTGGGGCTATATCCTCATTTTGTCATCAAACCCGGGTACCATGGGACGCAGCTGCATACAACAACCCAAACCTAAAATATTACGCCCTTCTTATTTCAAGAATGTAATAAAGATTCCTATCTAGGACAAATGAGTAGTCAGGCAAGGTCTACTATTGATCGACGACTCATTCAATTGCACGTACCTGTCGTGCAAATGAATTGTCGGGCAATAGTACCTGTGTCGGGATTTTGAACGGATTCCTTCGTAGGAAAGCTGACGTAGATAGTACGTCATAGTTTCAAAAACCAAAAATCCAAAATCGATAATAAAAGCAATAGGAAACTTTCGACTGTTTTCCCATGGATTTCTCAGTTGCGTCGCCCGAGCGACTGCATGTAAATCTGCCCAATTCATGCGTTTGATTTATTCAAAATCCTTTTATTCTAGAATAGGGATAGGATTAGGATGGTTTTGAAAATGAGAGAGAGCCTATTAAAATCGCAGAATGAAATTTAAAAGGCTCAAATAAAACAGATGTGATTAGGATTAGAGAGAAATATCAGAATTGAAGGTTTGTAGATTGAATTTTGACTAGGAAATACGATTCTCTTGAATATGAAGTTAAAATATATTATATTATGGAAAGCCTTGTGTATTTAAATATATACATACAACGGCTATAAGGGAATAGTCGTAACCTAATTCTGTTTCGTAATGCAGTAGGATTAGGCACGAGAAAATTTTACCCTTATTTTCGCTGAGTAAGACCAAATGAAACAGAGGCTTACATTTAATCCTGCGGTTTATCTATATTTACCATTGAATTGAACGAAGGGATAAAAGTTTGAAACAACTGAGAATGTTTAAGGTTGGGGTTAAAATTCAGAGTTTGTTACATTCTTAGTGACTGAGAGAAAAGGATGTGATTACATATGTTACTGTTCATGTGCATAATTCGGTAATGTGCAGACTAACTAAGGTAAAATACGAATTACCTTAGGTAAAGTATGAAATATTTCATACTTTACCTAGGAAATCCGTACATTACCAAATTATGCACATTAACTGTAACCACAATACATCAAAATAACCTCGTTCTTCATTTTGACTAAGATTCTCTGTAAGACGTGTCTGTTAAGAAAATAGTCAATTCTCACATTTTTATTTTCTTAATTCGATAGACATATCGAAGAATGGAATGTATGGGGAAAATTTTAAAATTGCGAATATTATTTTTTTAATTCATTTCAAAGTTTCGATATAAAAAAAGAGCTTGAAAGAGTTTTGAAAGTTGAAACAACGTTTTGTAATTAGACCACACAATAGAGAACTTTTTAGATTTTGATGAAATTTTTACTTATGTGACCTTTGTAATCGAAAATAAATGAAGGTTTAATTAAAACGGGAATTTGGTTGTTGGGATATGTTTGCACAATAAAATGTTTAAAACATCACCATGGAAAAAAAAACGATTAAGTATTTTTTGATACGACGTCGAATTTAAAAAAAGTAATAAAAGTCGTCGCAGAGGTATAGTTTTCTGTAAATTTTTAGATATCCCACGCAAGTTATCTTTCGGGGCAGAGTTGAAAACACTCTGCGCTGTGTATAAAAGGTACGATCAGAAACTGGGTAGTTAACCTTTCAGTAAGAGAGTAGCTGACAAATTGTATGTAAGGTAAATTGAGGTGCAATGTTTCTTAACATTTCTTTCAATTTGTAAAAATATTTATTGTTTGGAGTTTAAGGAATACACAGTTTAGCAGAAAAGGTGGTAGTTCTTAATATCTTTTTCACACTGAATACATAAAAACGTAATTATCTCTTACAATCTGAAAAGAATATAAATGAAGAAGGTTTTGCTGATTCAGTTAAATTGATCTCCTTAATGGATTTTTTATACTTAAATTGACATCTTTTTCGGTATGTTATTATCATTAATCTTTGTTGTGCTAACTTTTGTTACAATAGAAACCATTAACTACTGATAGAAAAGGGAAAGCCATTAAATATATTTTTGGTAAATTTCTCTCGGTTTAAAATAACAAAATCCTCTTAGAAATTAACTAAACGTAATATTTGTCTTTTATGAACGCGTATGTGATTGTGTTATTAATTTTTACAGAAATTGTAACTTAGTATTTTAAAATTTCCTTTGAAAACGGCATGTAGAAAGATTAAAATACTAGGGGATAGATTCATTATTTTAAAGTTATAAAAAACTTCTCATCTGTTCGATTAATTCTTTAATAATTGTATTAATTAATTATTATAATTATCAACGCACGTAAGTAATTATTTTTAAAACGTACCACAACCACTGATTTCAAAAGGAAATTGTGAGGTCTTTTAAACCTAAAATCACTTAAAATCGTATATTCTAAGCAAATAATCAGTTATTTTCTTTTTGATATAGCGTGTTTCTACAACAAATATATGAATAAAGTAGAAACAATAGCAAAATATGGTGCCATCGTTTTTTATCAGGGGATTCGACTGAATTAAATAAATACGACTTCACACTCACATATACTCCTTACTCGCCAGACCTTGTGAATTTCTTTTACTTTTGCCATTGGTCTATGGAAAGTTTTTGTTGTATGAAAATGTTATCAGGAGTTAATAGCATAAAAAGTAAATAACTTAGTTGGAGACAAGAAATTTAAGCTATCCGTTCGTTTTTTTTATGCAAGTATGCTGCCTTAGAAACCCTACGAAATCGAAGAACAAAACGGGAGAAGTTATGGCACAAAAATTCAATACCCAACTACAGGATTAATTCCCTTTTTTTCTCACCTACTAGGAACTGACCAATCTATCAATAAACAAACATACACCTTACCCGAATCAGGTCAACTGTCATCTCATCATAGAGAGATAATAACATAGGCAACACATGAGTGCTTACCCTTCTTGGATATCCTTGTATTCATGTCAACCCGATAGTTATACTTACTCTGAGTTACGCGGTGAGTACTTGTGGGCCGAAGTCCATGACAAAGTGTAGTTTTATATTTATTTCAGTTTTGAATAAAAAAGGCTGTGCTAAAAGGACAAATGATTTGTATTAAAATGGGTTACTGTGCTAAAGTGACAAAATATATTGCCACTTTACAGCCGGTGTCTGTAGGTAATTTTAAGTGGGGTCTAAATAATATTAAAAACATGTATGTCCACGTTCAGAAAAAATAAACACCATTGCAGTATGAAAGTACTTATATTATTAATCAATGGTCACAACTTTTTCCGATAAAGTCGGCTAGACTGAAAGCTCTCTCCGCTCTCTTGCGTTGCCTTCCTATGCCGTGCTGATAAGTCCTAACAAGGACGAAACCGGTCCATGGCTGGAGGCGACGCTTGAGAGCTGGAGTTTTCTCACACAATCCTCTAACCAGACGTACTGGTGAAGAACACATCTTTTCATACTTATATTATAGTTTATTAGAGAGTTTAGAGTTTTATTTTAAGAAACAAAAACGCATATGGGGTAGCCAAGGCAGGGATTCGAAGATATATTCCCCAAAAACACATAATTTATTCATTTTTGTATCAAGAAAACAATTCAAAGTACTATCGCATACTTCACATGGTTGTTTTCTTTGTTTTGGGTCTGAAATTCGGCGTATGCTACTAATTCAGTCTCATAAGCAGAAAATTCACCAGTTCGTTTAAGGAAACGTTGTTTTAGTCTAGCCAATCAATCGATAGCAAAATAAAAAAGTAGAAAATCTGTGGCTTGTTCTGGAAAACGTGAACTTTAGTCAACAATGGAAGGTGGACTAGGGTGGAGCGAAAAACACGAATTTCGGAAATTGAAAACGCCTATGGTGGGAATAGCTGTGGACAACCATGCCTATTAATAATCCAAAATATGAGCTCAATCAATTAATATCTTTAGATGCCCCTTTCACTTTGAAATTTCGAAATTTTGCCAATTTTTTCATATAAATGACAATAACGCATCCATAAAAAATTAATTCCCCCTATTACGAGGCATGGGAGATGAAATGAACTTCCCTGAATGTATAAAAAAAGTTTCAGCCTTGAAATAAAGTTTTGAGTTTAAAATGTGGCCTCTTTTTTAAAGCATCTAACGCGCGCCTCCACGCTTTCGGACGGACCTCCCAAAGCGTACCTCGTGGAATGCACGCACTTCCCTTGCAGCTCTTCCCTTGTTTTCATTATGAAAACAACCCAGAACTCACCACGAGGAGGTGGCTGCATATCGAGTTCCACCCCCCACCCCCTCCCACTAAAAATAAAATTTAACTGTGTTTACCCCTCCAAAAATTTAAGTCACTGGTTTAAAAGGTTTATATTGGCTTTTCGTTTCAAACCTTGGCAAAGAAACTCTGGATGCAATTCTCACTCGTATAAACCCATCCCGTGCCTCTGTTCCACAGACTGCACCTGATGCTTCAGTAACTATCTTAACACACCTTTCCACAGCTTGGGAATGGCATGGAAAGTTAAAAAAAATATCACTATATCTTGGAACGTCTAGAATTAAAGACTGAATCTCATCATTTGAAAGAGACATAGTAAGTGGTGGTTCAGTGATGTAGTCTGATTGCCAATCAATCAGATTTATATAATCATCTGCCTCAAAGTTTAACTTGGGTGTTCTAAACTCTCTAATATTATTTGGAGCTTCATTTTCTTGCCTCAATTTTAAAATTCGTTTAAGTCCCAATTATCTTACGTGTTTTCGATATCATCCGCCAACATTGCCAAAAGAATATTTTCTGGATGGGGCATAGTAAGCATTTCTTTGCAAAGTTAGATCAATTACCTTCTTAAAATCCTCCGGCAAAAATCTCGATTTGGTTACGATATTGTAAAAATGAACACTTCCATACTGACACGATGGTTGACTTTTAATTTTGAACCACATAGAGGCATATACCTTCATAACATATTCTGTTAATACTTTCAAATTATGAGTTGGATGTTCTATTGAAACATATAACCTTAAAATTCTGTTCGCTGTTGTCAGCCATCTAGAGTGATTTAGCTTTCCCGGATCTCTTTGGGATAAGCTTAATGGGATATATTTATTTGCAATCCCTTGGCACATTTCATAAAGGTATTTCTGATCTGTGCTTAGATCCTGTTGGTCAATAACTGGTAAAGTTGTTTCAATTTTCTCAGTCTTTTATTGTTAATTTCTCACAAGATTCCAACAGTTTTCCCATATCTCCCCTGTATCCCTTTGGCCCGGTGGTTTTCCCGTCCAAATGTTGTATCAAATGGCGTATATGTAGCTCATTCGTGTGTATAATAGACAAATAAACCAATGCACAGGCCGTTCTAAAAAGACCTCAATTTGTCGAATTATTCCATTTTTTACACCTGTGTTAACTACAGTAGCATCACAACCTATAACTTTTAACTTGGAAAGATTGAATTTTTTTTCTAAAAATGTTAAAATACTTGTTTTAATGTTTTGAGAAGAGCCAGTGGCAGGTGTTACATGTCCCAAATATTTTGACCCTGGTTCTGTTACTATTTTTTATATAACAATATGTTCTTTTCTTGTGTTATGGTTTTCCTAGCAATCCTTTCCCCTTCTTTAATCATTACTAATGTTCTATCTTTTTTTTCATCAAAATATATCCCTTGTTCCCCTGGTATTTCTTCAATTTCCTTTTTTAGGTAGCTACGTGTTTTTACTCTTTCTCTTCGAATTTTGCTCCTATCAACTATATTTGACATATCATCTGTGGAAATCACTCCCATATCTTTTAGTGCAGCATTAATCAAAATTGACGCAGATCTGTCTGAAACACCAGTTCTGTCGCAGGCCTGAGCTACACTAGGGAGTTTAGTTCTCATTTGGGATGTAAATGGTAAATCAAAATCACTACTACTGTTTGTCATTTCATCTGATAAATTAGAACTTAAAATATTGGCTCCCATAGTAAAAGAAGGTTGTATTTTTAATTTTTCGTTTTCAGAATCTTTGAATCTACAGATCGCGTCTGAGGCATTTCGACTTTTTCACACAAAATCAAAACCCAACACTTAACTCACATTACAATTCTACAAAAAAGAATAAAAGTATGTAAAACTAAGTAAGAAAATACGCACCAAAAACAAATGCGAATCGATTAGATTAGAACAAAGTATCACGCCAGACTACTCCGATGAAGCGCTTGCATTGATATGAATCTATTACTAGATATTTACCAAAAAAGGGGCTTGCATCTAAAGAGATCCAGACACCTCTAAGTTGTGAATTACGAGTTGTTTACCCCCTTATAAACAACGAGATGACAGGGGAGCGCCCGTGTACCACCGCCCGCACTTGCGAGGAACACATTGGGAGGTCCGTTCAGAAGCGTGGTCGCGCGCGTTAGATGCTTTAAAAAAGAGGCCAAATTTTAAACTCAAAAATTTATTTCAAATCTGAAACTTTTTTTATACATTCAGGGAAGTTCATTTCATCTCCCATGCCTCGTAATAGGGGGAATTAATTTTTTATGGATGCGTTATTGTCATTTATATGAAAAAATTGGCAAAATTTCGAAATTTCAAAGTGAAAGGGGCATCTAAAGATATTAATTGATTGAGCTCATATTTTGGATTATTAATAGGCATGGTTGTCCACAGCTATTCCCACCATAGGCGTTTTCAATTTCCGAAATTCGTGTTTTTCGCTCCACCCTAGTGGACACGCTCATCACATCCAACGCGAAAAAGCGGTTCGAAACACAACCTATCAATTCTGACTCCACGATCAACACAGAACTGACACTCGAATTGACACTTTTTCTATAACCACCACCTGTTCCTGTCGCCCGGGTGCCGCATCTCCCTTTATTTCGGTCCTCGAGGAATCACCCAAACACTTGTGGCTGCGTCGCCCAACAAGTAGTGTTGTGGCCTGAATCACATGAAAGAAATTCTCGCCACTAACCCAGTTATTTATTTCTCAGATTTTTGAGTCGAGGCCAAATATGCCTCATTTCGCTGATGTGCCACCTTTGAGTGGGGTTGAGTTATGACACTGTCTCGGGGGGTTTTTGAGCCTCCATTCGCGTGACGGATTAGATTGTTTAGTGTTAGGCTTAATGTGTCTTAGTGAACTACGGGGCTGGGTGCATAAACGTTTTAGGATTAATGAAATGATGAGTTTATGGAGTTGCTTCACAGGTGTTGTCAGGGTGAATGTATGTTTGATCCTCGAGAGTTGCCTTTTTTGGATTTTGAAAAACATCCGTCGCTTAGGACTGATTATGTTTCTCAATTTTCAGCCCTTTTGAGTAATTTATTATTTTTGTCTTATTTAAAGTACAAGAGGACGTTGTCCCCTGCTTGATATCGCTTATTCATATCTGGAACAGCTTACGCATTTATTAACAGATCGTTCGCGATTTAAACTTGCAACCGCCAAGAACTAGATATTATCCGTTTTAATAAGGAACTTAAATATTTAAAATAATTTATATATTTTGTTCATCAATAATTTAATCAAATTTTTTCTAATAAAAACTGCCTAACATGTACTCGACCTTAATATAAATGGCTTCTTTATATAAACAACACAGTCGCAGTTACTCGAAGCTACTCTCGGTGGACAACTACCATTTTAAACAACTAAATTTATTCTATTTTTTTTTCATAAAATAAACTCATCTTCTAATCACAATACTTAACATTTGAAGCTCAAATTTCGAAAATAACTCTAAATCTTAATAGCATGTTCCTCTTCAGATTCAACACAGCTTTACACATCTAGTTATCTCTCATATAAAAGCCCACGTCACTCACTGACTCACTGATTCTGGAACGCTCGCACACTATGATGCCATCTCGCAATAATCAGAAAAATAAATAAATAAAAGTAATTAAAATTAAAATAATATAATAGCTTTTAAATATCTTTCAAGAAAGTTGGTTTACTTAATAAAGGTTAAAAAGTTACTTTTAGGGAAGTTGGTTTCTAATTCAACAATAATAAATCTAATAAATAATCGTATAAAAAGCGCTTTTTGATTTTTTTTTTGGCAATAATCTTTATTTACTTTCGGAAACGAAAAATTAATTATTTCTTAAGTAAGTAAATAATTGAATTTTATTTATTTTTCAACTGATTTATATAACTTATTCACTTTTAGAATCAGCTTTCAATAGTAATCATCTCAATTTTTACTATTCATTTTTTTCTTTCTCATAGTCATTGTCATGGGTGATGATGAAGATCCTACCTCAAAAAAACGTCGCTTAGCTAAAGAAAGAAAGCAAAGATGGCGTGCTAGACCTAAATACGTGGGCGCCGTAGGCGCCCCATAACAAACTATCTTCAAATAATGAGGCAAATTAAAATCAAATAATAATTTAATAATGGAATGTTTGGGGAGAATGCCATTTAAAATGAGTTTATATAAGGGTAGTAAGATTTGATTTAAGAATAAATTTGCCCAAATCAGCTCGGTGGTGGTCAGCCGAAATTGAGTGACTTATTTGAATATGATAAATTAGTGATATTTCAGCGGTAAGATAAAGAAGTTAAACTTCTTATTTAATGTATAATTAATAGGAACTTGAAGTAGTAACGAGGGAAGCTCGCATAAAAGGCTAGCCTAGCTGTAAGACCCGGCTTTGCCGGGTCGTAACAGCTAGTTATACGATAATACTCCTTGTCAAAGCGATGTTAACAGTCACGACTGTTGCACAGTTAACAAAAATATCACAAGAAATCTAAGTCTCGTTATTTCTTGGCATCTCAAGCACTGCGCTATGATGTCATTACCGTGGGATCGAGCCCCAGAATCAGAGAAATAATCTCCGTTAAGAACCACGAGAATTCGGCCGTGATAGAGAATCGGGATAGCCGTTCGGAAACATTTCCCGGAAAATCCCCATTCGGGGTAAATCGAGTGCTAATGGAATTCCGGGCAAGTTGGTGCCAATGATTGAGAAGTAACCGGAGGTTCCTTATTGGCTAGTTAGTGGGGTAGTTAAAAGAAATCGATATCCACGATGGCTCAGTGGTGGTTTTATTGAGGTGTTATATTTATTTCTCCACTTATAGAAGAACCTTGATTATTCGACTTTAGATTAACCGACTAATCGGGATATCCGACCATCCGCGTATAACCTTTATCTATTGATTGTAAATTTTGTTTTTCTTTTATTGATAAATTTGCCAAGTAGTTTCATCATACAGTTTGAGAAAGAGCTGTGAATATACAGTTTACAGTTTATGAAGCTGTCTATAAAGGATTCTAACGGCCGTGAGTTCCCCTCTAACCTAATTCCCAGTTCATACATAAAAAGTTAAACTAGTTTAAGTGACAATCTAGCTTAAGTTTAGCATAATTTACATGCTCGACTTATGGTAGATTGGCACCTAAACTAGTTTAACTTTTTATGTGTGAACCGGGTATAAAGGTTAACCTGGAATCAAAGCTTCTCATTAGTAGTTGAAAAAGTGAAACAAGTTTTAAGCCAGGGATGGCGAACCTATGGCACGCGTGCCACTGGGTGGCACGCGACCGGTATTTCGGTGGCACGCGACATTCACTAAAAATGACACAAAAAAACTTTAGTACTACCAGATCCCCAAAACCAGATTCAGAAAACTTTTTAGCTAGCTGAAATTCAAAACATTTTCGGGGGAGAACCCCCGAACCCCCCACTCACCTCTTATAGGTGCCGTTGGGCCGTTCAAATATTACGTAACAACATTTTCTTGGTCATTTTTGACTCCCTCCTCCTCTTTTCTCAGCAAGGTAAGCAAATCCCAACCGCCTTTATAATAATTACGTAAGGAAAATGACATTAAGCAGTTAGAAAACAAAATCATGGATGCAAAAGGAGCCTGATTACTTTACGCAAAAGGGGGCATATAAGGGGGGGGCGAAGGGGCCCTGCCCCCCTCCGAAATTCAGACAAGGTATACCAAAACAAGTTAAAACCCAGTTTCTTCGGGTAAAATTTTGAAATATTTTTTGGGGGAGTGCCCCCAAACCCCCCTTTTCTACTTCAAACTTTTTTATACTCATGAAAATCAAAATCCTACCTAAAAATGTACGAAATTCGGACTTAGATGCACCAAAAACTTGTTCAAAACCCTGTTTTTAGGGTCAAATTTCCAAAAATTATCTGGGGAGGACCCCCAGACCCCCTTTACTTGGAACTTCATTATTAACATTTTTTCTTAGATTAAATTCTAGAAAATGCAAATTCTACCTAAAATGTATTAAAAATCTGCATTAAACCTATTAAAGATGCATGGGAGGGACTGAGGAATAATTATTGGCCCCTCCCGAAATAAATTTCTTTATACACCACAGACTTTACGGCCCACCACTCACCACTTGAGCACTTTAAGTTAGAAACTCCTGTTCTAAACTATCGACACTCAAAGGAGGATTTCATTTTCCAAGGGTTTAAAGATTATTTATTAAAAAATAACAAGTGGTACACTTGACACCTGAAAATTATAAACCGTAATATAAATGGCACACTGGTCGAAAAAGGTTCGCCATCCCTGTTTTAAGCCAATCAGAGTTGGTGAAAAAGTTTGTATTCAGGTTAACCTTTTAGGTCAAGTTAAAGGTGAATACAGATGTTAAAGTGAATCAGAAATGGAAATGTGTTGTGTGGACCATCGAACGGAAACTAAGAGAGTTTTGAAAAGACTTAAATAAAATGGGAAATTAGTAAATTAAATTTTCTTCTCATATTTGTGCTATATAAAACGCATTTTGTATTAGTTGGGAAGCAGAAAAATAAGATTCAATGCCCAAACTTATAAAAAGTTTACGACAGACGAAGTGTGATTCTATAGTCAAAATTGGGGAATATATATAAAAAGATTTGCAAAGTGGTAAAAATAAGTGTTTGTTTTACTAAAAATTTAACTTTAAAATGAAATGTTTGAATTTAATAGTTTCAACAGTAAATATTCTTTACGTGTTTATTTTTAAAACAACCTTTTCTAAGTGAAATCGTTAAAATAAATGCAACTAAGCAAGATAAATGTAAAACGATAAAAAGTGACTCCAAAACTGCTCATTTCTCAAGTTATTTTTTTGCTTTTCTTGACTCAGCTAAAAGTAAGAATCATTATTGGAATCTAGAAAGACGCGAGTAAAAGCTTATAAACTTACAAACAAGTGTTCAGATAAACATCCTTTAATATGCCTGAGGGGATCAGTAAACAATTCGAAAATTCTCAAGCGTTTTCTTATTGTTGTTTAAGCTAAAAACATTCCTTAACGTTTCTTATTAATTTCTTATGGAATTGAAGTGAAATGGTAAATAGCATTAGTTTTGAGAAAAATTGTTTTTAAATTAAAAATGTAGATAAAAAATAATTTGTAACTTAAATATACTTTAATTTAACATGTTATTAGCTTAAGCTAGCTTGAAAGACATTTTTCAAAACTGCTTCCCATTTTAATGTTGATGTTTTATCCCATACATTAATGTTTTTTAGTGTAATTTACATAAGTGGGTATCTATCGAAAGAAGTTGTAAATAATTTTTAGTAGTAGGGGGAAAATCAGGCTATAACGGCATACTCGGGTAAAATGACTTTTTCTATTTTCTTGAAATTCAGCAGAAGGGCAGCACGTGTCTGTAGCTTCTATCTTCTTTTATTGCATCCAAAATGATACAAACAGATGCCAGTATTTGAAAAGCATTTCTTACCTCGGGGTGAACGAAAATCAAAAATGTAAGTGTCAAAGTATTTGTCATGCATTTTTATAATGATCTTTTATTCATAGCCATTAATTTACCATAACTATGAATCTTGAGTGGATTTATATCCAATTAATACTACATAAAAATCACATACAGTTCTTGTTTTTTTCTAACAAAAACAAACTTTTTTGATAAGCACATTACAGTTGTTTTTTTTAAATTCGCTGATTATCTTTCTCACAAAAATTAATTATAGATTATATGTCAAAGTGCTTAACTACTAATATAGTTATTGTTTGGAATCGAATAAAATTGTGTTTGCAGAAGAAATCACTTTTTTCTTTTTAAAGTTTACTTTGTCATTTTATCCTTATATCAGGTAAAATGACATGTTTCCCACTTTTTTCGAAAAGTAAGTTTTTGGAAAAGAAAAAAGAAAGATTATGATATCACTCAATTAGGGGGTGTTAGAACATTAAATAAACATTTCATTGGCTTTGAAAACTACAGGAAATCTTTTATCAAACCGTCTCTCACGGTTGCTTTGAAAAAGTGGTACGTCGTATTAGCCTGATCTCCCCTACTTATTCTAAAAACCAATTCAAATTCATAAAAATTAATTTCATATTTTCAAATCGGAATAGGAAACAATATTTTAAGCCCACATCTTTTTCTTCTTCTTGAGGACGTATTTTATTTGACATTTTTTGGACCAGTGAAGAATGTGACTTCAAGGTTTTGAAATGGTCTTAAAAAGGCCACTTGACGGAACATTGAATGTGTCTGAGTTTATTTAAAACTGTCTGGAGACCATATGTTTGTGGAAGCAGGAGAGTTAGAGTTCCCTCTGATGCTCATAAAAGTGTCATAAAGTTATTTCAGAATTTTTCAAACTCCATTTTTCAGACTCCATACTTGAGTAGCGTACTTTTAAATTAAATGGTAGGATTTTCAGGGTGATAAACACTCATTGAATCTTATCCTACTTATTCCTTTAATCTTTTAAGAAATTTGTGAATATTACTCTATGGGGGCCAGCGGTTCTTTAACTTTCGCTCGCAGCGGCCCCCTTTTTGTAACAGCCAGACATCGCCCCCCAATTATTTTGAATACCAAAGGCCGTAACCAGACTTTCTAGAAATTTTTGGACTCATGGATCTGGTCTAGTTTCACTAGACCAGATGGGGATTAGTCCCACCACCACCACCACCACCACCAGACTTTTGTTTCGGGAGGGGGACTGACTCAACGTAATTCCTAAGGTTAGCTTAACGAGTACCAGTACAGTGTTACTTTAAGTATTAATGGGGTCTCTTCTAGTAAATTTTTGAAACTTTTCCTCGAAAAGAAGTGGTTTATCTCATTTTAAGACCCTTTGGGTTACATCTGATGCGAACAGCTCTTTTAAAGCACAGAATTTTCAACGAAATAATTATACTATATGGAATGGAAGTCAAGTTTTCGAGGGGACCTCCCAAAGAAAGATATTGGAAATTAGCCAGGGTTGGCAAAAACCCGGGTTTTTTTTGAAAAAACCCTAGTGGGTTGGGTTTTTTCGGGTTTTTTCATTAAAACCCTGAAAAAACCCATATAAAACTGGGTGTTTTCAGAAAAAGTGTGGGTTTTTTCAAAATTAAGTGGTTTTCTCCTTCATAGTAAGTGGTTTTTTTTTCAAATTTTAGTGAGTTCTTTCTATGTTAAATGTGTTCTGTCAAACAATGTTAGTTTTTCCACAGTTACGAGGGTAGTTTGAAAAGTTCTCGGCCTGACCATGAAAATATTAACTTATGGTTTCAAAAACTGTTTATTTTTCAACATTGAGTCTTTTTAGGCTGCCTCAATTCTTGGAACGACAGTCCTGTCTTATTTTACACTCTTATGGGGGTGTTCTAGAATTTCGTCATAAAAACCTAATTATCTCACAGTTACTTCTTAATTCGAAGTAAAACGGTGACCAGAGGGAGAAATTTTCACTTTGTGGGATAGAAGAAAGTTTGAAGATACCAAATCTGGGTAATAGGATGGGTAATTTTAAAATTTTTAATCGATATTCCTCAATTTTTCCAACGCCAAAACACATTTGTTAACATGAGCACTATTCTGATCAGAAATGTTATTTTAATCTGCTTAATTAATTTTTTTTCTCGGATATTCTCATTAATAGTTTAAATTAGTATATTCTCAAATTATATTTATACCCTTTTCCCGATAATTTATTGATAAAATTTCCTTGAAATCTTCAGAATTCTTACACCATGAATTTGGCAGCCGATAGAACATTTTGGTGCTGAAAAATTTACTTTTATCCATTGCATTGATTATTATTTCGCTTACAGGTTCCAAGGTATGTCCATTTGTGCCTATAGACGTAAAAAATTGCTTTTATTTTGTGTAAATCGCGTCAAAATTCGCATCGAAGTCGTCATGTCAATGCATTTTTGGGCCGCAGTTTGCTTTCGCGGCACACATCTTGCGCAAAGTGTTTTCACGTGCAATTGTTCGTGCAAAAAATAATTTTCGCATTCCTTTGATATCCCTAGACTGTTAGAAATGTCCCCCACCATTCTTTGTCAATCTTCAAAATCATGGGAGTAATTTTCTATGATTTCCGGTATGGTGGCTCTTTTTTAATGTTTTTTCACATGGTTCTTTAGGAACGCTCTCACAGCCAACTTAAAGTTTCAAAGCTAATTTTTTCACGTGGAAAACAAATGTAAAGAGTCCCTTTACACATTTATGAGCTTAGAATTAATTCCATTTGGTTATAACCCTTCTTTTTAAAAGAATTTCATCACAGCTCGATACTTGTTTTTCCTATTGTTGAAAATATGCTCACCTTAGCCCATTCAAAAAATTGCCAAAAGCAGAATTCTGGTCAGAACCCCAAAAATTAATTTGGTTCATTTGAAGAGTTGTTCTCAAAGGAGAAAAAAATTCGCGTGAATTCGAGCGCGTGTTCTGGGTGAGGCCGAGAACTTCCCTCGTAAGTGGGTTTTTTTCAAAATTTTTATACTTTGAAAAAACCCACTGAAATTTAAAAAATCTTCCTGATTTTTTATATCTAGTTTGAACCTTAAACGTCCTAAATTTTGAAAAAACCCCATCTCATCTCATCTCATTTGAGATCTCATTTTATCTTATCTCATTTTGACACTCTTTGGGGAACACTCAAAGGTAATTCGAGTGTTCCCCAAGGTAACTCGCGGACCCCCTAGGAAGGCTATGGGGGTCCGTGGACCACAGTTTAAGTACCACTGCTCTATGCAATAGACTAACCACCGTGAACATACAGTGTGTTTCAAAAGTCCGTTTCACGGTTTTTATTTTGAACCAGAGTTTCTTTGGGTCATGGAAGTACCGAGTACCAATAGGTTCGTGAGAATGCTGAATCCATTGAGACCACTATCGGCGCCCTTAGAGACGAAATAAAAATTTAAAATTATTATCAATTAAAAATTAAAATTATTATTAATTAAAAATTAAAGGAGATAGAACGAAAACTGGTGTTGGCACACGCACGCAAGCATCATGAGAAATGTACAGAAAAAGGTTTCACGAAAATAACGTATAACATTTGAGGAAATATTAGCATGTGAAAATAGCACTTTTTCAGGCCTCAAAAAAGAAAGACTGCAAATTTGCTAATTTCTTTGATTTTTTAATAAATTGTTTTTAATTGACAAAAAAAATCAGAACTATATGATAAATCTGAAAAACTCTTAAATTTGGGAACTTTTTTACTTTTGGGGCTTGAAAAAGTGCTATTTCTGCATACTAATACCTCCTCAAACATTTAAGATATTTTAATGAAACTTTTTTCCGCGCTTTTGTCACGATGTTTGAAACATATTTAGAGATCCCGTTCTCAAAGAAACAATTAACAGAATAACATAAAATAATGACACTTATAAGAATCTTTTAGCTACCATGAGTCTCGTCAAATTAACAAGTTCTTCAATAAAAACACTAACTATCACGAACATGATTAACTGTAAAACTATTAGCTTCACAACCTCTTTTTCCAAAAATATAAGTTTTCTCTCTTCGCTGATTTGCAGAAATGAAAATTAAACATGAACAAAAATACACCTTTCATTTAGTACATTAATTAGCTTATTCATAAAAGAAATTCATTCATTCATTGTTCCTGGCGGCCAGACTATGAATATAAAAAAAAGTATTGCACTAGTAACTAGAAAGAAAAGTTAGAGCGCAATAACCTTTACATGTGCGTGTGTGTGTGTGTGTGTGTGTGTGTGTGTGTGTGTGTGTGTGTGTGTGTGTGTGTTACCTTTTTTACACGTTATCTTAACAAAATAAAAACTACCTTAAACTTCTAAAACATAGCATTTTAGAAAATAATGAGAATCTCCCCCTCATTTTTATGTTTATTGAAGACAGTATAAAATGAATTAAAAAGTTCTGATTTAAAAGCTGCTTGTATAAAGCGTGTTTTTGAAAAGGATTTGGTAGACATAAATTTTTTTACCTGTCTTAGTCTTAAGTTTTGGAGTTACGTATTGAACACAATGCAGTATTTAGAAGAGATGGAGATCGAGGGAATTTCATTTATTCAAGGGATTTAAAAAAGTCGAGCATATTTTTAAGGATAAATGTGATGTTATATTTGATAAAACTTTATTATCTCATTCCATAGAGCGTGCATGCATGCACAATGGATATTTTTAACACCTCAGTCTAAAACTAACTCAGTCTAATAACTTGTTCCTTTTCATCTATAGTTTTTTTCGACATAAACAATATATAACTTCATGCATTTTTCTGCCACAATTTTTTTCAAAACTATGGTCGTTAAGGGACACAGTTCTCTGGTAATTTCTTAATGTATTTCACACAAGGAATCTCATCAGGCTGTGAAGACCTTAGAAAGACTTGTTAAAACACCAAAAAGTGAGGCGTTTGCTATCAAAACCAGCTCATTCCATTTTTGGAAATTTTACAGGAGACAAAAAACTTCACGTCCACAGTTCTAAAGCTAAATTTCTTTTTAAAATTTTTAATTGTAGGTATAACCGCCTAGAATTTGATTAGTGTTTCATTTTCATTCCAGGTGCATTACCTTGGGCGTAATTACACTAATTAGGTTAGAATGAGCTGATTTTGTTGCAAAAACACGATTTTTCATGCTTTTTAAAACTTTTTTTCAATTAAGTTGTGTAAAACTGTTTTTTTTCCAGTTTACCAGTTAATATTTGTGTCTTTACGAGTTTTAAATAAATGACATCCTCTTTTTTCAAATGATGTGAAATTTCATAGTTGAGATCACAGTTTTCACCTTTTCATCTAATTTTGGGTTGGAATGAGCTGGATTTGAGCTATATCCCTTCGTCAGGATATGAAGGACCCTCTTAACTTTGAAAGTATGCAAAAAAGTGTATTTCAGAAAAATATGGAATGAGCTGGTTTTGATAGCAAACGCCTCAAGTATAAAGCTCCTTAACAGTGCAGAACACATGAATGTGGCATTGAATAGATAGAATAGAGAATTGAAAAGCAAAGATCTAATTTGAATAATCTCAATTGTCTCTGAACTAATTTAATAGTGACCCGCTCGCATTCATTCAATATTCATTGAATTCCTTCCTTTGAGATTAAGATTATCCTAACACTATTGGTGACAAGAATTTGGAGTATCAAAATCCAGAATCTAAAATATAATTGAGTGAGATTAGAGTTAGATACTCCAAACTCACTCAGCTCGAAGCCTTCTCCCTCTCTACACTGCATTTGCAAATTTTGCCATAGTTTAGTCCCGTAAAAAGGATCGAGGAATTCGACGAGTTTCTTCCATCATTAAAGGATCTTGCAGTGGAATGTGTCCTTAAAACATTTCCCCGCAGAGCAAGCAAAAGCCAGACTACATCAACAAGACACAGAACCTCCACAACTGTTTTCGAAAGCGACCGTAATAATTTTCATAGCTTTCACAAAGTAGAGCGCAACTAGTTATCATCAGAACTAAAACTCTTCAACTCTTGTTAGCTTTTGAGAGAGTTCTTTTTCCATAGATTAGGATCTGGCAAGGTCTTACATTGCATCTAGGCGCCTTCGTCCCGAAAAACCTGGCGCCAAAAACAGAACGTCGTAAAAAGATGGTTCTGTGTGTGAAAGGGGTTTGTGGGCCTTTTGATGTATGGAATGGCCACACCATTACTTGTCGTCTTCCGTAATTTCTGTAAATTGGTTTCCCCATAAAAGACCACTTGGGTTTCGGGATGGCGGGCGGGGAAAAAATGCCCGTATCGAGTGTCCAAAAAAGGTCAGGTTTCTGCTGAAACTAGTTTGTCTTTTTATGTCGTTTCGTATTCAGGGTCATGCGATTTTTTGAGAAGTTCTATCAGAAAATTGCGTTGGAAGTCCATACGTGCAACTACTTTAAATGGAATATTTTTTTAGTGGGGGGGGGAGGACAGGTTTTTATGGGACTGTAAAATTTGTGATTTATTTTGTCTTATTTAAGTTCGAATAAATCTTAACCCTTTAAATTACGATGCATGGTAGATAAAAAGTTATGGTTCTTATGTCGCCCAATCCTTTCCAACAACGTCTATCACACAAAAAAACCCTGATTTTTTAGGTGAGTGATTTTAAAGTTTAAAAGTAGACTGAAATACATTGAAAAAATATTCAGCACTAGCGCTGACGCGCTAGACCCGGGCTTCGCCCGGGTTTCAGTTTTTTAATAAATATCACCTGGTGGGTTACAGTTGGGCTTCGCCAGTCCATTTTTAAAGAAGATTATTCTGGTGTGTCAAGATGGGCTTCGCCAGTCCATTTGAAAAAAAATTCTACTGGGTTGTTACAGATGGGCTTCGCCAGTCCAAATGTGAAAATAGTTAAATGAAGGAGCCACTTTTATGTTTATGCTACAACAATGGAGAATATGCCTACAACAATTAATGTTACATATTTTCTTGTTATATTTACAACAATGTGGTTTTGCCTTGAAGTTAGGCATGAAATATGGGTTTTTAAGCATAAAATTGACCAAAAAATTTGTTGGAATTCTTCGATTTTAAATTATTTTTATTCAGAAACCTTCCCTGGAGCGAGTAGATCAACGTGGTATAGTTTAATAGTTAATGTAGGTTCGAAAAGTTTAAAACTATAAAGGACATACATACAGACATACATACATACAAACATTGATTTTTATATATATAGATCTGATGAACTTATTGCTATTCAGCATAAAGATATGACGATCTTACAGGTTTATTGTTTATACTACTCTTACAACTGAAAACAATCATAATTAAAAAATTGCTGATTTTTGAGATACTATGACGTTCTTGAAAGGAGTGAGATATGTATTATCCTGTCGACCATCACTTTCAACGGCATAATTAATTGGCTAGGAATTCTCGTTTTCAGCGGCACGGTCGACAAGATATAGTAGAGAAGTTCCTAATTTATTAAAAATCGTATTATATTACTTTCCTCTCGATTTTCATGTATGATCCAGAATTTTGCATACATTTAGCTCCATGTTTAACAGATATAATGATTACACTCTGTTGATTAGCAAAGAAATCCCGGTACTAACAGAAAACCGCTGTAATTTATGCAGGGAAATCCCGTTAATGCAAAATCTGTTGTCTGACTTCAGATTCTGGGCACAAACAGATTTTCTCTGTTGAATTGACAGGGTTTTTTTGAGTGAAGGATTTTAGCTTCTATGATTACTCATGAAATTTTACTATAAGTGGATTATGTAAAAGAACTAACATGATGATTTTAAAACTAATATCAGTATGATTTATGTGCTTGTTCACTTTTGATATTAAATATACTTTTGCATTAGATAACATTTAAGGATAACATTGTTTTAAATATATTTTAGAGCTTTGAAGTTGAGACGGTAAAGTCGTAACGTAAAAAGGATGTGTTATATAGTAGGGATTATTTTATTATTTTATGTGACTATTTTAAATTTCTTAAACTCAAATATTTAAAATCTTCATCATAGACTTCATTATTTAAGATTTAAAATTATTTTCATTCAATAAAAACACAATGTGCAAAGGTCCTAAAGTCCTAAAGTATAAATTTCTGAAAATTGACTCAGACTTATCCCTCCTTTTTGTTCGAATTAAAAAAAATAATCTCTATTTTTTTATTCAAAAATAACTAAAATACAATTTCAATATATGCCTTTTTATGTACGATTATGTTATCACTTGTGAAAATTCAGCTTTAGCGGTATGAAGAAAAAAAGTTAATTCGCCCTCTTTTATTTTCCAAATTAATAGAAGCAAAACTAATTAATTTGTTACTTTGGTTTTATCCTATACCGATAGATGGCATTTATTTTTTCATCGGGTTCAATTCAAGGCTGGGAAAGTATCAGCAGTAGAGTGTTCCCTTCTGATTTTATTTAGTAAATACTCAAAGCAGGGGAAAAAATAAGGATTTAGGAATCAAGGGCTGTCAAAAACTGGGTCACGGGCAATGCCTATCAAAGTTATTTCTGCTAGGTGGCTTGTTTATTTTCTGAAGGGGATATTTTGGGATGGAAAATCTTTAGTGAAAGTATATTTAAAAGCAGTACTTAAAAAAGACGAAAGGTGTGAACTGTAATTTATTGTTTTTTCCTGGTTAGATAATTAAAAGTAATTACCGTCTGTGTCATCTTGGGCGCAAGCGCTAATTACTGTCCCTTTTATTTTCCTTTTAATTTTAACCCTCCAGCGTCATTTTTAACTCCAAGTCTCGCTTGATGGTTAAAGGAGTTCAAATTTTTGCCCTGTAAAGGATACAATGCAAGCGCTCAGAACAGAAATAAACATTAAAACACATTATAAAACATTTTTTTGTCTTCAAATTAATAACCCTTTAGTTGCGTCGTTAGATAGTAAGTATCCTTTAACACCTTGTTCTATGATTCTATATGTTTGAAAGTGTTCTATCCAGAAATGTGTTCTAAAATAGCGATGTTAATGTAGGTAAAAATTCACTATACTAGACAGCAACGTTAGTTGACCCTCCGACGCGACGTCACTAACAAACAAAGTAACTCCCATCGAGGTGTCTGAATTTTGAGTGAAACGAAGAAAGACAATTTTCAAATACGATTATTTCGTTAAACCATGTATTCTATAAAGTGTCTTTTTATCACAAAGGGGATAACGATTTGATGGAAATGATTTTTGAAAGGTAAATGAAATTGCGGTTTTAGTCTAGACTCGGTTGTATCTTGTTGCCGTTAACTTCAGTTAAAATGCATCGAACTTTAGAGTAATTCACTTAAACGTTTTTGTCCGTGATTGTTCCAGAAAATGATATTTTTTTTATTCCTAAAGTCATACAACTTTTTTTATTGAGATTTTTGAAGGAAAAGAAACAGAATCCATGGAGACTTAAAACATTGGAAACGCCCGATTTGATTCTGCTTATAATAAATGTGTATATTCTATTCTATAGCGTTTCCGTGTAACATCTTCCGTAAGAGTCACTCATACCCCCTTTTTCTCTTGTCAGGAAAAATAAGCAAAGAGCAAACCCCTTCTCCCCCGTTAGGTAAACAGTTACCAAAACTTTTTTTTGGTCTTAAAAAATTAACTTTTTTTTAAATATCTCTCTATATTTTTTTATAAGAAATCCACACACTATCAAAAAAATTCGGTGGAAGGAAATATTTTCAATCACCTATTCAAAATGATAAGAGTATAGGATAAGATGAGAAGCATTATTTTTAATAGAAAGTGAAAAATATACAAGCATTGGCCCCTCTCAAACAAGAACATGTTATTGTAGAAGGTTCTTCAGGTGTCCGAGGAAAAATCGACACTGCCGTTGTAACGCGGTAAGAGCATCGTTGCGCGGCCTATCAATTCCTCCTCTACTCTCCATCTTCTCCACAGCATCTTTTCCTATCCCCAATGACCCAGGCGCAGTACCGTCAGAGGGAGGGAGGGACGTTCCGAAGGCCGAACACTTCCGCCGCGTTCGAGAACGTGATTTCCGCCGTTCTTTTTCGAACGACTTTCGTCTCCCCGGAGGCAGGGTGACGGACAGCTCGTTATCGGCTGTTCCGCGGATGACACTTTTTTTCCCTGTCCTTTTTTCGTTGTTGTTTAGAGGAGAGAGGGCGGGATAGGGTTTCGTGTGGTTCTGCTGGACGTCGTGTGATGGATTCGATCGCTGGGAGGGGTGAATTGAGTGTTATTAGGAATATAAAAAATCATTCGATTCGATTTCGGAATCGATTCCTGTGGTTCGATTCTTTCGATTCTTGGATTCGATTCCTGAGGTTAGTAATTGATTCCTTGGGGCCAGTATCGAAAGAGTAGAATCGAAAGGGGACATCCATAAATTACGTGAGGTGTTTTTTCCGAAATCTGGACCCCCCCTCCCCCCTTGGTGAGATTTAGTGAGCTTTTGCTGGACCCCCCCTCCCCCCAAGTGAGATTTACCTACAACTTTTAAAAAATAATTTGCAGTATCTAATCTGTGTATATTCCTTTCTCATACTTAAAAAAAAGAAAATCGTTTAATTTCTAACTTAAAAAGTTGACGTGAGATTTTGATCGACCCCCTCCCCCCTTGGTGAGATTTGGTGAGATTTTTCCAAACCCCTCCCCCCTTTTTGACCTCACGTAATTTATGGATGCCCCCAAATTATCTATTTCAATCATCACAAATCAAGGATAATTAGTAATTATTATTTATTTAATTAATAGCCAGCAAAAAAAATTAATAATTAAAATACTAATGAATTATTGATCAAAATTGTTAATAATTATCTGTATTAATCAGAAAACCGAGTACGATTCCTACGATTCGATTCCTGCTGAAATCGATTCCTTCAAGGGTTCGATTCCTTGGTATCGATTCCTCGGCATTCGATTCCAATTCGATTCCGGAATCGATTCTGTCAGAAATATTTAGAACCCTAGGTGTTATAGAACAGGGGATCTGCATGTGTTTTCGGTGGGTTAGTCTGGTCGAATAGTAAATTTTCTTTATAAAAAACCCATCGAATATTCTCTCTTGTGAACTAACTTATCATTTTTAGTGCTTTCGACAAGCACTCATAATGGGGAATACAAAACAATTATTCGAATTTATTTTAAAATAATATTTAATTTTTCGAAATCTGATGATTCGTTAATATTTAAAAACTACAATGCACAGAAGGGTTTGGGGTTTGTCGCATGACGTCACTTCTGTCTTCGGTACGACACACTTGTATGAACACTTGCACTTTTTCATTAAATCAAATAGATTTAAAAAAATACTTAAGAAAATACATGAAAAAATATTTTAAAATTATGTTTCTTACATACTTGGGGCCCTTTTGCGTAAGTGATTCTGATGCAATTACAGCTTATAAAAAAGTTTAAAACTAATGAAGCAGTTGTACCAGGAACTAGGGAAAGCTTAAAAACCCAATTTCAAACTCCTAAACTGCGTTTTTTTTTCAATGCAAGACTTTTTACACGGGTGGGATAAATTTAGTTCCCATTTAAGGGATAAGTCAGGCCCTCTTATGGTTAAAAGTATTTAAGTTTGAACTTCTTATCACTGTAAAAAATAATCCTGCAAAAAAACAGAAAATTTCTGGCAGCAAAAGTTGCCAGAAAATTTCTGTAGGCCGAAAAATCCTGTAAACAGAAAAAAACTGTTACCTACAGGTAAATGCTGTAAAAGGAAACTTTCTGTCAAGTGAGCTACAGATTTTTCTGTTGCCTCTCCGTAATTTTCTGCTTGTGCGCATGCACTTATTTTAGTAGAGTTTTTTTTTAATTTTAATTAATTAATATCCGGGGATAGAACCCACGACCTACCGCATGCTAAGCACGCACGCTACCACTGAACCAACGAAGATTCAGTATAATTTTGCCAATAGCTGTATTTGTTTTCGATGCAGTAAGTTTCTGTTTAAGTACAGATAAGCTAAAATACTAGATAAAAGCTGTTATTTTACATAAAATAAATAGAAGTGCGGTGGGAATGTTACATGACAGAATATCTCTGTAAACATAAAGTCATTGTTTTTGAAAATTTCTGTTTTTCTACAGTTTTTTTACAGTGTAGTCAAGACAACTTATTTACTTACATTGTGAAAATAGTTAAGAATTTTCTTTATTAAGATGTTTACCTCGAATTCTAAAAGATGATGGAATCTTAGCGTGTACGTAAAATCTTCTGTATTCTGTTTTATATGTGTAAGAAACTTGTTAATGTAATGTGTAATGTCGGGATCAAATATCTCACACACGAAAATGAAATATTTGAGATTATGGAAATTTAATTTCATTTTCAGTGAATTATATTGACTTTAGTTTTAACTCAGTTTTAACAAAAAAAATGCTTTAAGATATTATTTATCTCTCTATTCTAAAAAAAAGTTTTTGTAAATGGTTTCCAGAGAAAGGCTTTTTAATTACTGATCCGTATAACATGTTTTTGGTATCAAACTGTTCGGATTCTTTTGAGGATGTGCAAAGTGCCTTTAGAATTTCTAAAAAAATTCTAAATTCTAAGATATTTCCGTTTTTCTGGATTACGGATAAGGTTGCAGTTAACAGCAAGAAACTGTCGTACAATTTATTATACCTCCAATCACAATGACCAACCGACGCTATTCATTAATGATGAAAATAATTCCTTTCACGCTTTAAAAATGCGCTTCAAAATATGTACTTTCTAAATAAAATATTTTTAAAAGACTGATAAGAGTTTTCCAGAAACTCACAGATCTACTATTCAAGTATAGAATTTCACACACCAAAATTAATTGTTTGTAAACATTGAGTGCAATGTAGATTTTGTCTCTTAATATTTTTAATAGCTTAAATCGTATTGTTTAAAAAGTCTGTTTCAAAACTAAAACTTGAATGATAAAACACTAGATATTTTGACGAGTTACTAGGTACTATATTAAATTTAACAGATTCATTGCTGAACGTTTTTGTAAATATTGAATAACAATAGCACGAGCTATGATATTTGATGGATATTTTGAAGGAAAACGTGTTGATTAAATTATTGATAATTTAACCAATAAATATTCTAACTTTTAAGAGAGTGTGCTTCTGGAAAGTTGGTTGACGTTTTTTCTTTTTCGGCGCAAGTTTAGAACTGCTGATGCGCCAAGTTTTTAGCGATAAAAATCAATATATAGTAACCCCAACTAATGTTAAATGAATTAAGTGGCTTCTAAATATGGCGCCAAATAGCCAAAACTCACCAACCATCAGCAGTTCTAAACTTGCGCCGTTTTTTCTACTAATTGTTATAACGAATGTTTTATAAATTAATAATTTTAGTGAGCAGGGTTTTGTGGGGATTGCGAAGCGATCCGAAAGGCCCTGCGTCAGCAGTTAACGGGGGTTGGCGAGCGATAGCGAGCAGGGGGCGGTAGCTCCCTAGTTCTTAAAAAAGAAATTTAAAATATTGTTATACATTAGGCGAATTACGTTATAACAGTTCAAACATAATTTCATTTTAAAAATTACTTATAAATTTTTAAAAAACCAATATTAAGTAAGCAATTAATAAAATCTACCCTATCAAAAATGGAACTGTTTGTTTAAATCAGATATTATATACATAAAGTATAATTAAAATGGATTAATTTTAACATTTTTCCTATAAAGTATTTTTGATATTAAAAGAAATTTTATTAAAATCGACCTCATGTGTGGTAGTCATTTTTTTAAAAAAGATAAAAGAGGTATGACCAAAATTTAAATCATGATATGGTGATTCAATTCTACATTTCTAGCAGTCTAAATTTACTCTGAAAATAGTATATTTCACTAAACTCTTGTCTGGCTTCTCTCTTTTGATAGTAGGGGTATTTGAAATTTTTATTGTATTAACTAATACTTAAACCATTGAGTTTACGCATGATGTATTGGATCGAGAAATTCTATTCCATTTTTATTCGTATAAGGATAAGGTATATATTTACTTTGAATTCAAACGTGCCATTTTCATATAATGGGTTTACTAGAGTAATGGTAGTAGTCGCTTTGTATGCTAAAACCTTTTAAGTTTGTCCAGTTTTACCACAAATAGTGGTTAATATGTTTTGAAAATTTATAAATTATGATTAACTTATCTGTTAGTTTCTCAAATGTATTATTTCTCATGCTATTTTTATAATCAATTAACTACAGGGTTTATTTTAGTGTGCTTTAAAGACATTTCAACTAATTTTTTCAGAACTTTTACTTAATTTACTATTTATATAAGAACTAATTAAAATTCAAATGAGTATTGATGTTTCATAAGTGGAAAACAAACGCGCGGTTTTGTATTTAAGATAATTTAGGGAAGGAAATGTTGATTCGTGACAAATATTTGATGATGGGAAATCAATTAATATAAAATTTAATGAGTTAAAAATTTCCATATTTTGGGAATATGTATGTTTAGCATATACCATATTATAATAGTTACAAGGAAAATGGTCATTGGAAGAAAAAAATAGCCCGTTATCAACATTAATATTTCTAAGTAATCTTTAATGAGAAATAATTGGGTTTGGAAATGAACCAAAAGCAAACAATAAGGATGTATTGACTTACAATTCCCATAGGATCTTTCAATAACTAGACTTCAACGACTATTGCAACTCTTTGAATTCTTCAAGAGTTTAAGAATAATTCTTAGTACTTAAAATCTCGAAGTGTTAAAAAAACTATTGCCTTACAGTATTAGTCAATAATGATCTATTATAAGTTTAATATTAGTTTAAACACATAACCAAACCATACAAAACCAAACGTATTTTACGAGTTTTTAGTAGAGTTAAAGAGGAAAAATATGTAATTATAAAAAAGAGTTTGACAATTTTTTGAGGATACTGGGGAAGGAAAGTGAATATTTTCTTTCTATTTGACTGTCTAAAATACAATTTCCAAGTGAACCATTTCAAGTATACATGTCATAAAACGGCTTTTTGTTGGATAAAATCCATGTCGAAACGACAGCCTTTATGAAACAAGTTCTGAAAGCTTTGGTACATAGTTTGTTGTGCATCAAACTTTATTACTGAAATTTTTGTGTCAAGAAATTATGAAAAGTTTTGAAGTAGTACTTCGTGTAGTTAATATTTCTAGAATAATAAAAAAAATCATGTATTCAAATGAAGAGGCACCAAGTATCGGAAAAATAGTTATTTCTATACTAACATTTTAAATGCGTATAGGTCGAGAAGTTATAACTATATTCAAGTTCTTAAAACTATTTTAAAATTAAAAAGTAATAACTATAGTGATATAACATTTATATTCATCCTATTCCCATAAGAATGAAAATGTAGCTATCCACCTCGTTAAAAACCCTTTTCTTGAATATATAAAAATATTTCAAGCATACACAATAATACTTCAAAGTGTCTCCATTCAAGGGTGTATAAATATCCAGTTTTCTGACGAAGTTCTCGAGATTTTCTAGAGAGGGCAAAAAGAAAGTTGACATCCACTTCCTGTGTCAGAGCAGTTCTCTTTTGGCACATATATAACCATTATTCACTTTTTGGCGAATGGCAACAAACATGTTTTGAATCGAGTCGACGAATACTCGGATCCGTTTTGAATGGGTCTCATATACTTCGCTCCAGAAAACGCTCTGTGGAGGATCTATTTACAGCAGATTGAATAATGATAAATGTTTTACTCGTTTTTGTTTTCAATGCTCCTGTACGCACTGTTTTTTGAGTACGCCTTAAGGAGTGATAATGAGGAACGAATTTTATTTTTGCAAAAGTTTTATTTGAACTGTATTTGTTTGGAAAAGAGTAAATAGTGCCCTACTTTTCGGATGTTTTTTAAAAAGTTAACTTCCATGGTTTTTTTGCATGGAAAAGAGGGCATAAGTAAGAAAGACACAGGCGGAGTCTATTTAATTATATCTTATTGTTTAAATTTAAAACACAGTCTTTTTAAAAAAATTCGTTTTGTTTGTTTTGGTATATAAAATGTAAATCAGCTGTAGCTATTTCTTTTACTCTTATTTTCCTTGCATAGAGTATGATTTGAATGCCATATATGAATAATTTTTTGCCTTTTTTGGTAAGAAAAATAGTAAAAAAGCATTTGTAACTATCTTGAAAGAGTAAGAGAGGGAAGATAAGATATAAAGCAATTGGATTTTATTTCATCATCGTATTTTCTACGATAATTTTCCACTTAGTATTATTAATTTAAACAAATTAGCAAAAGTTAATAACCATTATAATTTATTTGAGGATTTGAAGTATTAAATAAATTCGTATAAAATTAAACTTGAAGTTTATAATGAAAAAATGAAAAAAAAATTCAGTACGTACCAAAATTAGTTGTATTAAGTACTAAAATCTAAAATAATACAAGGTATTTTAAACCTATTAGTTTTTTTCATGCTATACGTCTGTGATTAGAAAAACCAAGCCCGATTTTTAACATTGTAATCAAATTAATAAAATGTAGTAAATTATTTTCTCTAAAAGTAATGTTTTTAGAAATTAATACATTTATTTATAATTCCAATTTTTTTTATTATACTTAAGTTAATTAAGGTGTAAAAAATTTAAAGGAAGTAAATATTTCGTTACATATGGCTAGGTATGGAAAAACTACAAGTTCAATTTAAATAAATAATCATCAATAAACTTAATAAAACTTAATCAACTTAAAAAATTGAAACTGCAAGAGTAATTACTGCATACAAATTTCAATTCCGTTGACGCCATCTTTAAAGCTTGTTTTAAAGAAATATACATAAACGTAATTTTAATAGGGATTTCATTCGATGATTAGAAACTATTCAATGGCAAATTTAATTTGCCTGTTGAAAGTTTTATTTGTATTTCCAATAATTAATTGGATGTAAACTAACATTCGTTAAAGCTCTACCCTTCAGCAAAGTCACGTAATTATTAATGCATTTTTTGTTTGAAATATTGATTTATACCGAGCTTGACAATAAGGAAGCTGGTTGTGTCAGATTATCTTAAACATTCAAGTGTTCCGTATGGTTTTTTGTATGGTAAAATGAAATATCTAGTCACTTTTTCAAAAAAATGTACAAGTAATTAAATATTTTAATTTAATAGTCGAGAAAAACTCTTGGTGAAAACACCGTACGATGACGTCAAGAATCATACCATCAACTCCACTGCTTTCCAACAATGGTCACCGTACGATGACGTCACATCCCAAACTCTTAGCGTTTTCGCTCGCTTTGAAAAAGGAGATTTTTGTTAATTTTTTTGCAATCAAAAAATTTCTCGATCGGCCCCTCAAATTTTGGGTAGTCGCTTATTTTTGCATGAAGAATCGATTAAAAAAATCAATCAACTTCCTCATTGTCTAAAATGCCGATAGCATATTTTACCCTTTTCTTGACTAATTTTTCTCTATATCGCTTTCTAGAAGACAATAGGGTCATTCCACGTAAAATCGTAATAATCATCATAATAAAAAGTCCTTAGATATTTTAAAAATTAATCAAATCTAGAAAAAAAACCGGTCTTCTCTTCAGTATCAGAATCAGTTGGTCGGTGAATTTTTTAAAGAAAATAATTTTTTTTTCAAAATGACGTTAGTAGATTAAAAAACATACAAACTATACGTTTTTACACAATGCACCCTGGTCTTATTTACTGTTATAAAAGATCATATGCCATGAATGCCATCAATATGATAAAGGAACTAATATATCATTGTTAAATAATTAAGCCTAACTTTTGGACATCTGTATAGTTTGATCTCATAAAGATACAGAATTCTACGAGAATAGTTTTCCACATATACCAATGTGTTTCAGAAATATATACATCATACAAACATTCGTTACAGAGAACTTCATTCTAATTTCCTTTTATCAGATTGATATTAAGTCCCCCTATCTGTTCCGTTACAGAACCCATGTGATGTGCATCTCTTCCGATTACGCTTAGGCCGATGAAAAGCCGTGTCGTAAAGCCGAGATGCCCCGCAGATGAGCAGGGTTATCACCATCTCGACTTTCAGCAGGGTCAGAGGAAAACACTGATAGCTTTACACTTCGTCACTCGGAGCGAGTCAAGATTCGAAATGTACACAGAAATTTGCTGTAGGGTGTTCAGATTTAAAACGGTATTTGTTTAACACAAGCATTTAAAATGGAACTCCTATGATCCGAATCCATTGGGACCGGATCCCATTCGGATAATGAGGAAGTTGCGTGATTTTTTTAAATATTTTTAATCGATTCTTTATGCAAAAATAAGCAATTACCCTAAATTTTAGACCGATCGAGAATTTTTTTGATTGCAAAAAAAATTATTAACAAAATCCCCTTTTTCGAAGCGCGCGAAAACCCAATGGGATGTGACGTCGGTGACGTCGGGATCGTACGGTGACCATTGTTGGAAAGCAGCGGAGTTGATGGTATGATTGTTGACGTCATCGTACGGTGTTTTCACTTAGCGTTTTCAGTCACGTGTTTTTTCTCGACTTTTAAATTAAAATATTTAATTACTTGTACATTTTTTGAAAAATTGACTAGATATTTCATTTTACCATACAAAAACCATACGAAACACTTGAATGTTTGTGAAAATCTGACACATGCAACTTCCTTATTGAATTTTTCCCGAAAAAAGAGTTTATAGGGTTCTTAGCTTTAAAGTATACAACCAAGCATATGAGCTTGCTCTTAGCTCTTACACAAAGAATCGGACTGAAATAAATTTTTCCAAAACTTTGACATTTTGGGTCAAAAAGTAAAGGTAATAGTGTTTGAAAAGTGCCCCCATTAGACTCAAAACGTTTCTAAAAACCCTACCCTACTTTTACACGTTAAATTTCAATTTTCTTCGGGGGAGGACCCCCATACCCCCAATAGTACCACAAGGGGATCTTGTCTGGAAAAGTGCCCCCCCATTGGAGTCGTGCTGGATCCGCGCCTGCTGAAACTATAAACCTAAAAATAAATCCATTAAAGGTCTTAAAATGGACCGCCCATGTTGTGTGGCTGCTATCCGACTCTCAATTCCATTTGCCCACTCCTTTCCCTTTGGAGTTATCTGAAGAACTTCTTCAACATCTTGCAAAATATGACTTTTTTCTCGCGTGAAGGTCGAGATGGGCGGACTTATTTCTTTTTATTATTAGAAAGAAAAGGGACCGGAAACGTTTTTTTTCCTGTGAGGTGCTCTTTCATCGATTAACTGGGGAAGATATATCATTTGTCTCTCGAGAGACGCGGTTGAAAAAGACCCAAAGTAAACTGATATGGAACGGGAGGGTGGGGTATTAGTAAATGGATTGGAATGCTTTTGGACTTTTGAAAGTGAAGGCATATGAGTTATGGTTTCTGGTGGCACGTGCTGTTGAAGGACATATTTATTTGTTTTTTTTCCGAGTAAGCTTATTAGTAAATGTTTTCATTTTTTTCTAGGATTTTTATTTAAGAAAAAACAAATTAAATGTAATTCTCAAGACGACTAGATATATAACAGAGAAATCTGTATTGTATAATTTCATAGCGGGATATTATGATATCTATACTATACTTATAGTCTGTTCCTTAGGTGGCTGAAGCAGGATAAAAAACGCTCAATAATGCCTAATAACTAGTGATGGGCAGGTATCGATACCAAATACTTAAGTACTCGATACCTATAGGTATCGAGTGTATTCGATACCCACAAAAGTATCGATACTTTATTGACATATTTCGTTTTAAATTTTTCAATGAAGTAATCTTTATAATACCTACTGTAGATCAAACGCAGCCTGTTTCCGTGTTCATTTTACAACGCTCAAACCCAAGTCGTTATCATCCGCGAGAGAAATTTGACGCGTCTAGGTTTTTCCCCCGCCAAATCCTTCGCCTCTATCCACCTCCAGGCCCGTAGCTACGGGGCTTTTTGATGGATCGCTTTCATTTTTTTGAATATTAGTCTGATTATGGATAGGCCCTAAAAAAATTGTCCCTTCAGGTTCATTTCCCGACATTGAAAAAAAGTACTCGATACCTAAAAGTACTCGATACCTATAAGTATTCGATACCAAAGTATTCGATACCTATAAGTATTCGATACCAAAGTATTCGATACCTAAAATTATCGATTTTGCCCATCACTACTAATAACGCTCATCGCGCAACTTCAGTGACCGATTATTTTACAGTTTTTCAACTACTTCTGTTTAGGTTTGCCTTTTCATTGCACAAGAAAATTTTTTCGATGATAATTACAATAGTAAATGCTTGTAATACATTACGCCTCAGGCGCCTGTTCTAAATGAACAGACTATAGTAAATGTTTTCATTGATTTTTTCATTTCTAGGACCCTAATTTTTTTAAACAAATTAAATGTAATTCTCAACAGAGCAAATATGTATTGTATAATTTCATAGTGGGACGTTAAGATATCGATAGTTAAACTTGGTTATCCCTATTTATTATTTATTTATAAATACCTTTAGAAACTCTATGCACTATCAAATGACCTATTAATTATGATAAACTTGAAAAAGAAAAAAAAACTGGAAACTTAATTTATTAATCTTACTCCACTTACTCAAATCAAATCAAATTTATTGGACAAAAGACAAAACATATATAAGGCATGGAACACACAGACAAGGACTGTACAAAAAACACAAAAGGAAATATATACATACAGGGTGTTTCAAAATTGCGTTGCACGGCTTTTATTCGGAACCAACGCCTCCTAGGGTCATAGAAGTAAGGTCTACCCCTAGGTAAGTGACCCTGGAGAATCCATTGAGATGACTGACAGCGCCCCTAGCGGCGAAATAAATAAGTTAAAAAAATTAATTTAAAAACTAAAGGAGATAGAGCAAAAACTTCAATGAGAGTATTGTTGCCAACGTCAAGAAAACTCACTGAAAAAAATTTGATCAAAATATTTTGAATATTCGCGGAGATATTAGCATGTGAAAATAGCACTTTTTCAAGGGTCAAAAAATAAAAAGTTAGCATATTTGCAAATTTTTTTGATTTTTTGATTTAATTTTGGTTTCTTTCAACTAAAAAAACATAAAACTACACAATAACACTGAAAAATTTGGAAATATGTGAACTTTTTATTTTTTGACCCCTGAAAAAGTGCTATTTTCACATGCTAATATCTCCGTGAATATTCAAGATATTTTGATCAAATTTTTTTCACTGAGTTCTTCTTGACGTTGGCAACAATACTCTCACTGAGGTTTTTGCTCTATCTCCTTTAGTTTTTAAATTAATTTTTTTTAACTTTTTAATTCCGCCGCTAGGGGCGCTGTAAGTCATCTCAATGGATTCTCCAGGCTCACTTACCTAGGGGTAGACCTTACTTCCGTGACCCTAGGAGGCGTTGGTTTTGAATAAAAGCCGTGCAACGCAATTTTGAAACACCCTGTATATTGACATTTTGTTCAAACATAGATAAAACAAAAAAAATTGATTATGTGGATCCCAAAGAGCCAAAGGCTCGCCCAGGGAACCTAAATTAAAAAAAAGATTTTATCATGTGGCAAGAGCAGCGCTTATTATTTAGGAATTTTGAACAAAGCTTCAATATATGAGTGTCCTGAGATAAAAAGATGAATACCGGATTTAAGTTTGTGAATATTGTTGGTTAGTTTAAGAGTTTCTTCAAGTTTATTAAATATGTATGGTCCCAAAAAGGCATGAGATTTATGAAATATTTCTTTTTTAGATTTAGGGATATACAAGTTACCTTTAGCGTTTCTAAGATAAGAAGTTATATTTTTGGCTTCATATAAATGTTTATTTCTATATATAAAAAGTAATAAACGAAATATATACAGTTCTCTGATTGTTAAGATATTATTAGGCAGGGAATTATATTTTAAGTGAGATAAAATCTTTTTTTGTAACTGAATGAGCGGTTTAATATTATTGTAATAATCAGCTATAACCGCTAATCAGTATCAGTATATAACCGCTAATCAGTATCGCTTATCAGTAATAATCAGCTAATATAACTCGCCCAGTAAACTTAAGGCATCTAATTTTTTTAAGCAGATCCAAACAAAAAAAATATATCTTATTTCTGAAATTGTTCTTTTGCTGAAGGATCATGTTTCCACTACCCTTAAATGTTTCAAATTCTTACCAAAGACATCATTAAAGTACTTTTTTGATACTTTTTTCTTGCACTATTTTTTACACGCCACTTCTTTTTTCTCTTTGCTAAAAATTTTTAAGGTGTGTTCTGCTTCATTCCCTTTTTATTTACTTAATGATCACCTAAAAAGTACTTCACTTACAAGTAAAGGGATTTAGAAATGTGAAAAATAAATAGTTTAAAAAGATTCCATGAAGTTGTTACATAGGAATAGATATTACGTCAAACAAAGTTTCATTCTATGGATTTGCGGAAACTAAGTTGCAATACTAACAGACACCCTGATATCTATTTTAAACCGTTTATAAAAAGCGATTGATAAACCCTTCGGGACATCTGTTGTCCTTTTAGTAATATCCAAGCTCACGTAACTGGGTGTCGTCGACGTTTAAAACCCTTTCAATCTTACACCCACCTACCATTTACCCCTTTAAACCCTAAACCGTCCAATATTGCCATTAAACCCTATGGTAAATTTGGGGCTGCTCGTACTGAAAGGTTAAAATTCTATATAAAATCTTGGACGGGCAGGAATAAAGGAATTATAAGAATATTTATTTACGCTTTTCTCAAACGTCTCAAGGGTATTTTTTTCAGAGATGTTTTTTTGTATTACTTATTTTTAGCTTTAAAGCCGTTCTTTCGTGTTGGACCATGCCATCGAAGTCAAAGTTTGGAAGGTCAAAAGAGATGTTTCTAGAAATATCCAAAATACATAGATTCCTAGAATTTGGGGGAAATTCCTTTGAAAAAAAAACCTCCCTGGCTTTATAAAGTGATTTCGGAATACCTGGAAATTTTCGATTGCTCTGAGGAGTTGATAGTTCATAGAAATATTTTATTTATTCAATCTAAATAAATTCAAGAGTTTATTGTAAATGAAAATGTTCAAGTCCCTTTAGTAATTTTTCCTGTTTATGCTTGTTTCAGGGTTCTAGGGAACAAATTCCTTAAGTAAAAAAAAGCTAAAATTGAGAATAGAGCGTTTTTATAAAATGCGAAAGAAAGCATCCATAATTGATGTCCTTTTGTTCTTTAGTAACATTAAAATTAAAAATATTTTTAAAACGTAAAAAGGCTAACTGGCAGCATTTAGGTTTTGTCATAAGTAAAATTTGGATACGGTTTCTGTAAATTCTTTACTACTTCAATTAAGTAACTTTTGCATGGAAAAGTGTTATATCTATCAGGCTTTGTTAAAAATAGAACATAGATCAGTATTATTATGATATTAAAAAAATATAATACAATTTTGCTTAATCTATGACTTCCCCTTTTAAATACCTACTGATTTAAGAGTAATCTAGAAAAAACATCTTTTGGGCTTTCTAATACAATTTTAAAATAATAAAAAAGCATAAAAAAGAATGAATATCATAATCTTCATCTTTTATATAATGTAGGAAATATAATATAAACTTAGAACCACAATATATATGAATATTTATCCTTAAAATATTCATGAACTTAGTTGATTTTACTCTAAACTGCTTAGTGAGAAAAATTTGGAATATTCATATTTAAAGTTCACAAATTTACGAAAAAGAATAAAAAAGTATGCAATATATTCCAAAACTTAATTACTTACTTAACTCAAACTTAACTCTTTTAATTTTCCAGACTTTTATAAAAATTAAAAGAAAATATTTATACTAAGGATAAGATTTCCCCTCCCTTTTAACAAAAATATTGTTAAGAAAATCATGTACTTATAAGTACTACTTTTAAAAGAGACTGTATTGTTTGCCCTGGTGGATACATAATATTTTCAAACTAAAATTTATACCTTTATTAACAGATATTTTGAAAATCAATGATGGAAGAATAACTCCCACACTCTAAACTTAGTTGTTTACACTTCGCACTTTCTTCAATAAAATTGTAAATTCTTTGAGTTTATGTGTAACTTTCTGATAGTAAATAAGTTATTCAGATAAGACAAAAGCACGAGTTTTATACCGAGAAAAAGACAATACTTTGTAATGAAGAATCAACATGTTTTGTTACGTTAAATATTTGAAGTCATTCTTCTACTAAATCTTCTGAAGAATCTTTTGAACCATTTCTAAAAATATTTTATGAGTTAACTTGTAATGCAATATAACATGCATGAAATCAGAAAAAAATTTAAGTACACAATACCTTACACACAAATATACATAAATCCACAATATATACACACAAGCTGTTTGAACAATATTGCAATATTGACCTGAAGAAAAACTCTACAAAAAAAATTAAAAAGTTTCATCATAGAATAAGCAAAGTCCTTTTATCTAGAAAATAATTTATTAAATAAAAAAAACTTTTTAAAAACCACGTTTTTATAAAATGCACTAAAAAGTATAAAATAATTGTTTTCATTAAAATGCACTAAAAAGTATAAAATAATTTTTTCTAACTTCTTGTAAAACAAAAAACGTGGGGCTCATGCATTAGATTATAACCAAACAGCACAAACATTCACATAGTTTGTACAATCTGATTTAATACGGTGTAAAGAGCACCGCGAGAACCTTATTAAATGTGTATCAATTACATATATTATGAAAGAAATTGTGTTAAATTCAGATAATTCATCAGCTTCTTGCGTATAATACCAAGTACCTATATAATCCATGATCCCCACGTTTTTCATTTTACAAGAAGTTAGAAAAAATTATTTTATACTTTTTAGTGCATTTTAATGAAAACAATTATTTTATACTTTTTAGTGCATTTTATAAAAACGTGGTTTTTAAAAAGTTTTTTTTATTTAATAAATTATTTTCTGCTTTTTAGTTTTGTTTTGCAGATTATATAATCTATTAAAACTAAAAACCCCCTGGGGGTTCAGGGGAAGCAAATTTAACCGAAACAACGAAATAATATTGCATTGCCCTCCATATCTGATCTGTGTTCGAAATTTCAAGTCTCTACCTCTTTGGAAAGTTAGTTAAAAATCGATTTTTAAATTCCACCCGAAAACCCCCCCTGGGGGTTCAGGGGAAGCAAATTTAACCGAAACAACGAAATAATATTGCATTGCCCTCCATATCTGATCTGTGTTCGAAATTTCAAGTCTCTACCTCTTCGGGAAGTTAGTTCAAAATCGATTTCTATATTCCACCCGAACAGACAGACCGACAGAGAGACAGACAACAAAGCGACCTAATAAATTTGTTTTTTCTTTTCTAAACGTCGTTTACGTTGTGTGGCTGTCTCTTTGGCCATTTGTTTTGTAGATAGGTTCATTGATATTTCGAAAAACTTTTTTGAATCCCCTGTTAAAATGTAGAACTAATAAAATCGAATAATTTAAAGATAAATAAATATAACAACGAGATAATATTGCATTGTTATCCAGATCTGATCTGTGTTCAGAATTTCAAGTCTCTACCCGAAACAAAGAGATAATATTGCATTGTTATCCAGATCTGATCTGTGTTCAAAATTTCAAGTCCTCTTCGGGAAGTTAGAGAAACCCGAAAACCCCCCTGGGGGTTCAGGGGAAGCCAATTTAACCAAAACAACGAGATAATATTGCATTGTCATCCATATCTGATCTGTGGTCAAAATTTCAAGCCTCTACCTCTTCAGGAAGTTAGTTAAAAATCGATTTCTAAATTCCACCCGAACAGACAGACAGACAACAAAGCGACCTAATAAAAACGTGGTAATAAAATACAATTAACTTTGAAGGTAACATAAATCCTCTTCAGTATAGATTAATTTAGAATTGTGTTACAACAATAAACACACAATATTACAAAGCTGTTATTGTAGATATTTATTCACACACTTTGTTATAAACATTCTTCTGTTACGACAGCTTTCAAACACGAATATTACAGTATATCTAAATCAATATTGAAAACAAAAACTTCTTTTAAATTGTTAATCATTATACTCGCATAATTTCTTTCAGTTTTTTGAGATTTTTAAACATTTTAAAAACTACTAAAAGATAATTAGCATATAAATCATTCCTTTTTATATCAAATGCACTGCTTATTTAAATTTTCTGTAGCTGGCAGTAAAAGAGAAGAAAAAAAATCGCAAATTCGGTTTTTCTTTGTTTAAATCAAAATCAAAACGTTGAAAAAGAAATAGTATCAACCTCCGATTAAATTAACTGGGAAAATAGTCTGCCATAGATATTAAAATTTTTGTTCCTATTACTGAATTTTCATTAAATCCCTGAAACGAACTCATTAAAACGTGGTTTTCAGGCTGTTTTATACCTTATTGAACCATATTAATAAATTCGTAATTTCCTCAGGGATGAGTTTATTGGATTTCTTGTGGTTACAATATACGTCATGGTTCAATATATGGTGCAAAAACTCTAAGATAAGCTTTTCTTGTAGTCTTTGTTTCGTTTATTTTAACAAGCATAAAAACATATCCTTTAAAATTCAAATTAAATGTTTATTTTCACATTATAATACCACTTTAATAATATTTCTTAAGAGTTTTTTTATTTTAAGTTTTTATAAAGCTTAGAAAATGGTTTAGTTTTGTTTGAATATATCTTCCAGATTTAAAAATGTTTTTGAGTAAACGCTAAATTCATTTTAATAAGCCTGGTTTCTCTAGAGAATGTAATGATAATAACCTTTTTTTTCCTGAAGTTTTTTTTACATAAAATTGATTCTTTTCAACTAGATTTGTGTAGTTCAGTAAAAGCTAAGTAATTTTATTTTATTTCAATTCTATGTTAAAGTGATATTAAATAAATTGGTTAAATAATAAGGATAAATGGCAATGATTGCATTATTTTGTTGTACTTATGAGTACTTTGTAGTTATATTAAAATAAAAAAAAAACTAAAATATTTCAATTTTCAGGTAACATTCAAGAAGATATGACTTCGAAACAACATAGTAGAATTCAAGCCCATAGCAGCAGTAACAGTCGTAGAGGGGTATGTACTACATTTTTTCCCTTAAAAAGTTAATTTAGATCGTGAATTAGTATTTAATTTTGGTATATTTCAAATTTTCGTTGGATGAAACTGTTTCTTTTCAATACTTTACTGTTTTTTCCTTTCTATGCACCCACAGAAATTTTCATAAGCACTTACGTGTCTATTTCTAACGACACATAGAAATGAGTAAGCTTTTGCAATTAAAACACAAAACCATGACTCTAACATGACTACTACGTTACAACTTATCAGCAAAAGAACCACAGGATTTTCATGAGTAATCACTGCCAAAAGGGAAGAAGAAAGCCCATTTCTGTGTTATACATTGTTTAATCTTGATTCCTCAAATCTGAAGTATCAATGAAAGTCCTTAACTGTGTATCAATTATTCTTTTAACTTCAAATTAGTTTTTTATTCATTGTATGGATTCAATCTTGAGTTGACACCTTTAAGTCATTAAAAAGGGTTTGTTCATGGCTTAATGGCACTTGGACCTATTAAAAAGGAATGAATGTACCTCAACACCAAGGATGATAAGTGGACAATGGACAGTCTTTCTTTTCGGGCTCAAGCAGGGTTTCCATTCATACTACCTTTTGCGTTATGATGAAAAATCAAATTTAAAATATTAGTCTTTACATGATTCTTCCATTGGTTTTAATGTGTGTCCATTTGAACGGGGCTAACATGTATAAAATATCAAGTAATTAAGTAATTTTCTAGCATCATGGTCATGGTCAGTATCTGTTATCTTCATTATATTTGTTCGTATGCAGGATACAATACTTTAATTAGAAAGATGGATTCTGTTAGACAATTATGATTTGCCAAAAAAACCTCGGGAAATATTATCTTTTCTCTAAAACTTGGAAAATTTATACAAAACAACTGAAAGCAGTTAAAGTTAACTTCAACATCTCCTTTTTCTCAGAAATTTATCAAAACAACTAATACACAATTAATTGAAAATGCCTGTCTGGAAAAATCAAGAAGTATCCAAAATTTCAACAAAAACCCCTCCTGAAAAGTAAGATAATTTTATCCCCGAAATTGAAGGGGAATCCTAATAAAATCGGGCATCACTTTATAGAAAAAAAATTAGTAATTCACTCAAATGCATTTTAAAAGTGCGAGTCAGCTAAAGACAGAATCAAGCTAATTTAATAGTCATTTAGCCTAACTCATCCATCAATATAAATTTACTCATCAATATAATCTCCAAAAGTGAGTTAACTCAAACTGAGTGAGTCAAAATAATGAGTCATCCAACCAAACCCTTTCATCCATCAAAGATAGGGTTCTAAATATTTCTGAAGAAATCGATTTCGGAATCGAATGGGAATCGAACGCCTTGGAATCGATACCAAAGAATTGAACCTTTGGAGGAATCGATTCCAGCAGGAATCGAAAGTAATTTTTTAATTATTACAGATATATTAGCAATTTTGTTCACTAATTAATAAGTATTTTGATAATTAATTAATATTTTGCAGCGGGAATCGAATCTTTCGAATCGTACTTAATTTTCTAATTAATATAGATTACTTATTAACATTTTTTCTCATTAATTAATTATTATTTTGATAATTAATTAAAAGTTTGCTGATTATAAATTAAATTAGTAATAATTACTGATTATCTTTGATTTGTGATTAAAATAAATAAGTTCGATTCGACTCATTCGATACTGGTCCTAAGGAATCGAACCTCAGGAATCGAATCAAAGAATCAAACATCAAGAATCGATTCCGGAATCGAATCGAAATATTTTTTAGATCCCTAATCGAAGGTGTCCGTGAGAACCAATACCCTTCACAAGTGGCCAAATAAAATCCAACACAAAAACGAAATTAGCTCCTCATTAACTTCCTCTCGACTGCTAATGAAGCATCGAGACGCTGACAGATCGTCCAGATCAGAGGTCGCACGGGCATGCAACAGGCCAATTAAAAACACCACCACACCACCCTCGTCTTCGGAAGCGACCGCTGCGCAATCAAGTCCTCTGCTGTTGTTGTTGTGATCACGTGTGCCGCATATGAAGGTTAACGTCGCGACAACGCCTTCACTGAAGGAGTGTTCCAAAACGTGATCTTAATTGGGTATGAGTGACAGGCACGGTGTCGTCTGGGATCCCCAGTTTTTTCTTCTTTTCCACACCACCTTCTATACACAGAGACATTCCAAGTTCATTCGTTGTATTGTCTGTAAAAAAAATATATGGACGATGTAAGAGAGCCTTTGGACCAGTATACAGGGTGTTTCAGATGAATGCTTCATAAGTTCTATGAGGGGTGGGACACACCGACTCAGAATTGCATAGGAATGGGGGGTCCGAAATACATCACAAACGAGCTAGGGGTTGTTCACTGAGCTATAAAACAAACTGGAGTGACGAGTGAAAGTGCCGAAACCGCATCACACCTTATCCAAGTTGGTGTCTGCGAGGAGAACTTTGTGTCTGTTCCCAACCCTTTAACTTGTGAACCCCTACAGATATAGTCATGAAAGTTGGATCTAGGTACAGTTAAGTGACTTCCCTGTCCGATGCAACATTTTTAACGCTCTTTAGAGGAAATTTTAGAAGTTATGAATTTTATTTTAAAAACTATTAGAGATTTACTAAATTAGTCAATTACAAAGTTGTAGAGAAACATCGATTTAGTTGAAAAAGACACCTTAAGCAAAAAAATATCTTGAATAAAACTCCTAAACGCACAAAAGCTCCATGTCACACAATGTTAGCCTGGAGAAATTGGTGGTTTTGCGACTTTTCCTCAGGCGCGCTTGCCACTTTTGCTTGATTCTGCATTTAAACTACCGATTCAGGTATTTATTCCATAAAACCAATTAAAGAGCTATTTCAGCTCCTAAATTGGTTTTTAAGTAAAAAATGCAGGGATCGAACGGTTTTATTGGTTTTAATCCAATTTTTAAAGCTTGCGTGTCAATTTCCACTACAACCACCCATGTCGGCGTATAAAAACCCCTAAGTCGCAAGGGGTGCATTTCAGACACTCTCTTCTATATGATTCTGAGTCGTCTAGGTGTGACCTACCCTTCCTAGAACTTATGAAACACTTATCTGAAACAACCTGTATGCATTGTATCAATTGGCTAAAATATTTTTTTCGGAAAAACAATCTAATTTCTTCCTTTTAATATGTTGTCGATGTAGACAACCCAAATAGTATAATTCAGAATCTCTCTTTAAGGAGGAGTCCCCGAAAGCAAACGGGTGTTTTAGAGAGTGGATGAAAGTTGCCGAGAGCAGCAAAAGATTGGGTAATGGGTGTCAAGTGGTTGAAGGTGGAAATAAAACTCCAGCTCCGATTATTATGCTTTAACTTATTTCCATAAACTGGGTGAGGCTTTTTTCCTCAAGGGATCGTCTTTAAAATGTAACCATGAAAATCAGAAGGGACAGGTTGCGAGATTTCATAATACGGTGAGGAGTGTTTTAATGGTAAATGTTACACTTTTAACAACCTGCAAGACCAATTTTTCCCGGTCCCCAGGTGTAAGAAGTATTTTTCCCATAAATTCCTTATGATGGAAACTAGCTAGGAAACCTGGCATCTCAATGAATAAGGTCGGACTTGGATACTCAATATGACATGAATTTTGGTCGTGGAGGCCGAAGGTCTAATAGTACTACCTAAGCTACTACTGGTACTACCTAAACAGCACTAGAAGTGACATATTTAGTACGCTGTGTTGCTAGGGTAGAGATTTGAGGCATGGTGTTTGAAACTTGGTCATCAATCTATGTTGTTGTTTGTCATTAGTGTAATTAACCATCAAAATTGTTTCAACTGACTTGCATGGAAAGCTAAAGAGGGTATACAGCTCATACCAAACATGTCAAGTTTACGTAACTGCAACTAGAAGCAAGCGTAGTTTGGCCATACGTGACATAACTTGGACGAATCTTGAGAGTGTGTGCTGCTAGGAAGAGACGAGAACGATCGGGAGTGGTGAAAGTAAATAAGTAGCCCGTCTTTGGCGAGCGCCAAAAAACTTTTCTTGGCTCGACCCGCTCCGAATCCGAGAGGGGGACCACGTGACAGTTTGATCGGAGCAGAGTTATCAGCCGGAGGAGGCAAAAACAACCGTCCGGAACTTGTCGGATTTTTCGATCAGAACCCAGATAAACAACTTTTCTCGCGTTGCGATGCTCTATTCTTCTCGCCTTGGATAATTACTGCCGATGCTTGCCACGCATGGGACTACTCATGAGGAGTGTTATAACATGGGGTATGTAATTAATTTATTCGTTCATTCTTTTTATGCATGCTTGTTTACCGTCAGTTATGTGCCGTAACTTTCAAAACAGCAAAATATCGATTATCAGAATCGTTGGATTATCCGATCATATCGATGAAAACGTATCGATCGATTTTATGCCAACGCCACCTCAAAAACATTTGAAGGAAACCAAACTTTTTACAGTTTTGCTGTTTTTTACTCAACATTTATGATTTTTCGTCGGAGCCATGCATTTTACTCATGCTTAGCTGACAGACTATTAATTTATTGTGTTTTAAATCTCCTTTATCACTTTCTAATTAATTATTAAAATATATTTTTCATCCATTACATCGTTTTGATTTATGTTACTGACATTATTTTTTTCTCCTCTGATCATCCAACCTTCGACCATCCCCTGGACCATAGTCGTATCCTAGAGGGTTAGGGGTTTAAGCTACCCCACGAAATTTCGACATCAGTTTTTTCATACTGTTTATTCTTTGAAAGTTATGTAACTTAAATGGAGCTATTCTCTTTGGGTGTAACCCAAAGGATCCCTATGTGAGTCAAAACACTACTTTTAAGGTAAAAGTTCCTACATTTTTCTGGGAGAGGACCGTCAGATCCCCACATTTATACAGGGGATTATTATTGTTGCAGAATTTTGAAATTACGCCTACACCAAAATTAAAATATCTACGAGTGACCTAAAACTTAAAAAATATGTTACGGACCAATGTGATAAATCATGCATTATTAATAATGCCCTAAGTGGAAGAGGGCAATGTGATAAATTCAATGGAATTTATCAATGAAATTTATCACTTTGCCCGCCTCCACTCTGGTCATTATTAATAATGCCCAATTAACATACACACTATTCAGACTATTATGGAAATATACCTCAGAGAAATGATGTCAGGACATCTTAAATGAGGAAGTTGTATGATTTTTTTTATCTTTTTAATCGATTCTTCTTGCAAAAATAAGCAACTACCCAAAATTTGAGGCCGATCGAGAAATTTTTTGATTGCCAAAAAAATTAACAAAAATCCCCTTTTTAAAAGCCCGCGAAAACGCCAAGAATTTGGATGTGACGTCATCTTATACTAAACATTGTTGAAAAGCAATGGAGTTGATGGTACTATTGTTGACATCATCTTACAGTTTAAACAATGAACGTTTTCAGTCACGTGTTTTTTTCTCGACTTTTAAATTAAAATATTTAATTACCTGTACATTTTTTTTGAAAAACTGACTAGATATTTCATTTTAAAAAAACTATACAGAACACTTGTTTGATTTTGAAAATCTGACACATGCAACTTCCTTATTGATGTATGTAATCCCGTTGTGTCGTTTAGATTCCAAGACGTATGTTTAATACGATACCTGTTGGGACGTTTATAATGAAAATTTATCATTATTATCATGATTTGTTGAATGTTTGGTAATTCGTGAATGTAAGAAAAATATGCATGTTTTTAACGAGGTCCTTAACTTAATCAAATAGACTTAATAGCGTCAAATGTTTGAAATATTTGCTTGTAAAGTGAATTTTTTATTAAAAGCGTTAGAATTGAACTTAAATATTGACAAAAGCCCATATTAAATGTAGAGTTCTACGGTATTTGTGCTACAAAAATTATTTTCTTAGTACCTATATTTATACTCTTGATATATTTAATTGAATATTTAATTAGAATATATGAATTAGCTTCGGGAAATTTTATTTATCCTCGTAGTTTTAACTAATTTAGTTATAACTTTCTGGAATGATTTAGTAAACCCGATTTAAATAGTTTATAATTTTCATTCTTGAAAATGCTATTTATTTCCTTTTAAATGTGATAAGGTCAAAGCCTAAATATTCATACTACGAGCCTTTGAAAAAAATTAAATGTTGCTCACATTGCCTTTTAGAAAAGTCTTCTTATTGAGAAATCAAAAGTGCTTACATTTTGTTAATCCATCCTAGTGCAACGTATATAAAAGTGTTAACAAAATTATTATTTCCTTTTCTCAGTATATCTTAAAAAAATTAATAAAGTCCATTTACTGATTAACAGTCTTAAAAGGCAACGATATTAGTTAACGCAATACAATACTTTTACATACAGAATTATGCAGCGTAATTTCCTTTTGTATTGTTTTATTAAATTATACTCGAGATTGATAAAATATAGTTTTAGGAGGTAGGTAATGGCTTTCTCTTTGTTAGTAATATTATTAAGGTATTAATCGTATTTGTCAATCAATGATTAAATTTCATAGTGTCTACTGAAAAGACAGGGTGGATTAATTTTATTTTAAACTTTGCTTTTAAAAGTCTACTCCAAACTATAAGGCTAAGCGCGCACTGGAGACTTCTGTCACGGTGACTATAAACACTAGGTCATTTGAAAGCAATGCATTTCTATGGAGATGACTCTTGGCAACCGGCCAAGTGTCTCGTCGCCTGTGCGCGCTCTCTAGCTTCTTGCAATAGCCAGCGTGATAATTTTGTCTCTGTCGCCGTGACAAAAGTCTCTAGTGCGCGCATAGTCTAAGACCTACTAGAAGATTTCACTAAATCTATAAATAATTCTACCTTCGTATACAATTTCTTAGGCAGTTAAGTTCCTATAAGTAATCAACTCTTCATTCAGGGTGCGTCAGAACTTTAAAGTTTTTTTTTTATTTCCAATGGGCGGGTACTACTGGACATTATCCATTTACCACTGAAATGCCCTAAGAAGTACCTACTTAGCGTTACCCAGCGAGCACCTGTGGACCGAAGCCACGGAGGTGAGGTACTGTTACCCGCGCCACACACACACACATTCACTAGCACAACCCCTTTTTACAGGGGGGCCACATTCATTCATTCAGAAATTAACATCCATGCCAAACGGGGATTCGCAGTCAGATACGCTAACCACTCGGCCAGCACGTCGGCTAAACTTTAAAGTTTAAAAGGAAAAAAAAGAGGTAGGATGTCCGAAGAAAAGACTTCCAGTTTTCGAAAATAATACAAAGGATTTTATCTCCTAGTGTAAAAATGTGAATATTATTCTCATTTAAATTTTTTTTATTTAAATGTGTCTTGAAAACTATGAATCGAATTCTTATCTTTGTTTTTTTAATGATCCATATTTGACATAAATTATGAATGGGTAGTACCTAAAGAAACAAATACTTTTGTTAATGTTCCTTTTAAAAATAGTGCTGATAAATACAAGCCTATGTACAAAAAGCATTAAATTAAACACTAAAGGGTCACTAAAAGTTGGCTTAGGGCGTTTTAAAACATGGGAAAAAAGAGAATAACCCTGCAAATTAGGAAGGGCCCTGATAGAAACTTGTTGAAGCTTAAAGTTTTTAAGGGATAGCCTTTCAATATGCGGCAGTAAAACAATGAAATTGTTTAAAGACTCCTCAAAACAAAAACTTGTCTAGTTTTTATAAAAAGTTAAAACAGGATAAAAAAATTGACATTGGAATTTTGTTTTTACTCCCAATCGTTTGTCCATAATAACTCATTCTTTAAGAGGGTCACTCCAGAAAGTCGCCACTTTTAGTTAAAAAAAGTAAAAAAGAGAAAGCATTGATACATTTTGAGTGTATTTTTATAAAGACTTCACTTTCCCCAGAACGTTTAGAATTTTCCGGTCACATAAAGTAATTCGAAATGTTTTTTTTTCTTTCTTATCTTTTATCCTTAACTTTCTCTTTTTCTCCTTTTTTAATTCTTTCTCCCCATTTTTAAGTTAAGGGAAAAAACTGAAAATTGCTCAAACTTTTCAGAGAAATTTCAAAATAAATTTTTGGTTTGCCTTTTTTCTCAGATTAAGTTAATTCTAAAATCCAGCATAATATGTACTTTGTAGCTTAAAATGACAAAAACGTTTCTGCAAAATTTTTTTTAATCAATTTTTATAATCAAACACTTCGTCAAATAATCAACTATTTTCTAGGAAAAAAATGAACTTACTTTTGTCTAAAAGAAGAGATAATCCTCTAAAGTGCCCTCCCCTTAAAAACCATTTCTGGATCCGAGCTTGTATCAATCAGCAATCATAATGACAAATTACCTAGAATCAAAACACACCGCATTATAACACTCCAGAACCTTTTAGGTAGAAGGTTCTGGAGTATTATAATGTGATGTTATAGGAAAATTGTGTTGATGTAAAGGTACCTTTATGTATCAACAAAATCTAAATTCACCTAACTAAGGGAACATTTATAGATTACTTGAAGTCGTAAAACGGGGGAGGGGGTTCATCAAAATACAGCCAAATCTCATCAGAGGAGAGGGCGAAGATAATTAAAATATCATGTCAACTTTTAGTTTAGAAACAAGTTTAGGAAAAACGCGGAGATCAGTCAAAACAAAGCAAATCATAAGCCAGTTAGTCATAATAATTAAAACTTGAGTTCATGTTTTGGATTTCATCATGGATTTGTATCAAATCTTTTGCAATCTGTATGATGAGAAAGTGTGATGCTAATAAAACGAAATAAAAAAAATGTGGCTAAAACATATTAAAGAAATTTATTTACTTAAAAGTTTAAGAAAATATCACGTGACTATTGTAAGGAGAGGGGAGGGTCCAGCGAAATGTCCCTAAATCTCACCAAGGGGTAGGAAGAGGTCAAAAATTTTGAAGAAACACCTCCCGTAATTTATGGATGTCCCCTTACGAACAAAATAGCAATATTCGACTATTCAAAAAAATCAACTCATTAATTACAATAATTACTCCCAAGTGTGGCAAACATTTTCAATCGCACCAATCCCGTGTTTTCGACGCTTCAACCACACACAAAGGTGTGTGTAAACGAACCCAACACTGTGGTGGTTGATTTCAATGAATTGTGAACTTGAGACACCGACCTTGAGACCTTCGACGACTGCCGAACGTGACCTTAATATGGATTGCCCCGTTCCAAAACTTAATTTCCGCCTTTTGGAATTCATGGCTTCTGTCGGCCCTAATCTTGTTTGCTGGAAAGACACCTTGTTTTGGGACCCGCTCGACAAAAAAATGACACTTAATTCAATGTTTACTACTGTCCGGTTGACAATGGACGGACCTGATGGAAATGGTAATGTCTAGATTTCAAAGTGAGGGGGTGTCAGGTGTTTTAAGGGGTCGTTCGCAAATTTCATTATTGGTCCTGAATGTGGGTAAAAATGTGAGAGGGGGGTTAAATGACACTTTAGGGGCGTTCAAATATTTCGCAATTACCTAAAGATATGAATAGTACGTATATGTTAGATACTACAAACTCTGTATTTTCAAAAATTACTTGAATTTGTCGAAAACTGTTTAATTTGAAAATTAGCTAATTAATCTAATATAATAAAATTCATTTTCGGGTTTGTCTCTGGCGCGGATTCAGGGGGGTGGCACTCTGGAAAGTTCCCCCCATGGAAAGGATCTTATAATGAGTAAAAACCCTACAGGTCTAATTTCAAAATGTTTTTCTGGGGGAGGACCCATGCACCCCCTTTTAGTACCACAGGGGATCTTCAGTGATTATTTTTAGGAAATCCACAATATTTTCACATTTGGGTAAAAAAAGTAAAGGTAATATTGAAAAGTGCCCCCCTTGGTTTCAAAAGTTTCTAAAAAAGAGTTAAAACCCTACTTTTACACGTCAAATTTCAATTTTTTTCTGGGGGAGGACCCCCAAACCCCCAATGGTATCATTAGGGGAACTTATGGAAAAGCGCCCCCCCCCCTTGGAGCCGTGCTGGATCCGCGCCTGGTTTGTCTTCTATACAAATCCACAGTTTTCTTCCGATCTGCACAAAACTTAGTATACCTACGTAAAAAACTCAAGAAAAAACATAGGCTATGTTTCAAAAACTTTAATTGACCCCTTGACCCTCTTTTGACCCTTTTTATGGTCATTTTGCTGAAATAGCTTTATTTCTCCTCCAGAAGAGATCTGTTCACCCCATTGTTACAAAAAAAACTATAATGCAAAATAACAAGTTTTTAAAAGAAAAACTAGATACGAGTCTGATCAAAAATTATAACTATAATATAAAAATATAATTAAATGAAATTTAAAATTTTAAAACATGTTAACGGCCGTATTCACTGGTAACCTGACCGGCGGTCAGGTCAGAAAACCATGGTTACAGCCTCTGATTGGTGGAAAAATAATTCAATATTTTCCTTCCACCAATCAGAGGCTGTAACAATGGTTTCCTAACCTGACCGCCGGTCAGGTTACCGGTGAATACGGCCGTAATATATTTTAAAATATTTTTATTTGAAAGTTGATATAACTCTTAAATAAAAAGTTTCATGGAATAGAAATGTTGTTAAAATAGTATCTATGGAAACGAAAATGTAAATAAAATGATCATTTATTGTAGCTTCAAGAATGTTGATTTACAAAAAAAACCAATTGAAAATGTGAAAACCCTTTGAACTAGAAAGATAGATTTTTCATAAATTGCAAAAAATGGAATACGCTTTTTTAGTTGAATAATTTCAAAGAAAAAGTTAATTAATATCCTGTATGATTAATCAAGGGTTCTAAACGGGCATATGTTAAGTAATTTTGAGAGATTTGTTTCTAATTTTTTAATGGGGATCATGAGGTTAAATGTAGAAACCGTTCAAATATTATAATTCTTGACAACTAGAGTGATTTTAATACCTTTCACCTGGTAAAATAAGGTACTATAAAATATATTGGAAATTTGAAAAAAGAAATCCTAAAGCTATAACTCCACCCGTGCAAGGCCGGGCATATCAGCTAGTCTATATTTATAAAAATCAATGTCTGTGTGTATGTTCGTCCTTTATACACTGTTAAAAAAATAGCTCAACCTTTCACCACAAACTGGTTCAAATTTAGCTGCAACCTAAGTTTGGTAAAAGGTTTCACCAAGTTTTCGTGCTTTCTCTAGTGAAAGTACCGGATTTCACTAGTGAAAGTTCCGAAAACTTGGTGAAACCTGTTACCAAACCTAGGTTGCAGCTAAATTTGAACCAGTTTGTGGTGAAACACTACAACCTTTCACCACAAACTGGTGAAAGGTTGAACTGTTTTTTTTAACAGTGTAGTTTTAAATTTTTCGAACCTACATTAACTCTTAAACTATACCACGTTGATCTACTCGCTTCAGGGCAGGCGCGGATCCAGCACAGCTCCAAGGGGGGGCACTTTTCCAGACAAGATCCCCTTATGGTATAATTGGGGGTATGGGGGTGCTCCCCCAGAAAAAAATTGAAATTTGACGTGTAAAAGTAGGGTTTTAACTCATTTTTAGAAACGTTTTGAGTCTAAGGGGGGCATTTTTCAACACTATTACCTTTACTTTCTAACCCAAAATGTCAAAATTTTGGGGATTTCCTAAAAATAAACATTGAATACCCCATTTTTATACTAATCAGGGGTACGGGGGTCCTCCCCCACAAAAAATTTTGAAATTAGACCTGTAAAAGTTAGGTTTTTACACATTTTGAGAACCTTTTTGGTTTCCAAGGGGGGGCACTTTCCAGAGTGCCACCCCCTCGATCCGCCACTGCTTCGGGGAAGGTTTCTGAATAAAAAATAATTTAAAATCGAAGCGTTCCAACAACTTTTTTGGTCAATTTTATGCTTAAAACCCATATTTCATCCCTAACTTCAGGGCAATCCCACATTGTTGAAAATATAACAAGAGAAGATGTAACATTAATTGTTGTAGGCATATATTCTCGATTGTTGCAGTTTAAAATCCTTTGTTGTAGCATAAACATAAAAGTGGCTCCTTTATTTAACTATTTCCACATTTGGACTGGCGAAGCCCATCTCTAACACACCAGAATAATTTTTTTAAAAAATGGACCAGCGAATTACATCTGTAAAGCACCAGATGATATATATAAAAAAACTGAAACTCGGGCGAAGCCCGGGTCTAGCGCGTCAGCGCTAGTTATTAATAAAAATTAATTATTTTTTTTGTGTCAAGCAAAGTTAATCCATAGTTTTTAAAATTAGATCTTTATTGAAAGTTTTGTACAGAAAACGGTACAGTGAGCAGTTGCTTACGTTATTATAAGAGGATGTTAACGATTAGCTTATTTTTGCTAACAAGAAAAAAAGGAGAGGGGTTAAAAATCATTGCAATTCTTGTAATTTTTAAGCACATGTAAACAAACTAATTATGTTACCTTATTTTACAAACGAGGTTTAAATAATCTTCAAGATTTAGCTTGTCTTATTCTAAATACATTTATAAATACCTCAATAGTAATGAATCCTTCTTACGGTTTCCTAGGCATCAGTCTGCGAAAAAAAATATTTGATTCAAATGGTCTATTAAATGGCCTCGAATACAAATAATTTTAGAAACTTGAATAAAAAAAATTCTAATCCTTATTAGCACACGAAAAGTAATTAGGATCCCACATTTTTGAGCCATAAACTAATTATTCTTTAGACAACTATTTTTCTTGAAAAAGTTGATTCCGCACTCTCAAGTTATTTCTTACATTGATTAAATCACAGAAAAGAAAAGGTGGAAAGATGTAACAGCTAGTTTTAGGAAACGTCTCTTCTTTAAGTGCCCTACTTAATGTTTTGCCCGGAATAAGTACTTTTTACCACCTTAATTACTCTGCTGACTAGAAAAAGAATTCGATATTCGGAAAAAAGCATAAGTAAATTAAATCCCTGAAATTTCGTTACTTTGATCCTATGCAGATTTTTAATTAAATTTTTGTAATAAGTATTAATGCTATCTAATTGTCAATGGATTTTCCCAAGTTTTAAAAGTTGTAAGGAAGATACATTTTACATAGAACTATCTATTATACATATCCTTAATTATTTGATGAAATAAATTTTTAAGGAGAAAAAACCATTTGCTTCTTATCGTTAAGTCCTTTAAAGCGATGTTTACAAGACCTCAACTAAACGTAGCTTTGTTCTTTCAAGGATTTTTTTATGGGAAGGCTAATTAACTTCATTTGTTGGATAAAAATAAGAAATATTTAGTCTTGTGAATTTCTTCTTTACTTGATTTTATTTTACCTAAAAACTGAATTAAACCTGATAAAAAATATATATTGTTATTTTCTTTGGATTAAGAACAAATATGTGTTTATTACTTTTACCTTAAAATTAACTGATAACAAGTTCTATTAATGCTAAAAAAAGCTTTCCAAAAGGGTTCTACTAGTTAGCTAAAGTTCCCGTCTGTGGGTTTCTCCACATTTTATTTAATGATGCAATTTAAGTGCGACTTCAAATCTCAAGCGGAATTTCCTTGTTACTTAAAGGTTAAAAACAATTCATCTATTTTAAATTCCATTAAAACATTGTTTGTATTGAAACTAAGCACGAAAAATTCCTGCTGAAACAGCCACAACATGTAGTGTTCTGAAAATTCAACGGAGTAAAGCATAGCTTTATTATGCAAGATATTTTCTTATCTCAGCGCCTGTCCTTGAAACTCAAGCTGGCGGTTTTAATCAACTCCTTGGATGTTGTTTGTCATCAAATATTGGCAACTTTTTGTAATAAGTTTCAGATATTGAGTTACTGAATGGTAATTAACCAATAACAAGAATTACTCCTTTACAAATACTTCTCAAAAACTGCAAATATGAGCCGTGCTTCTGACAAAGAATAAGTTATACAAATACAAACAAAGTCGACAACTACAGGCTTAAGCCCCGCAAGGTTGGTCCGGTATATTTAACCCAAACTACCGGATTCCCAGTATGTGTCAATTTTTTTTTCTTAAACTCGTTTACCTCACTTGAATTTAAAATCGTTTCAGGAAACGGATTCCATCTATCCACTACCCTGTTATTCAATTTGAATTTGTGATCCTCTTCCTATTACCTGTATTGAAATCTAGTCCCTCTGTGCCCCCTTGCTTTATTATTCTAAAAATCTGAATCAAATCCCCTCTAATCCTTCCTTTCTCTAGAGTGAACATATTTATATTCTTTAATCGTCCCTCATAGCTTAAACTGGATATAATACCCTTGACCATTTTAGTAGCCTATGCTGAACCCTTTCAATTGAATCAATGTCTTTTTTTTAAGTATGGAGACCAAAACTGAACATCATTCATGGATACAACACTCAAAACTTAACAGTGCAAACAACAGTGAAGTGTTTAACAAAACAAACTTGCAGTGTATTTTAAAAATACACTGCAAATTCATGAAACACTTTTGAAACGCTAGGTAAACACAATAATGTTCTAATCAAACTTCTAATCAAAAGCGTCAGAAACAGAAAATGTGTTCTTATAGTGTTCCGATTCAAATTTAAGAACACTTTTAGATTATAAACATATTTTAGAACACATAACTAATTCAAACATATTCAGAGCACTTAGCACAACACATGTCGAAACGTATGTGATGTGTTATTAGGGGTTTTTTGGAATAAAAAAATACAGGACACATAAAAAATACAAATTCGTAATATCCAGATAACTACTAAATAACAGTAGTGTTTGTAGCGTTAATATTTGAATCGAAAACAATAAAAATTTATTAGCAGTTTATATAGTAACAGTTTTTATTTCTCAACTATTTTACTGCTATTTTTTCTACTTCTTAGACTAGATAAAACAATATATATTGTATTAGAAAAAGTGGCAGTTAATTTATTTTGGAATAATAAATAATAAGTGTGAATCCAATCTTTGTGAGGGAACAAATAAAATTTGAGGAGCTTGACATTCATTTCCTAGAAACATGACCAAGTCCGCACTGTCAACTTTTGTGGCGGGTAAAAGTTTACAAGATCGCATTAGTTAAACTCTACTTCGAGGTCATCAAACCCTATATAGTGAACATCAATAGTAAAGTTAATTTTACTCTTAATTCGATTTTCTACAATTTTCGTCATGAGATTTTCGAACTTCTGAAGAATAGACATTGTATGAGGGCATGGGTTAAGTTATTAATACCGTTATGTTTGGTTTAGTTTCATGAAAAAGGATTTATTTTTACTGAAGTTCTAGAAGAAACTAAATAATAATTTATAAATTAATTTTTAAGCATTACTTAAACATTTTGGTCAAAACAGCTGTTTTAAACATGTTTAAAATAAGTCCATTTAAAAATATATTTATTGTTTCCTTTTTAATATTGATATTTTAATGGATACCACAAACAAAAGGGAACATTTTTTAGCAATTTAAGAATTAAAGTTTATTAAGTAGAATAAATAATGAATAATGAATTTGTTATTCCATTACTTTTTCTGTCTTCTTCTTTTTATAAATTTCCTTTTGCTATTCTAGTTTTACCCACTTTTATTGAAAATTTGTGATCCCTAGGAAAAACAGTTTTAAACAAAAAAGTATGTTTTTCTTTAACCCAACTAATTATTAACTGAATTGATTGTTAATAGTTTTGTTCGATTTTAAATGATTTTAGAATCATAGAAAAAAACTAAAACTATACTATCCAAAAACACCAATATCCCCCACCAATATTGTTTCTCCCTACATATTCAGGGTTAAGATATCAAAACAGTTAAAGATGCTTTAGTTTTAAAGAAAAAAAGACAGTATTTATATACTGAAATTATTGTAAACCTTGATTGAACTAGATCTCGTCGCTTTTAGCTAAACGTAAACTTAAAAAAAGATTAAAAGGCACCATCGGCATAATTTGCTATTGGTTTGTATTTCAAACCACATCCTACAAATATAAATCCTGTCAGAAGAGCTTGAGGAGGGGTAGTTGTATAAGATTCCTTAATCAACTACTCCCCCCGTAACTTTACGACAAACAACAAATTCAATTTCCTAATCCCTCTCCTTAACTCGCAAACACGACGAACTTCAGTCTAAACTAGTCTGTCAAGCAAGTCAAACATTTATTAGATTGAAAAGGCGACCCTGGTATAGTAGTAACTTTCGGTTCTAGGGATAAATTGTTTTTAATTAAGGAGGTAAACTGGGGAAGGAATAAAGCCGCCACTATTTTGCTTCGGGCTTTGGGAAGAATGTTTCTTCCTTAAGAAAATGGGATTCCGAAGTAAGGAATGTCTTTTGTGTGTGTGATTTTTCCGCAGGAAGGGATACTTTGGTTAACTTTGAACTTGAGAGGAATGTATTGGGGTGTATTTGGAAGCTATGCAGCAGATTTTTACCTATGAGTACTAATGTAGTTGTTTTTGTTTGTTTCGATGAAATTCTGTACAGCGCAACATAAATATATCTATCTGTAGTTAGAAGAAAATTTAAGCCAGTTTTCGTTACGCTGCGAATACATTTTTGCAACACTACTTAAACGCAATTCAAACACAATACTGAACACTTCTAATAAAAAGCGTTTCGATTGTATTGCGATAGTGTTGAGATTGTATTAAGATTGTGTTGTACAAGTGTTGCTATAGGGACATAAAATGTGTTCTTATTGTTGTAATCCAAATTTAAGAACACTTTGTGTTGCTATAGGGACATAAAATGTGTTCTTATTGATGTAATCCAAATTTAAGAACACTTTCATATTTTAAACACATTTTACAACCCTATTTTAAGAACACATTTCTGGACAAAACCCATTTACAACACTTTCCAAACATATTCATATAACACTACCACAACGCCATAGGATGTTAATTAAACATCAAAACCAATAGTTTGTAGTAATAAAAATATCAAAAAGGCAAAAATAATTCTGCTTTACTATAAATTGATGCTACAAACTTATATTAATTAAAGTTTTTCCAAGAATTGTTGTTTGGAAGATGACATTTCTACTTTAGAGTAGAAGAATGAAAAATAACACTTTCGCAAAAGAGTAAAAATTATCAGCAATTTGAAGTTTTCCAAATAATTTTTTATGTGTAATTAGCTGTTATAGATATTTCATTTTGAAATGGTTTTCAGATATATAACTTCTTAGAACTGATTGCATTCTGGCTAATTAGATTTCTAAGTCACTAGGATGGCAAAAACTACTCCTTTTCTTCCTTATTTGCCTACAACAAAGCTTTGAAATGTAAATAAGATTTGTAAAATTAAAATAAATTTTATTTTTCAAATATCCTTTTTGAGGGGCTACTATTGAGGGTTTCAACTGTAAATTTAACATCACTTCAATACTTCTAGTATTCTTTTACTTACATTGAGTTCAATGCCCAAATGATTTATGTACCTCAGCTTATACCAGACAACGAAGATGAATCGTCAGTGATTTAAGATGAATTTTTTGGTACCTGTAATCAATCATAGTCTTCACACTCTTAGGAATACGTAGAAAGCAGTCATTTTTGTATTTCCTAAGTGCACACATCCCTAAAAAGTTCGGTATTGATATAAAACTATCTGAAAAGGATAAAGGATGTGATACATCAAGGGAGTGATAACTGATAAATAGGGAATACACTTAACAAAAAAAAAGATTTTAGAAATTCTTCATGATTTATAAAATTTGTTGACTATGGAGTTTGATTGTAAAATAAGTGAAAGATAAATCAGTTCGAAAAGTTATTTATTTAATGGAATTATTTAACTACTAATACACGGTCAAAAAAAGTTTAACCTTTCACCACAAACTGGGTTAAATTTAGTTGCAACCTATAGTAACAGGTTTCACCAAGTTTTCGGTGCTTTCACTAGCGAAAGCACCGGATTTCACTAGTGAAAGCAACGAAAACTTGGTGAAACCTTTTACCGAACTATAGGTTGCAACTAAATTTAACCCAGTTTGTGGTGAAACAGCCCAACCTTTCACCACAAATTGGATAAAAGATGAACTGTTTTTTTAACAGTGTAGGATTATGAGAGTACCAAAATTATTCTCTGGCAATTAAAACAATTTTTGCCTAAAGAAAATATAAAATGCTGCTTGAGGTTACATTGTATCAAATAATTTCTTAAATAAATTAAAGGTATTCTTATTTACTTAAGAAATATTGTTTGAACAAACTCTATAAATGTTAGATTTATAAAAATTCCACTGAAGTAAAACAGTAGCTTTTAAAAGTTAACTTTAATCATATGCCCTCACCTCACAGTAAAAATATTTGAAAGTCGGGTTGAAAATAAAGAAATATCTTTCACAACCGTTATCCCTCTTTACCAAAAAATTAATTATAATATCAAAAGTTTGTAAACTATAACTTAGACAGCCCCAAGAGAAAAAAATCAGTCTAGTCAGCGTTTTTTTTAAATTTAATTTTTATACTTCTTTTTAAGCTCTTTAAAATTATGTGATGTTTTTTGAATGAAATTCCTCAATAGGTAGTTACTGATGAAATCTGGAGTTTAGATTAATTTCTTGTGATGCAATTCAATGATAATATAATTACTTGGAAGATTTACTTAAGTAGGTTTATATTAAAATGGCGTATACTAGTAATTATAAATGGACTTTAATAATTCCTCATCGTGGGTGGTTTCGAACTGTTTTTTCTTTGTCGTTACGAAACATGAAAGAAAATTGACATTGAAAATTTTATATAAGAAAATGAATATTTATAATTAAAGAAGATCACAGTATATTATAACAACATTTGATTTTTATTTAATTATCTGGTTGCTTTTAAAATCAGTTTTTTGTGATGCTTATGTATTTAAAATTCACTCTAATTTCACCATAAACTAATTTATACACATAAAACTAATTATGAGTATCAGTCTTTTTTATACGTGAATTTTCTTCCATGTGATCACATTAATTTATTTGCAAAATTCGTTGTTTGTTTCCGAATTAATTTAAATTGCCTGTGGAGTGTTTTTTACGTTTTAGGAAGGTATTTTTCCTTGAAGTTACTCAATGGGAAAATACTTTTTTTGACTCAAGAAATTTGTGTTTCTTATAAAAGGCATTAATTTCACTAATTAAATGGCAATGACATAATTATTTCTTTCTAATAAATAAATTGCTAATTATTTCAATCAGTAAAGGAAATACTAAATGAATGTAATATAGTAGAAGAAAAACAATATAATAACTGTGTTTATGTATAAACATCTCGTGTTACTTAAAACTGGGCCCCCTAAATTTTAGATAATTTGTAAGCACAATTTAGGTAATAGTTTACGTAATAAAAACACGTGCTTGTAGTTAATGGATAATAGTTAACTATATTGAAATTTAAGTTCATATGGCTTGAAGGCATTTTGTAAACACTCTATAACGTCTCTTCCCCTTTTCATGCATAAATGCATTTAGAATGCTAATGAAAGTCATAGTGTATTTTGTTCTAAGCTATTCTTAAAACTACCTATTGAAGTGGATGGCTAAATAGAAAGTAGTTTTGGATAAATCTTCATAAATCATGGCAAGTTAGAGCCTAAATAGCTTACAGTAACTTAAAGGGGGAGAATTAGGATTATTCTATTCTAATATAAGCCAATAGTAAACATCGTTGAAGATCTTTTATTTAGTGGGGGTAATATTATTTAGTTTAATATTAGTTTATTTAGTGGACTATAAATTGAAAGTTCAATACTGGGTCTTTAAGAGCCGCCAAATAAATGCAGGGTAGTTATATCACCTATATATCTAGAATTTAGCTACCATACTGTTCATCGGAATTGATTAAAATTTTGGTAGAAGTTATTTTGAGGGATGCGAATGATAAGGGGTAGAGTTACGGTTAGATGAAAGAATTCGAAAACATTAATCAGCAACTCCTACTTTTTCTCCTAATGTGATATAGGAACTCGATTGTAAACCCTGCCCCTAGAAATTGTCATGAATACAGTTAAGGAACTCATCAGTGGTAATACGACGAAGTCATTGGTTCTAAACTGGCTTAGAAAATTGAAAACCATCGATAATAAGACATAGGAAGCAAAAGAGGGTTAAACTTTTTAATGTGCGTCAAATATATCTCACATTCAATAAAATATCTTTCAGTTCCTTATTGGGAGACCAATCATTTGAAAAAAAAAGTCCAAAGCATAGTCTTTCATTCCCAACTCTTGCTGAACCATGAAATTTTCAAAATGATTCTTAGTAACACAGTGGCAGTTCCGTTCTCCGAAAAACTCCGTGTCGCAAGTATTTATTTTCTGAAATCCGAAGACGGACGTTTTCGATAAGTTGGCATCCAAGCACGTCCCTCTTGAAAAAAAAGTCCTGCGCCCTTTGAACTCTGATAGCAGTGTTTTGGCTTTGTGAGAACTAATAAGTTAGCTGTTTTCTCTTTCTAATAGCTATGCTATGAGCGTTTTCGTGCTGAGGTATACGAGTAAAAGGATTTTTTTAGAAAAGCGTTTTAGTGGGTATAGGTATTGGGTTGTCCCATAAGTTCTGTTACTTTTTACGAAGTTTTGTCTTTGAAAATTTTTTATGAAAAACTGGTAATAGGTGGAGATTTCAAATAAAAGGGATTTTGATATATGTATATTTATGAAAATAATGTGTAATTTTGGTAGTTCTCGGGATATTATTTCTTTTCAAAATGGCGGTTTGAAAAAAAGACCAAAAACGACGATTTTCGCGTAATTTTTTACTTTTGTTTAAAAAACTAGGAAGAACGCATAATTCTTGGCTAAAAAAAGTTTTACTGTATATTTGAAAAGTTAAGATTACGATGTCATAGTTTCAAGATGATTCGATAAGTTTAAGGTTGGAAATTTTGGCTTTAAACTTCATATATTGGCAATTTCACGTGTTTTTTAAAGCACGCCTATTGTTTTTCTAAGCAGCTGGTATGAAGTAATTAAAGGCAGGTGTTTTTTGAACCATAATGCTTGTTAATGCATTGAATTGATGCCATTAATGCATTGAAAGTACCTTTTCATAATATCATTCAATTGATTTATTTCTAATTGCCAAGGTGTTGTTTTTATTGTAATTTTTTCGTATGAAGCGAAGAAAATTGCTTTGTTCGCTGAGCGTAAGTTCAGCGAGTGTAATTGTGAGCTAAAACGTTGCGCGCTTGCATTGTGCGCACTATTTTCTGAGCTTAAGTTTAGCTATAATTTAATATACTGCATATTTTGAATACTTGGGTCTTTCCTAAGCTTTTTTATTGATTTTGATGCTTTTTTTTCGTAAAAACTTCTTTGAAATGACTAACATTATTGAGGTAAGTTTTTGCAATAGATGTTATTTTTGGGACCAAAATTTCCTAAGTTAAACTTATCGAATTATCTTGAAACTAGGACATCTTAAACTAAACATTTCAAATATATAGTAAAACTTTTTTTAGCCCTGAATTATGCGTTCTTCCTAGTTTTTTAAACAAAAGAAAAAAATTACGCGAAAATCGTCGTTTGTGGTCTTTTTTTCAAACCACCATTTTGAAAAGAAATAATATCACGAGAACTACCAAAATCCCACATTATGTTCATAAATATACATATATCAAAATCCCTTTTGTTTGAAATCTCAACCAATTACCAGTTTTTCATAAAAAATTTTCAAACACGAAACTTTGTAAAAAGTAACAGAACTTATGGGACAACCCAATATTAGTGGAGTAGAATTAGCCGAAAAAAGGGCTTGACCTTGAACAAATTGGAACAAAAGCAAAACCTGCGGGAAATGGTAGGTCACATGGTCCTAATCAGCATACTAAAAATATACATCCGTACTAGTGGGACAAATATGGTTTTTTGGCCGCCATCTTGAAAAAACACCCAAAAATATTTTTCATCATAAAAGGTCGTGTAAGGAATCAAACTGCGGGGAATTTTGTACTGAAAGAGAATATGATTTTTGTTTTTCTTTAATTTCAATAAAAATAATATTTTTGACCAAAAATGCAATACAAATACAATGGTTAATGGCCCTTCCTTCCGTACTATATTGAGCATAAACGCCCTAAACTTTTTTAAAAACATTATTTTGTGACAAATGGTAGGTGACATGGTCCTAATCAACATTCTAAAAATATACATCCGTACTAGTGGGACAAATATGGTTTTTTGGCCGCCATCTTGAAAAAACACCCAAAAATATTTTTCATCATAAAAGGTCGTGTAAGGTATCAAACTGCGGGTAATTTTGTACTGAAAGAGAATATGATTTTTGTTTTTCTTTAATTTCAATAAAAATAATATTTTTGACCAAAAATGCAATACAAATACAATGGTTAATGGCCCTTCCTTCCGTACTATATTGAGCATAAACACCCTAAACTTTTTTAAAAACATTATTTTGTGACAAATGGTAGGTGACATGGTCCTAATCAACATTCGAAAAATATACATCCGTAATAGTGGGACAAATATGGTTTTTTGGCCGCCATCTTGAAAAAACACCCAAAAATATTTTTCATCATAAAAGGTCGTGTAAGGTATCAAACTGCGGGGAATTTCGTACTGAAAGAGAATATGATTTTTGTTTTTCTTTAATTTCTATAAAAATAATATTTTTGACCAAAAATGCAATACAAATACAATGGTTAATGGCACTTCCTTCCGTACTATATTGAGCATAAACGCCCTAAACTTTTTTAAAAACATTATCGTATGTCAACAAAAAGTATGGGAAAGTGACCATAGTGTTTGATGGGTATGAGAAACAAAACATAAAAGATATGGAGCACAGACTACGCTCAAAGCAGTCATCTGCCACTGTTATCTTTGATGAAGACTCACCAGTAATAGTAAAGAAAAATAAGTTTCTCTCAAACTCTCAAAACAAACAAAGATTTATTAATATACTAGGGAGTTATTTACAAAGAAATGGTCATTCCGTCATTCATGCAGAAGGGGATGCAGATACTTTGATAGTAAAAAAAGCTTTAGATATAGCACAGGAGAAACCTGTCACAGTCGTAGCTGATGACACCGATGTTTTAATCTTATTACTCTATCATTCGTCTTCAAAAATTTTCATGCAGTCTGCCCTACAATCTGAAAAAGTTCGCGACATTCAAGCAATGCAAAGTGATATTGGGGAAGAGGCCTGCAAAGCTTTGCCTTTTGTCCATGCGTTAACAGGTTGTGACACCACCAGTGCATTATTTGGAAAAAGTAAATCTTCTGCTTTAAAAAATATAATTAAGTCCCAAATATTGTTCAAATATGCTTCCCATTTTGGATCTACTGAAAATATTAATAAGGAAGAGTTACTTGAAATGGGCTACAAAATTATTGTGTCATTGTATGGGGGTAACATACATACCATTGACCTAAATACTCTTCGTTATGAAGAATATATGAGGAAAATAGCTTCAGCTAAAAAAGAATTTGATATTTCACGTTTGCCCCCGACACAAAATGCTGCAAAATATCATTTACTTCGAGTAAATTTGCAATGCTTAATTTGGAAGAATCTCTCTATGTCAAGCCCTGATCCTACACTATGGGGTTGGCAGTTAATTGACGGAGAATTTCAGCCAATGTTAACAGACAGAAGTCCAGCACCAAAAGAACTTCTGGAAATGATCAAATGTGCATGCCAATCGACAACTTCTGATCCATGTAACACTATGAAATGTACAATTGTACATGCCGTCGATATGGACTTTCTTGCTCGGTAGTTTGCAAAAATTGCTGTGGAAAGAACTGTACAAATACAGGAGACGTAATCAATGAAGATGAAAATGATCTATAATTTGTTTTTAATTTTATACTTATTTAAGATTAAATTTATGTTTGTTGTTAAATTTTCAAGCTTAAAATTATCTTCTTAAACATACATCAAAAAAACTTCCTGTTAATTATGTAAAAATTATAAGAATACTCAATGTATCCAAGAATTTTTAAATCCTAAATCATATTAATAAAAGGATTTTTAAACTAAAAACGTGTATTAACTATTTATAATTGTCATATTTTCTTTTAGCACATGATTTCCTGCAGCTTGATACCCTATATATTACCTTTTATAACGAAAAAAAATATTTTAATGTTTTCCAAGATGGCCGCAAAAAAATCGTAACTGTCCTACTGGAAGAGATATATGATACATACTTTTAGTATTTTTATTTGGGCCATTTCATCTACCATTGTTCACACAATATAGCTTTTAGAAAAGTTTAAGATGCTTAAGCCCCATACATTATAAAAGGAAGGGCCATTAATCATTGTATTTGCTTTCAGTTTTTGGTAAAAAAATATATCTTTTTATTTAACACAAGGAAAAACAAAAATCCTATTCTCTTTCAGCACAAAATTTCCCGCAGTTTGATACCTTACATGACCTTTTATAATGAAAAAAATTATTGGGTGTTTTTCAAGATGGCGGCCAATAAACCATATTTATCCCACCAGTACGGATGTATATTTTTAGAATGTTGATTAGGACCATGTAACCTACCATTTGTCACAAAATAATGTTTTTAAAAAAGTTTAGGGCGTTTATGCTCAATATAGTACGGAAGGAAGGGCCATTAACCATTGTCTTTGTATTGCATTTTTGGTCAAAAATATTATTTTTATTGAAATTAAAGAAAAACAAAAATCATATTCTCTTTCAGTACAAAATTCCCCGCAGTTTGATACCTTACATGACCATTTATGATGAAAAAAATTTTGGGGTGTTTTTTCAAGATGGCGGCCAAAAAACCATATTTGTCCCACTAGTACGGATGTATATTTTTAGTATGTTGATTAGGACCATGTGACCTACCATTTCCCGCAGGTTTTGCTTTTGTTCCAATTTGTTCAAGGTCAAATGCTATTTCTACTCCACTATATGTTGAATTCGGTTAGTTTTTTTAATTCGTGTTCTTGAAAGTTACAGGCAGGTCCTGTCCCTTTTGATTTATCGAGATTCATACTGTAGTAAAATTTTTTATTCCTATTCGCTTACAATTTTCGTCATAGTTTTATACCTTTTCTTTTTCCTTTCATGAAATTGTTTTAGGTGGGATATTTTTTAAATTACATTTTTGATCATTTGCACAATATTTACATTATAATCAGTGCAGATTTCTTACACAAAACAGAAAAGTACCTAAAATTTTCTTACTGATATTTATTGCTCTTAACCCGCTACTGCATCTAAATTTCCGACTTTTATTTACATAAATTGATGGGATCAAAATCTTTCCAATATACACACAACTGTATCATCATCTTCTTAAATAAATTCTTTTTTGGAGTTAACGGCATTTTTTCAGAAAGAAACAACGAACAATTTCAAAAATAGCTTTCAGTTAGCATTGGTGAAAGAGCATAGATCCTGCATTCAGTTGTCTCAGTCCGATAAAATCGAGCTGCCTTTTGGTTTCTTCACTCGTATACAGCCGTCTTTGTTTCGTTGTTTGCTGCATCAAGTCCTTGTCCGGATGGAGGTTGCTTCCGATTTCCCGTTGGAATGGTCTTTCCTGACGTGTGTAGTGGCTAGAAATAGCCATTCCAACCATTTTTGACTGGGGGTGTTATATGAAAATACTTTTGCTGTTTGCTATTGCTTTTCTTACTTTATACGGGTACTACAGAGAAACTTACGGCTTTATTCACCACTAACTGGACCCAAGGTTACCTTGGAATCAAGCTTTTTCGACAACTCTGATTGACTTAAACTTGTTTTCCTTTTTCGGCTACCAATTAGAAGTAAGTTTAGTTATAGGTTAACCTTTGGTTAGGCGAAAACGGCCGTTAATCCCTACACTGCAAAAAATAATCCTGTAAAAAACAGAAAATTTCTGGCAGCAAAAGTTGCCAGAAAAGTTTTTTAAGCAGAAAAATCCTGTAAACAGAAAAAAGCTGTAACCTACAGGTAAGTCATATTTATTGAAACTTTCGGTTTTCCTACAGTTTTTTTACAGTGTAGTTTTGCTATTCGACTTTACATGTGGTTTTTCAAGTTGTGGTCTCATTTCTTTCATATTTTATCTATTTTTAAGTTATCGCCGTATTGAGTTGATTAAAGAAAGTCCACTTCTGAAATATACGACTAAAACACTTAAGTCAATCCAGGTTCAACTGTATCAATGAGAAAATAGTCTGTAAGGAGTAAAATTTGGGTTCACTTTCGTTATAACTGTCCCGTTAAATATCGGCAGGGGCACACGAACAATATTCCAAAGTGAACATTCTATTGTTTTCATTGATATAATTGGTTATTTTAATAAATTACTTTGCAATATTTGGTGATATTTCTAATAATTGGTGTCCTATGGCAGATTGCCGATATTTAGTGAGACAAATTAGGGAAATGAATCAAAATTTAAAGTAAACTATCTTCACACAATACTTAAATTTTAGTTTACCATTGAAATTATTCAGCTGTAAATACTTTTTCCATAGATAATAAATTTAGATATTCCTCTTAGATTTCCTAAAAAAAAGTTCTAAATGATGCTGAACTTTTGAAAATAAAAAATCGTTTTACAAAACTTAAAAAATCAGATTACTTATGTTCTTTTAATTCATTTTATCTCGTTTAGCTTTAACTGATTATATTAAAAATGAAACAACTTTTAATTTTTTCTCTTACGCTCTTAGAAAAATTTTCATTCAAAACTAACCAAAATAATAAAAATTTTTGACTGCGGGTGTTTTATTAAAAGTATTTATTTTCGACATTGTCACTCAACAAGTTTTTTTTAATTCTTTTAATTAAATTTTGTCTTTATTTTACTAAAAAACATATAACTACATAATACAACTAAAAAATTTGCATATTTGCAATTTTTTTATGCCTGAAAAAATGCTATTTTCACTTGCTATCATGTGATTTCATGCTACATGCTATTTCACATTGCTATTTTCACATGCATTCGTGAATATTCAAGGTATTTTCAAGAAACTTTTTCAGTGAGTTATTCATAAAAGTGGTAACAATACTATCATTGAGGTTTTTGCTCTAGTTCCTTTAGTTTTTAATTAATTTTTTGGTTTTTTTATTTTGCCGCTATGGGCACTGTAAGTCATCTGAATGGATTCACCAGCCTAATGGTAGACCTTACTTCCATGAGTCTAGGAGACTTTGGTTTCAAATTAAAGCCGCGAAACGAACTTTTGAAACACCCTGTATATTCTTGAGAGTAAAAAGAAGTCTATACCTTATTATTTTAAACAATGAAATAATTTGAAGCGTCATTTGTAAAATGTTAAAAATCAGACAAACGTTTTTAACTTTGTTGGTTAAATTTATTTTTTTTTATCTTGTTCGGCTTTAATTTAAACGAAAAACTAATTATTCAAAATGAAATACATTTCATAAAACGTGAAACTTTAAACAAACTTTTCATTTTCCATTCCTTTAGTAAAATTTAAAACTGAACTAAATAAACCTCGAAAGCGCAATAATTCACTACTGTTTGACAACATCCTGGAGTATACATTTCACTCAGTAAATTTACTCACAGAACCTTTAATAACGTTAAGTGAAGTCCTCTTGAAAAAAGGTTGCCTCTCAGTATTAAAAACAAGCACTTTGATTTATTAGCACTCGGGCCCTCTCTGGGGGTTTTGGATTTCTGCTCAGGAGTTATTAAATCAAAGGTCCTGATTGTCGCTCTAGGCCGTTTATCTACACAATGGTCAATTTTGTATTATTTTTTTGGAGATGGCGTCATAAATTTGGTTAGGGACGCTGTTATTTTAACCTATTTTAAATCTATATTTTTACGTGATATCTGATGAAGTCTTCCTCATCCACCATCATTTTCTTTTCTGAGCAATAAAGCAAAAGGAAACAAACCGTTCCTAGATCTGCTGTTCTTATTTTTATCACTTATTTCCATAAAGGACTTTTCCTAATGCTAATATAATCCCCCTTACCGAGTGGTAGAATTATTTCTTCTAAATGATATTTTCCCCGTTACTTATCTGACTACTGTTGTTCCTGTGATTTTTATGGACATAAAAATATTCCGTTAGATCAGTTTTCCTCCAGTTGAAATTTACTAAACACTAAAGTATACTTTATCTAAGAAGATTGTAACCTATAAATACAACTATAGAATTCATAAAATTAAAGTTATCAGGGAAATAAGGCTGTGTTCTATTTTTATTAACATCAAACGTTTCGTACTTCTCTGTGGAGGATATCATCAGTGAAAACTTAAGTTGTTGTTGTTTCTTATGCCACTTGGAATATCCAAGCTCCATCCGCAGAGCGTACAGGATTCAAGGCAAAGGGGGTGCGGCTCCTAAGAAAGTGAGGCCCAATGAATGACAGGAGTACAATTTAAGCCTCGGATGATAGATGCTCCCACCATCTATCGCCACCTCCACAATTTTGACATGTCTCTGAAGGAGAGGGAAATAGTCTCCAGAGATCTGGACTCATGGTAACTGCGCCATAACCGACCACAGAACTTTCGGGCCCACATATTTAACGAGCACGTACTCCACATATACTCGGTTACATAATAAATACAACTATCTGACCTTTTTTTCAGAATTTGTATGTTTTAAGCTCATACTTGCACCATATGTTTTTGATACGTACTTTAACTACTTAAATGAGCCTTTTTTAAAAAAATGGTATTAAAGCAGTTTTCGTAGAAAAAAATTACAATAAGGAAGTTGTATGTGTCAAATTTTCTGATTTTCAAAAACAAACAAGCGTTCCGTATGGTTTTTGTATGGTAAAATGAAATATCTAGTCAATTTTTCAAAAAAAATGTACAAGTAATTAAATATTTTAATTTAAAAGTCGAGAAAAAAACACGCGACTGAAAACGTTTATTGTTAAAAAGTAACGATGACGTATAAAATCATACCATCAACTCCATTGCTTTCCAACAATGGTCATCGTACGATGACGTCACATCCCAAACCCTTAGGGTTTTCGCGCGCTTTTAAAAAGGGGATTTATGTTAATTTTTTTGGCAATCAAAAAATTTCTTGATCGGCCTCAAATTTTGGGTTGTTGCTTATTTTTGCATGAAGAATCGATTAAAAAAATCATGCAACTTCCTCATTGTCTTTTTGAAGACTAGCGTGTATTGATTGCATTATATGACCAATTTCAAGCTTTTAAGCCCAATACTTTCTGAGGAAAAGGCACATATAAGTTTGCAAATTTAACACTGTCGCTATAGAAGGCAACAACTACCTTTCAGACTTACAGCTTACACAGCGACAGAAAACTGACGTCCATCTAAAGCCAAAACTAATCACCTTGCCCAAGAAGGTCATTTTACCCTCTCTCCCATTAATAACCGAAGAACACAAATCCTCCATCGCTAACTCTTTCTCCAAGAGCGCCAAAATCAACAAGAACAAAAGAGAAAAAAAATCATGGCTCCCGTTTCGGCGAAGAGGCAGCTTCCGAGTACCTCCATTACTTAGAGGGGACGCAACAGTGTTGGAACGATTAGTTTTCCCTTTGTCAAGGCCACCATGAAAGCATTGTCAGTGTCACTTTTGTTGGCAAAGACCGTGGAGGTGTTAGAAGTTCGAGGGGGCTTTGGCCGTTCTGTTCCCGTTGTAGAGACGGTGGTCGACCAACGCGGTAAAGAAAAGTTTAGTTCCGTTGAAGTTTTCACACCTGGCCTCGTATATATACAATGCCATTATGAAAAACCACATAATGTTAATTAAGTCATCATTCGTATTCTTGGGGGTAGGTGTTCAACCCCCCATAATTTGGATACCAAGTTTGTTTTTTTAAGAATTGTGCTCTTTGTAAGGAGAGGTCCCACCGGGTGTAACCGAAAAGATCTCAAAATAAGAAAACCACTACTATTAAGGTTAACAGTTAAAAAATCCTAGCCAAAATTCAAAAATCCTAGCCCTATCCTCTAGGGGAGACCCCCTAACTCCCCTAGAAATTTTAAAATCTATCGTTTACTGTTTTTCTTTGAAAATTCCGCCTTTTACAATGAGCGGTGCCATGGAGTCTCAAAACGAACTATAACACTATTATAAGGTGAAATTTCTAAGTATATCTTAATTTTACCTGTGTAATTCACATTGTTAACCAGGTTTTGAAATGAATTGAACATAATTTATGAAGAAGTTATCCAACTCTATATAAAAATACTTATAAGGATGAACCTTAGAAATAATGCTGTGAGTCAGCCCTCTCCCTCGATGTTAAAGTCTGGTTATGGCCAGCCATGCCTCACCACTAGTATTCATCAGCATGGTGGTAGAATTTTTCGATTCAAGCTTACAACTTTTGAGGCATTTCAAATAATATTAGAAAGGTGAGTTTTAATCAAAGAGAAGCTCGAATAATGGTTAATTAAACAATCTAAATAAAATTACCCAGCTGACATTATTTAAAATGCCTCGAAAGTTCTCTAGACTTGAGTTTTGATAATTTACTTTAATTCAGAGTGAAGTCGAGTTGTTATCAAGGACCGATCAAAAGTGACGTCTGCGCTACTTTCACACGTCACAATTTCTATTTTCTCTGGTCTTATGTGTGAGTCTAAAGGTCTGTGTTCACCGCTAACCTGACCGGGAGTTAAACTTCTGATTGGTGGAACGCTAGTTTTCTGCGCTGAGAGTTTGACTGCCTGTTAACTGTTGGTAAAGACCCTTTCACTCCCAATGATGCCAATTGGAATCATGGTATTTGGGATTTTTTTGGTCTTTCCTAGAAATACCAAAGATTCCAATTGGATACTATTAGAATCTTCATCCAACTCTCTTTTTAAAAATATTTTTGTTTTTTCCTTATCTTTAAATTTTCATTTCCCAATAAACGATCAAAATTTAGCTTTTTGTAAATTTTTTTTTTTGGTAAAACATGAGTGTATAACAACTTTAATTTTGAAGCAATTTAAATTAATCAAAATAAAATAATACTGTTTTATTTTGTAAATAAATGATTGTTAAGACTATATTGATCCTTTAAAATAATATTCATCAAAATGTTTTGGTTTTAGAATTTATTGAAAAGTCATGATTCCAAATGGCATCATTGGGAGTTCAGGTGCACTTGCTTACCAGTACATAACATGTTAGAAAATGCTATAAATCAAATATAAAGCTATATTTATGACTAATTACTTTAAATATTTGTTAAATGTAACCATTGAAATAAAAAAAACAAGACAGCTACAATTTACTCTCGATATCTCGAAATTCGTTATCTCGAAAATTTCGTTATTTCGAAAAATATTTTACCCTATCGACAAATTATATGAATGGGATGCATATAAATGACTGTTTTTATCTTAAAAATAGAACATATCTATTTACAGTATAACCTCGATATTTCGAAATTCGTTATCTCGAAAACTTCGTTATTTCGAAAAATTATTTTCATTATTTTTGGATTATTTAAAGAAAAAATAAATAAAAATGTTAAAAAATAATCTTATTGGAATATACAATAGTTTATTCCAATATTTACCTTTATTATCATTTATGAACTCTCTAGGGTTAAATGTGACATTAGAATCAGTACCACTTTTTTACCCCTTAACTCCCAATGATGCCATTTGGACTCATTCAAAATTTCAATTAAAAAATTAAGATTAATTTTTTTTCTTTTTACCCTGTTATTAGGAAGGCAAAATGAGCATAGTTTACTGACTTTAGAATTTTTTGGTTGAAAAATGAAAAGTTGGGAGTGAAAGGGTTAATACAGCTGTTGATGACCATGGCTATAGCCAACTTCTTATTGAGTTTCTCATGGTAAATATATCATTTTTGCCACCCACCATGTAGGTCTGTAGCCCCAGAGGTTTTTCTGTGCCTACTACCCTCATGGAACAGAAGGATCTGGAGCAATAAATAATATTCCCTCCCACTTCTCAACCATCGGCTAATTGTTGTGAGTGGAATTTCTAATTAATGAGATGGCGGACGGTCATTTGTCACGTTCGATTTGTGTCAGTTGATTCGCGGGAGAAGAATACCCTGCCGAACGGGATCCAGAAGATAGCTGTTTTGAATTTTTGATGTCTGGACTGATGGTTGCTGGATAAGATTGTTTCCTGACTGAGTGAAAATACTGCGGAGATTGCGGTCACCGCTAAATAATTGATGGAAAACGTTTGCTACTATATTATAGTATGTGTAATTAGAATAGGTGGTTGAAAATTCACGTGATTTCCCCAGTCTCGACACCCTTCCCCTGCGTTGCCATGGTTTCCACCAGTCTTATTTTTTCCCACATCACGCCAAGCCCACAACCGCCCGAGATTGTCATTGAATCTAACTCGTGTCGCAGCTGCCAATGAAATAATCGTAACACTTTTTTTCGTTATAAATGAAAAACTAATCGTGGTAGAAGTACAAAATTTTAAACAAATATACAATTATTTTTTTTCAAAAAGATTGCCGTTTCGTTTTTTAAAAAACTCGAATTAGTTTGATAATTATTAAGATTCAAAGTTTAAATTTAATTTTACGCCCTACCTTAACTGGTGTTTAAAAATAAAGCAGAACCGCTTACGTTTTCTCCTTCGTTAGCAAAGCAACGATTTTCAACTGATGACATCCAACCGCCTATTTTAATTACACAGACCATAGGTATATATCCAGTTTCAATTCAAATTTACTTTAGATTGTTTTTGGAGATATCTTCAATGTTGCTTTAGGGTTGCTATATAAATTTTGCGTAGATTATAAAATAAACAGCAACCTTGGAATTTGTACCATGAGCCGTCTGTGTGTAAGAAAGTTTAAGTTAGTATTTAAAGACTCACTATCACAATCACTTCATAAATTTGTGTTCAGATTTTCAAACATGACGTTGAAATTTATACTAAGAAAAATCGGCAATATATTTTAATAAATTATACCAACAGTTTTAAAACTTTAGAATAAGTCAACTACAACTAGATCAGGACATCTTCTGTACAGTCTTTAATATATTGTACCACGATAATTCCTCTCAAATTTTCAAAACTGATTAAATATATTTAATCTAAAAGTAAAATATATCAAGCAAAACCGGCAATATCTTTCTAATTTTACACCCTTGCAATACATCAACTATTATTTTAACTCCCACACTCTTCCTTTTAAAATATTTATTTCTCCAACACTCAAAGTTCGCAATTTCGGTTCTTTAATCCAAAAATCTCGACAAAATATGAGCGACATGTTTGAAAACACGACACCTGGAACACTCTTCACTGAAAATATTTACTTTAAACGAGCTGGTATTACTTCCATCTAAGAGAACGAAAACATTTTCACTCAACTCTCCCCCAGTAGGAAAGGGGGTCACTCTTAAAATCACAGAACATATTAAATTCAAAATTTTCCAGAGCTAAGAAACGATTGCATTTAGTAATAAATGTAGCTCAAGATATCACGTAAGTTATCAATGTTAAAGTCTTTAAAAAACCCAATTTATTCTCCTATGTTTAAACAAAATTTTTCACAGGGACAGAAGCTGGATTCTTCTATCAATTCCAAGCGTTTTAAGTTTAAATCCATTCTTTTATAGCCCTTTAATTACTTGTTCAACAAAAATTTGGTTTTGAAGTAAATGTATGTAGCATTTGAGTAGTTTGTACAAATAACAACAATAAAAATGATTTTAAAATCATTTCACTATAATTCAGCTTAATTAGTTCATTTTTAAAACACAATTTTCTTATTTAAAACTTATTATTATATACAATATTATCTACATTTAAGGCAAAGTACTTTTAAAATACATTAGAATTATTTTGTTAATAAGTAAATAAGTGAATTTCAGAGTGGTATTTAAATGTTTTCGGAAAACTAATTATCTCTTGGTTTTCAGTTCTTACTATTTAACTTTTTTTCACTTCTTAAATTTTGACTTTTTTTAAACTAGACTTTTTTAAAGTTTGCATGTGTTTAAGCGTATTCGCATTTACATTAAGTACATGTAACTTGAAAATATGATTTTTGTAAACATCTTTCATGATAAGTAATATGTTATACTTTCTGTGTATAAAATTTATGAATATTTTAATTTCAAATTCACACTACCTATTTCAAACATTCTTGTACCTCTTAAAGTCTATTCTCGATGTGCATCTTCAAAAACTTGTTTCCGACGAAAGGAAGAATTTTCAGTACTCTCAGAACTTTCCTCAGTGGAAAAAAAGCTAAAAGCCTCCTTTGTAAATTAGATAACAAACTAGGGAATGGTGTTTGCTACATTGTAACCGATCTAATATCTCAATGAGCATTAAAAAACCCAACAAAGCGCCGTTTTCTCTAGAGCCGCGATTTGATACTTTAGTCCCCAGAACTGGCCTCTTAGGAGAATGTCTTAAGTCGAATCTTTATCAAAGAAAAATAGCCCCAAATTGCGTCTGAGATTAGGAAGTTCTGTGATTTTTATTTAAAGAGTTTACTTATCTTTAATTTTGTAGCGTGAGAACATATTGCTTAATCTTTAAGTTTTTGTTTTTGCTGTTTTGAGCTTATTTTTGCTAAACTGGTAACGATTTTCAATTATATTACTTTAGCAGTCTCCACTTTCAAACACGCGGTCGGGATTTAAAATAATAAGTGAAGTTCAATGATTGTTCTCAAATCGTACATATTGCCAAGGCGATTAATGATTAAATGTGATGGTGCTTAACTTGATCTGGTTATGTGTTTATTCACAGGGTGTTTCAAAAGTCCTCTTAGGGCCTTTCATTTGGAATCAACGCGTCCTAAGGCCACGGAAGTAAGGTCTACCTCTAGGTAAGTGACCCTGGAGAATCCATTGAGATGATTTACAGCGCCCCTACAGGTTAAATAAAAAAGTTAATTTAAAAACAAAAGAAGATAGAGCATAAACCTCAGATATAGTACTGTTGCCAATGTTATGATGAACTCACTGAAATTTTTTTAAAAAATATACCTTTAATTTAAAAAATTAAAGGAATATTACATTTCGCCGCTAGGAGCGCTGTAAGTCATTTAAATGGATTCTCTAGGGTCACTTACCTAGGGGCAGACCTTACTTCCGTGACCCTTGAATACGTTGGTTCCAAATAACAGCCGCAAAATGGACTTATGAAACACCCTGTATATTGGAAAAATTTTGTGCGATTTTATTTCTGGACCATCCATTCTCCAAACCATTAGATCATGGCAGAGTTAGATTGATCTATAAACTTCTATTGATCTCTGAAATAGTTGAGAAACTTTCTACACAAATATAGAGTTTGTCTATAACATACTACCTTCTTTGAAGAAGTGAAAATTTGAAAGTGGACGAATTTGATCAGCCAAAGTATAATTGAAATTTTTCGAAAGTTAAGGGAAAAGAATAACTGGTTATTCTTAACAAGTAAAGAAACGATAGGTAAAGCCGAGTTATATCATATATAAACTTCTATAGATCGCTGAAATATTTGAGAAACTTTCTACACAAATATAGAATTTGTCGATAAAATACTATCTTTGCAGAAGTGAAAATCAATAAATAAACAAGATCCTTATATTTTTTTACATCCAAAAGTACGACAGTTGTGTCCTTAAGAGATATAACTGACGAGGGAAAAAGTTTCTTTTATTGATACAGCATATAAAGTAAAATTTCGTGCTCTAAAGTGTTTGGATTTTGTTTTCAAATGCCCTCGGAAGCGCGAAAGTATTTTCTAAGGTGTTAAAACGACCAGAATATTTGTTTATTTCTTGCTTCTAATCTCAGCTTTTCAGAAATAAAACACAGTTAGACCATGTCTATAAATTATGATTTTTACATTAAATAGGGATTTTTATTGTTCAATAACGATTTATAAATCATTTCATCAAATTCAGCAAATAAAGTAAATATAATACAATGCACAGCTTTAAACTTAAAGCCCGATTATAAAACGATTGAATAGTTTAAATTTCGAAATTTATATGTAAATGGTTTACTTTTTTAATTTTCCGTTGCTTCATATTGTGTAATAAATTCTTCTTATCAATAAATGACATGAAACAGTTTTATATTCAGATGCTTTTTTTGTGTATCAAACACTAAAATCAAAATTATTTTTTAAATATTTCTCTGTTGGAGCAATATGGAATGTTATTTAAAATACTATTAGACAATTTCAGAATTATTTTTCCCAAACACTTACTATCTATTACAAAATTTCTTTTGATATAATAATGAATGAGTTTTATTACAAGAATCAGTTTCACGGCAAGATTGTAAATCATAATTACAATAACCAAAATTTTATATCACCCTCTTAAATTTATATTACAACAAAACACTCAGACTTTTAAAATATATTTTAAAATTTTTAAGTGTGTCTATAAGAGGAATATATTTCTTTGTAAATTATCCATTCGTCCGGACTCTTAGAATCAGCCTCTATACTTAAGAATCAACTACTAAAAGTCACCCGTAAAAGTCTAAGGTACTTGTTAAAGGAGAGTACTTTGTATTAATCCACTGCACATAATCTTACGAGTATCATCATTCTTAGCGTTCTGCAGTAAACTTCAAAGCAGGTCTCTATTTGCCGAGAAAATATTTAGTCTTATCAACTTTGGTTGCTCCTCCAACGTAAACTTGAAGCTTTAAATTTAATAAAACAGGGCAAGTCTCATCAGTGTAATCAACTTTAAACAAAGTACCATGTTGTCACGTTAAACTTCCTTTCTGTTTTTGGAAACACTAAATTAATTACTTTCATCTAAAAAAAATATCGTTTTTTATGTAGTTTAATATTCGATTACTAGTTTGTTTGGTTTTTGACAATATACAAGTTGATTGGGGATGAGTTTTAATTTCTTAAATACTATAATTTAGCTCTAAAATAATAGTAATTACTCTAAAGCTACCGGCATGTTTTAAAATTAATAGAATATATTTTATATCTTGACTCGTCAGTTTAAAAAAGGGAATAAGTCCCTCAAAAAAGTAAAGTTTTGAAAAATTCTAAACAATAAATGGTTTAAATTATACAACCCCGAAAAATCCAAAACCTAGTACAGAAAAATAATCAAAAAAGAATATAGAGGAGAGGAGGGTATTATGGAATAGTCGGGTAATATGGAATACCGAGGTTTCAGCCATCTCTCGGGCTGTCATCCCAAGGGAATGCCATGAAAAACTTAAGAAGACTCCCATGATGCAGTGCACAGAGTTAACTTCTGGTTGTTGTCATTACAGTCGCTGAAAAACAAAATGTGTTTTGGGATTTCCGAAACTTTTTGCAGGTAAATGTTCAAATATTTTGACTTACCAGAAATTATGAGACTTGAATTTTGTTGTTAAGCATAATGTACACTAAAAGAATAATAGTTTCTTATGCCTTAGTAGTTTTTTAGCTATCAATGTTTTATCCGCCAATAAAATGGATCATAATACAAGATGGTGTGTCGGGTATTATGGAATACTAGGTCCAATTTGACGTATCATCTAAAATTTACTTCATGCCATCAAATAAAAGACCGGAAAACAAAGATGCTGAAGCATCTTAAACAAAGATCTTTTGTAACGGAAAATTCTCCAAAGATCAACGGGGAGAAATTTGGATTCAATGCATTAGCTCTATGGGCTTTTAGACTCAAAAATAGAATAAATAGGCTAAAAAACATAACTATTTGAACATCATTTTTTAAAAATTGTTTTCATAGTTAAAAGTAACTATGCTCTCTGAAGTCTAATCCGTTTTCAATAGTTGTTAACAAGTATTCCATATTACCCGACTATTCCATATTACCCTCCACTTGTAACTTTTTTAAAGTACCTTTTTTCATAAGAACAAAATAAATAATGTTTTATTCCACCATTGACACCTCATTATCATTAGTTATATTATGTGCTTAAAATGATTTTGTGGGTTTTTAGTTAAAACCAGTAGAGTTATTCTCAAAAATATAAATGGTGTTCCATATTATCCCTCCACTCCTATACTAATAATTCCATCCGAAAGAAAAATAATCAGAGTTAATAGAAGTTTTTGGATTGAGCTTCTTAAGGCTTATAAAGTTTCAGCTTGGTAAAGTAAAAAAATTACAATCTCCTATTTCACAGACAAATTGGGAGAAACAGAAAAAACTTAAATGTATTGCATTTTAACCGAATAACACAGTCTTTATAATAATAAGTTTCTTTTATCACACACAACATTTTTTTACAAAACACAAAGGAAAAAAATGTATTAGACGCCAAGGGGAAAATTAACAAGTCCCGTTCAGGTGACAGAGAAATTAATTTTACATCAATTCAATAATAAAGAAAAAGAAAATTAAAACAATTTAAGAAATGGATAAATAAATAATGGCAGTAAGCTGGAAAAAAATGTGAATAGAAATAGTTTGCTTCATTAAGGGAAACATATAAATCCGGTTCGTCGATATTAATTATGAAGTTAAATAAATTTCTTTTAAAAGTGATGTATATTATAATAGTAATTCAATTTAGAGGTAAACTGTTATATAATTTATGTGCAAGATAATATAAACTTTTTTAATAAAATATATCTTTGGAAAAATTTAAGAAATCTGACAAGTTTCAGTTGATCTACGCGATTGTAGTTGATCTACGCGAAGTTATTTTACCTTTCTTTAAAATTCTTTAAAACTTTGAGATTATTGCTACAGTTTTATTTTTGGAAAAAATATCCTGCAGCTAACTTCTCAATGAGCAGAAATAAAATTTAATTTGGTTGAAAATAGAATCTACTCAAATTTTTTTTTCGATAGGTATCCCTTAGATCAGAATGCTCGCGAAGTCTTAGCAATGAAATATATTCAATCCTGTAAAACGATTTCCCCTGGTACTTGACGTTGAAATAAATGATAAAAAGGTCTGTTTTTGAGAATATATTTAAAAGAAAAAGAAAAGAAATAGAAAGCTTCTTTTAAAATATTTGTTACTATACAGCGTTTTTCTGAATCAATGGAAATGATAGATGATTTTCGTACCATCACTTTATTTCCTTTTAGGTCCTTTTTAAAGTGACACGGTACTAAAATTTCAAAAAAATCCAATTCGCGAGATTTTAAATTTGAAATAGGATCTAACTTTTGAAGAGGATTGATACATTTATATAAGTCAAGGAATGATTGTATTCGATTTTAATATGTTTTAAATGTTAAACGGGGACTTTATATGTATTATGTGAAAATTAACTCCCTTTGTTGCATACCTGGAATAAATGAAAATTAATTAGCATAATTTTGTTTGTAATATACCAAATTTTTGATACACTAGTGGAAATAAAAATCCCAACACCAAGAAGGAAAGGAGATATCAAAGTCAAATTTATTTCTATGATTTCTCATAGTATCAATGTGAATTGATTAAAAAATCAGCCTTCCTGGATGTTTAGGGGGCCGAGAAAACCAGGAAGGGGTGTTGTCTCCATCGGTGTCCATTACCGCCGTCACACATCATGTATTGAGTGACAGGGGGTCTAAATGACTTTTGAGGGATTGGAGGACCATGTTGTATCCTCAGGTAGTCCAAATCCATATGGTGCACTAGCGGACGTTGCATACCGGGCTAGGTGATTTCTCCTCATTGACCGGACTTGTTTTGTGGGTGTTGGTTCTAGAGAACGGGAAAGACGGGGTAAAAATGCAACCTAGGGGGTTAAGAAGAAAGCTTGGTCATTGCATACAACATGTGGTTGTGCATCTTTCTCTTGAAATTTGTCCCCAGGACAGGTCTGAAGGTAAGGACGGTCTACCGGCTGCAAAACCTCAATGACGCAGCTCTGGTTGGAAAAAGTACCGGTTAATCATACTCAGAAGTTGCAGAAACGGAATCTAATGCATCCGCACTCCGTTACCCTGCATCACCACTCCGTGGAACGATTAGAAAATCATCAGCTGAGTGCGCTCTCTCCACACTGCAAAAAATTTCACAGTAGTTTTACAGCAAAAAATGCTGGCATTATGGGTGCCAGCCATTTTTGCAGTGATTTTACAGCAATTTTGTAATTTTTGACTTTAACAGCAATTTTGTAAATTAACAGCAATTCTGTACTTTTACAGCGATTTTGTAATTTTACAGATTTTTGTGTTAACATTACAGCGATACTGTAATTATTCCGCAGAAAAACTAGAATGCTATGTGCATCTCAGATATGTCTTGTTCTTTTATCTTTCTACAAGTACTCAAAATGTGGCATATTATGAACCACGGGAGGTACCGATCTACACTGTAAAAAATAATCCTGCAAAAAACAGAAAATTTCTGGCAGCAAAAGTTGCCAGAAAAAATCTGTAGGTTGAAAAATCCTGTAAACAGAAAAAAGCTGTAACCTACAGGTAAATGCTGTAAAAAAGAACTTTCTGTCAAGTGGGCTACAGATTTTTTTATTGCCTCTCAGTAATTTTCTGCTTGTGCGCATGCACTTATTTTAGTAGAGTTTTTTTAATTTTAATTAATTGATATCCGGGGATAGAACCCGCGACCTACCGCATGCTAAGCACGCACGCTACCACTGAACCAAAGAAGATTCAGTCTAACGTTGCCAATAGCTGTATTGGTTTTCAATGCAGTAAGTTTCTGTTTAAGTACAGATAAGCTAAAAAACTAGGTAAAAGCTGTTATTTTACATAAAATAAATAGAAGTGCGGTGGGAATGTTACATGGCAGAATATCTCTGTAAACATAAAGTCACTGTTATTGAAATTTCTGTTTTTCTACAGTTTTTTTACAGTGTACGAAGGTTATACTTCCTAGTTTTAGAATCATCAGTCGGTTCTTACACCTCATCTAAATAATTTGACTCTTTTAGTGGTGAGCGTGAAAACAAAACAAACATTGGTTTCCTGTCCGCAAGGATTCAGAAACGTTTCAGGAATGAAAACCAGAATTTCCAGGAAAGTGTTGAACTGCTGTAAAAACTCATAAAAAGCAGGAACGTTACTGGAATTTATGTGGAACTATACATAATTTGGGCTGTTATTTTATAAATATTTTGTTTATGTACCTACTAAGCAACATTTTCGTTGCTAGTTTGACATTCCTTTAAAAAAACTACCTGTTAAATCTCCTTCTTTTTGTTCCTTAACGTAAAAATTCATTCAAATGTTGCTATAGAGGTGCTTTTAATTTCATTAATATTATATAGTGATTATACAAAATTCTTACCAAATTATTAACTTAAGACAGGTTAATGTTATACAGATTATAGTACTATTATCCTGTAAAGGTAATGCCACATTTAAAAGCATTCAATAAACAAGAATTTCATTTTCTTTTAATATTTATTTTGATGACAGATATTACAAGGAAAACTACCAGGAAAATTACTATGTATATTTAATTTAAACTAATGCAGGTGGCGCTTCAAATTTACAGCTAAAAAGGCAGTTTTTTTTACTGTGTACCAGCAAACGTGTTTAATATTACCAGCAGTTTTTGCTGTTAAATTTTTCGTTTTTTTTTGCAATGTGTATCTGGTCACTAGCACGGCAGTTGCCAGTAAATTAGAGAAGGTGGCGCTTCGAATTTACAGCTAAAAAGGCAGTTTTTTGAGATTACAGCAAATGCGTAAAATATTAACAGCAGTTTTTGCTGTTAAATTTTCCGTTATTTTTTGCAGTGCATTGTGTCTTCAAACTCATACCCAACCGTCGTGGTGCTCCAAACCGAAGCAGGATTCTCTCATAAACACTATGTCATGAAATTGGGATTTTCATTTCCTTATTTCGTGCACTATTGGAAACAGAAAGACCCATTTTCAGCCCCTTGTTCATGGACAAAGATGTAAGAAGCTATGCGGACCAAACGGACAATCCGCAGTACTGCAAACGATATCCATCCCACTGCTGCTTGTCCTCAGTATGATCTACCGGTACTTTGGCCAACCAGAGCTGCTTCATTGAGGTTTCTTAGCCGGTTGTCCGTCCTTACCTTCAGACCTGTCCTGGAGACAAATTTCAAGAGAAAAATGCACAACCACATGTTTAATGCAATGGCCAAGGTTTCTTCTGAACCCCCTATGTTGCATTTTTACCCTGGCCTATCCGCTCGTAAGAACCAACGCTCACAAAACATGTCCGGTGAAAGAGGAGAAATCACCTAGCCCGGTATGCAACGTCCACTGGTGCACCATATGAATTTGGACTGCCTGAGGAGGCAACATGGTCCTCCAATCCCTCAAAAGTCATTTAGAGCCCCTGTCACTCAATACCATGACGTGTGACGGCGGTAATGGACACCTATGGAGACAAAACTCATCCCTGTTTTTCTCGGCCCCCTTATATCAAGGAAGGCTGATTTTTTAAGCAATTCACATTGATACTATGTGCAATCATAGAAATAAATTTGACTTTGATATCTCCTTTCCTTCTTGGTGTTGGGATTTTTATTTCCGCTAGTGTATTTTGTTTGACTAATGTATATAAAATAGTTAAAAAAGGTACTTATAAAATAATGTGTTAATATAACGAGTTTTCATCATGTATGATAGCATCGCACTTTTTTAAAATTACGCTCGTATCCAAAAAATAAGGATAGGTTATAATTTTATGAATAATGCCCCAATATCAGTTCCTTACCAATGATATTCATGTCATAAAATCTACCAGGAATGGGAATATATGCCCCGAGATCAAATTACCCTAACATAATTTAAGGGACTAATAAATTTAGGGAAATTTAGGGACCCTTAACAAATAATGGACTACCATACACATTCTGAAAAATCCTTTTTAAAGTTATTGAACGCACTTAAAATCATGCATGGATATCAAGAAATCACATTCCTTACAATTAAGTTGGGAAATGTTGCTTAATAATGCTTCTAACATGGAAGTTTCCGTTTGTGTTCAAAATGCGCCTGGAACACCATTATCAATTTAGGGTCACTGTACCTAAAGCCCTGGATACTCTACCTTAAGTAGCGACATCACGCTCAATCGGCCGCCATTGTGGGGAGAACTCATCGCTAGTCTGGATAGTCTTGCTTATCGTCACTAGTAGTGAGTTCTCCCTACAATGGCGGCCAATTGAGCGTGATGTCGCTACTTAAGGTAGAGGATCTAGGGCTTAAACTGTACCACCTTAAATTATAGCAAGAATAACTTGATCCCAGGGCATATTATTCCCACTCCAGAAGATTATACGACGTTAATTTCATTAACCCTTTATTTACCGACGGTACTTACAAGTACCTCCAACTTTAAAATTACATAGAATAACCATCCTTGCGAATATATTGACAATAATTTGCAGGAACACTCTTTCAGTTATCCTCTTCCAGGATAAAAAGCAGCGAAGGTTCTATGATGAGTAATTTAGCGGGAAATGCGAATAGATTTAACTGAAGTTGTAAGTTTAGCTGCCATTTCGATCGGATTCACATGATTGTCATTTTTGTTCCCGCAAAAAAGTAGTTAAAGTCAAAAGTTAAGTGTATTATTTTTTAAGACTTATTACTGCGATAAAAAAGCTATGTTTTTCTTGTATTGTGAGAATATTTTAGCATTTCGTGTACTGACAGTACCCAAAAGTATCAATTTAAGTAATTGGCTCTAGCGGATTCAATTTTCCAAAGATGATTATTTTATTTATGTATATCCCTTAATTTTCAATTTAGTGACTCAAAAAAAGTATTTGCACGAAAAAAATTGCAGCGAATCATAATGTGGTAAATAAAGGGTTAATATGGAACTGAGATTTGTATAATTATTATTAAAATTACAAACTATCCTTAATTTTTGGAGACGAGAGTAGAAGTCGTCGCAAAAGCATAGTTCTATGGACATTTTTTTGTTTACTCCAAGTAAGGAACCTTTCAGTGCAGAGTTGGGTAAGACTAGTTGAAATACCCTGTACATTGATAAAAACACATTGATATAACATTAACATTAATTGGAATAAACTCTTACATTGATAACAACAATAAAAAATTACGAAATTTCTGTTATTTGGATCTCGAAACAGCGAAATAATTTTTAACGGGACAGAGGTAAGGGAATCCAAAAAAAACTGTAGAAAAACAGAAAGTTTCAATAAAAATGACTTTATGTTTACAGGGATATTCTGTCATGTAACATTCCCACCGCACTTCTATTTATTTTACGTAAAAAACAGCTTTTTTTCTAGTTTTTTAGCTTATCTGTACTTAAACAGAAACTTTCTGCAGCGAAAACGAATACAGCTATTGGCAACACCCAACACGCTTTGGAGCCAAATACAAGTTTCAGTTCGCAGAGAAAGAAAGAACTTGGAAAGGAGTGGAGGACTAATCAATGATCACCACTTCTTCAGTTATTGTCGGCTAGACTAGTACTTGCCCTCCGCTCTCTTACGTTGCCTTCCTATGCCGTGCTGATGAGTCCTAACAAGGACGAAACCGGTCCACGGATGGAGGCGACGCTTGAGAGTAGTGAGTTTACACAGACACGTAAATGGTTCTGCTAGAGTTTAAACAAACCCTGATAGAATTTTTAAAAACTAGAAATCTACCCAATATCCAAAAACTCCGCTCACCCCATAAGTTTCAAATATATCCGAAACCCTATTCCCTAAAACGCCACATCTTCCGATTCGACCAGAGAAATGACCCAACAAAATCGTCCGCTCCGTTGCAAAACAGATTCTCCCTGCCCCCAACCCCCTCTCGAAAGCGCAACAGGCCTGAGGGAGGGCGCCCGAATCGCCGCTAAAACTGATACCCCAGTCAACACCCCGCTCAGTTCCATCCTCCAATCAATCGGCACCGAGCCCCCTGGAACTTTCTCTCCAGCGGCCCCAGGTAAAAGTCCATTCTTTCAATGTTAGACAGATGCCTGAGATACATTGGTTTATTTATTATAGGGTGTTTTCTGAAATGTATTTGAAAGTTTCAAACTGAAAATTGTATATGTTTTTTATACACGATTAGATGTTGTTAGGGTGCTCATTTAAAAATAAGTGACTCTGAAACTTTAATTTAATTTCAATAGTACTCGAAATATTTATAAAAATTCAATATTAGTTTATGTTTTTAATTTTGTTTTATAAGTTATTATAAAGGAAGAATTATTAAGGTCTTGTTGTACATATTGCGTGATTAACATTATTATTATTAATTTGTTTAAATTGAAAACTAGATTTTTGTGATGTAAGATATTTTAAAGGCTTTGAGACTAGAAATGTATGGATTTAACTTTAAGTGAATAGTATGTACTTTTAGAAAATAGTATGTACAGTTTACATAAATTTATTAAACTGAATTAGAAAATTTAAAACTGTAAATTGTATTTATTTGCTGTTAATATATTTTAACGACTAGAAATATATAGATTTAATTTAAAATGTCAAACTTTGTGTCCCCTTTTAATTTTTTTTTGTTTGGAAAATTGGATAAAGTAGTCCGTATTTAGGAATTATTCTTACTTTAAAAGGTTAATACAGTGCAATCTCGTTTATCCTGACTAACTAAAACAAAAAAAAATCCGGAAAATAAAGAATAACAAATATCCCGATAATCCTGGTAATTTCGAGTCCTCAAAGTTTGATAGAGACCGAATCTTCACTATGCATGGCCGAGACATACTGGATTATGATGTTCTTAGGATACTGTTAGTAAACAGTATACTATATTAGAAAATAGTATGCAGTTTGATATACGGTGTCAAAAAATTGATGTGCTACCAAACTTAGTGCCTTTTTTGTCCATCCTTGAAAATGTGTTGTTGAACCTGTAATTTTGTTATGAAATATTTCTTCATAAAGAGAAATTAAATAAATCTTACGCGGATGTTCTGAACTAGGATAATAATGCAAATTGTGGGGAAACCTGTTGAATTTAACATTTAATTTTTAAAAATCATTTCATGAAGTCGATTTGCCTCTCAAATCATAAGTTTCGTAAAAAACACTATGTTTTCTCTTCCCTTTAAATAAATCCAAATTTTGTGCTTTCAATATACAAAAATAATTAATTTTAAAAAACATTTCAAATTTCATTAATTTTAAATTTTTTTTTCAAAAGTTTTTCTTCTTTTTTGAGTTTTCAAAATCTTTGTCTTTGGAAGACTTGGAAAAAATGTGTTAAATGTATTATCTTCAGACTCTATAACTGATTCATTTCCTCTAACAAGGATTTTGAAAATATGCTTGAATCAAAGTATTACGCCTGAAAACTAAATGTGTAGCAATTAGCCAAGATACTTGATTACTTTGTCTTTGAGATAATTTGAAATTTTCAACTTATTTTAGTTTTTTTATCATTTAAAAGAAAAAAAATTGGCAAAACGAATGAGTCTTTTCAAGTAAAACAAGCACGTACCTTTAAAAAAATTCCATGAAACTTTATATGGTCGAAATAAAGTTACTCTGCATGAAAATTTTTAATCGACCATTCACGGAATGTCTCCTGAAAGGGATAATTACTTTTTTTTTCTTTCGAAATATGATATTTTGCTTCTGAATTTGACCTTAAAACACTCAGGGCATATTTGGTAATTTTTTCCTTGCTAGGCTTATAAATTTGCTTTAACTAACTAAATGTAGGCCTACTCTACTCTTACACAGAATGAAATGAAAATGTAATATTTTATGGAAATTTCGTTACAAATTATGTGTAAGAGTGGCTTAAATTCCGTTAACTGTCCTTTTAGATATTGCCAAGTTTATTTTTGAACGCCATATATCAGTAGCCATCGCCAAACACTTCAAACTAACAATAAAAAATAATATAGTTATAACTATAAAGACTTGGCGATATTTGAATATTTAGTGACCAAACCAAGTTGGAGATACTTAACGGATTAGTTAACGGCATTGAACAAATATTTCTTTATTCCTTACATGATTCTGGCAACACTGTTAAAACGATTGTATCAAAATTGAGTAAAAAGTACTCAAAAAGGCTCCGATCCAATAAGTACTCAAATTTGAATACATGAATATACTCATTTCTAAAAATGTGCATACTCAAAAATGAAACATCTTAAGCTTGAACTCAAAAATGAGCTCACGATGTTTCATTTTTGAGTATGCACATTTCAGAATGAGTATATTCATGTATTCAAATTTGAGTACTTATTGGATCGGAGCCTTTTTGAGTACTTTTTACTCAATTTTGATACAATCGTTTTTAGAGTGAATCTTTATTTGTTCTTAAAAGAACCCCACTCTCTAATATTATCGTTTGCAGGTTTCATAATTATTTCTTTTATAAATTATCTCTATTTAAATAATATCTAAGACATCTTCGATTGAAATTCATATATTATTATCTACTTCCTTTGGAAAAAACCTTCTAATATCTTACACTGTTAGGAGAGGAAATGAACCCTTTTCTAATTTACCTTACACCTGAATGTCTACCACATACGACCAACTTTATCGAATAAACGTCAAAAGAACCGTGTTTACACATCAATGATAATTTTACCCCCTCCCAATCTCTCCCATCCAATAACTCAATAATGACTTAACATGATGTCAAGAGTGACATCGGAAACGTAAGTCAAAATACAAAATACAAAACCTACGCAAGGACTTTTCGATTCATTCATCCAAAAACTATCAATGAGCATGAAAATGAAATATTTTTCGTTAGCTACGTGTCTTGCCCGTCTAGACGTTCTGCTTACCCCATTTTCTATGATACTTTTAGAATGAGAGTGACGTATGTCCGAAATGACGAAATTTGATGTATGGATTTGAGTTTCTTTTTAGATTATTTATTTCATGTATAGTTGTCTAAGTCACAGCGCTTCCCAACTTTTTAATGCTCACACTGCAAGCGCTCCACACAAAAATAAACACATTATAAACACTTTTTAAAGTCAAATTAACAAGTTTTTTTTGTATTTTTAATTAGAATTCGTTAATACCTTATCCCAATGCTGTTGCATGTTGCAATGAACTTTTGAATATGGTCTTTCTGAACGAAGAATTTCACCATTATCACTGGTTAGTGGACAATAAGTGTAAACTCACAACTTTTAAGCGTCGCCTCCAGCCATGGACTGGTTTCGTCTTGTTAGGACTCATTAGCACGGTATAGGAAGGCAACGCAAGAGAGCGGAGGGCAAGTACTAGTCTAGCCGACTATAACGGAAAAAGTGGTGACCATTGATTAGTCCTCCACTCATCTGCTGGAACGACTTGGTATTCCTAGAACAGATAGTTGTATAGTTGATCGTTGTAACAGCATAGACGTTATAGTCGGCTAGACTAGTACTTGCCCTCCGCTCTCTTGCGTTGCCTTCCTACGCCGTGCTGATGAGTCCTAACAAGGACGAAACCGGTTCATGGGTGGAATCTACGCTCGAGAGTTGTGAGTTTACACTTATTTTTTTTTGGTTTGTAACTTTTTCCTATGTGCTAAACTTAAAAACAAAAAACTTTTTCATGCGAAAAACACCTATTGGTCAGAAATCGAGCTAATATTTTATTACGTATTTTAATCTCTCATGTACCATATTGCTTAAAATCCAAATTTCATCGACATCAATCTTCTGGAACCAGAGCTGCAAGGGTTTCACCAGGGTAACTTTCTTATAATAATCCTGTACTTAGTGTAAGTAGGTTCTGAATTAGGAACAACAATCCATACATTAGTAGGGGAGAGTGGGGCTATTTCGCACATGGGGCACATTCAGACAGACGGCATTTCCCCTAGTAATTATTAATTTAAAAATCTGAAAAAAATACCAGTAGATGGAAGCATGACTACCACCTCTTGCATGAATTTTCAAAGCTCTGAGCCATTTTGTTGTATACGTACTAGAAATTTGCTAGCGTTAGAAGCAGCAAAGTAAATTTTCTTGTCATTTTGTTGGCGTAAAATATCAATCAAAAATAGTTCTCAAGTGGACATTCAGCATTTTATTCAGTAGAGGAACTACTAAAGTAAGTTTCTAGAAAGGTTTTATTTCCCTGCTTTAATTATAAATATCTTGTTGGGACGTGGTAAGCTTGAACTGGTAGATGGGGCACATTCGTACGCCAAAACATGGGGCAGATTCAGACAGTGCGAATGTGCCTCATCTTTCCCATTTTTGATTATGAAAGTGATTTATATGTTTATAAGTGCAGTATATTTAATAACTTGAAGTTTAATTGTTTTTTATTGTAATTTTTTCAAAATTTGGTGATAATAGAAAATAACATCTTAAAGAAAGCTTCAGTTTTAAGGAATTAGACCCAGATTTAAACATTGAAGAAATAATTATCCCTGATAATTGTTTAATACCAATTGACTTGAACTTAAGTGATTTTATTCTAGTAGAATTTGCTACTAAAAAGAAAATTTTGTTATGTTGGTCAAATAGAAAATTTGGAATTGAATGGTGCTTACTTAAAATTAATGATGAAGAACTTTAAAATTAATGACGAAACTTTTATTTTCCCAGTAAGTAATGATTCAACATACATACAAAAAGATAATATCGTATTAAAAGTTCCCCAACCGTCAGTTTCAGGTGTTAATAAGCGAGCTGTTGGTTCACTTTTCTTTTCGAATAAAACCTGACAGTTAAAACATTAGTTTAACCTTTTCTAACTAATTATATTATGTGAAGTATGTCAATGTACTTCTTTACTTCAATACTCTTCATTACTACAATTGTTTTCCTCATAAAAAACTTAGATGTTCAATATTTTCTGAAGCTGTTTTCTTTTTGTAAAAAAATCTTCAAATTAGAGGAAAAATATGTAAAAGTGCCAAATATTTCGTTTAATTATCCTTACTTTAAAGTACAATAAACTTTTTAGTTTGTAAAAATAATTATTTTATAATTTTTTTGCATGTGTACGAATGTGCCCCACACGTGTGCGAAACTGCCCTACCCATGGGGCACATTCGCACGAAATTTCTCGTTTTTTAGATTGATGATATAGGTTAGAAATTCTAGATGAATGCGACCAGTTATCGTTTTAAAATATCGGAAAAGGTCTTAACTTTCATTTTAATCCGAGTTTGTTTCAATATCTCATCTAGATCCAGAGAAATATGCCGAAATGCACTTTTTGTGCGAATGTGCCCCGTTCTCCCCTACACACCATGAGGCCTCTGTTGCATAAAACAAAGTTTAAATTTGTTATATTGAGGTGAGAAGTTTTAAAGTGGTTATTTTCACTAGGTGTGGTCAGCCCCTATGTAAAACCGACCTCCTTAGATGCCTTATGAATAATGTATCTACTTATTGATTACTTTCAATCTTGAAGATCTATCACCGTATTCTTGTTCTCACTTATATCAGTTCATTTAGAATAGGCGGCTGAAACAGAATAAAAAACGCTCAACAACGCCTAATAACGCTCATCACGCAACTTCAGTGTCCGATTATTTTACAATATTTTAACTACTTCTTTTTAGGCTGCCTTGTCATTGCACAAGAAAATTTTTTAGATGATAATTACAATAGTAACTGCTTCTAATACACATTACGCCTCAGTCACCTATTCTAAATGAACAGAGTATAGTTAAGTCTCTATACGAGCTGGTTATAATGAAAGTGATACAAGTCCACTAAACGTTGTTTTGAGTATACTAGATGACATCTTTTCCTGTCAGTGACGTCACCGATTGACGTAAAATCACACCACACTTTCTGGCTACCTAATTGGTGAAGAAAACAGGGCAAGCAAGAGTCATCTCTGACTCGCCAATTAGGTAGCTAGAAAGTGTGGTGTGATCGTACGTCAATTGGTGACGTTACCCATCCCATGGTAGAGGGCAGCACTGCAAACGTTTGTGATTGACAGAAGGGTAGACAGTACAATGTGGTAGTCATTCCTCTGTGATTGGATGTGACGTGTTCAACTATTCATTTAATCTGACACCTTCGTAAATTTAGAATTCAAGGATTGAGGTTCTTTTCCTCCACCTCTCGTTACGTAATAACATGAGAGAAGTGTCAGTTGCATAGGTAGTTAATGCGATCACGGCGCCACCCGAGCCCTTATTTACTACGAAGCATACCCAATTCTTAAAAAAGTCAATTGTCGCCAATGCCTATGGACTCTGTTCTGGTTCTTTGTGGACATAAACCACTGTCACTCTTAGAAGCTCGTATCATTCATTAGTCACAGAAGCGATGAAATAACCCCGAGAAATGTGACATCTTTTGACGGACGCGACGCTGTCCAAGAATAGAAACCGTGAAGAATGGATTTCTCTTACTTATTGGGAGGTTGGTTACGAAATGTTGGTAATTGCTTTCGGCCGAGTTTAGATGCTCAGTTCGTATCTGCTAATGGAAATCATTCATTGACTAGTGTTCCAAAGGTACTTCATGAACGACGTCTGGTTGGTTAGTTTGGCGTGAAGAAAGGGTTTTTTATTGGTTTATTCATACCATGCAGGGAATAATCGTGAAAAATAAACCAGAGTTCGCTTAGAGTTCAAGTTGCTTTATTTGGGGAATCACTAAAATGAGGCGTTTCCTATCAAAACCAGCTCATTCCATATTTTTCTGAAATACACTTTTTTACATATTTTAAAAAATTAGAGGGTCCTCCATAACCTGACGAATGGATATAGCTCAAATCCAGCTCATTCCAACCCAAAATTAGATGAAAAGGTGAAAACTGTGATCTCAACTGTGAAATTTCAAATCATTTGAAAAAGTTAAGTGGATGTCATTTATTTAAATTTCTTAAAGACACAAATATTAACTGGTAAACTGAAAAAAAAATTTCACACAATTTAGTTGAACAAAAAAAACTGAAAAAAAACCCCATGAAAAATCGTGTTTTTGCATCAAAATCAGCTCATTCCAACCTAATTAGTGTAATTACGCCCAAGGTAATGATGCACCTGGAATGAAAATGAAAAACAAATCAAATTCTAGGCGGTTATAGCTGCAATTAACAATTAAAAAATTAGCTTTAGAACTGTATACGTGAGAAGTTTTTTGTCTCTCCACTGTAAAATTTCCAAAAATGGAATGAGCTAGTTTTGATAGCAAACGCCTCAAATATGATGAACAAATTATTTTGAATTAGGAAGCTGTAAAATAGATCACGGGTGCAGATTATGCAGAATACGGAGCTTTACACAAAAAGTGGTGTAAAGACATTGCCTCTTTTTTCCATTGAGAGATGTTACTCCGTGATAAGGAGGAACCTACCACTTAGACTAGGTGGAAGGTTCCTCCATATCACGGCGTAAACATCCCTCAATGTTATAGAGGAAATTTCTTTCCACCACTTTTTGTGTAAAGGGTCGCATTTTTTACAGTGAGGTTTGGAAGAAATTAATGCAGGTCTGGGGGAGATATTTGATCTAGTTTATTAAGAAAAAAAACTCTACGAACCCAGCAGTCATTTTTTTTTCGTCATTTTCTGTAACCCTGAAACACATTAGTTGCAAGATATTTAAAAATAGTGTATTTCGACAGTTGCAAGTTATTTTCTTCTAAAATGAACTTTTTTGATTGATTTTTTATAACACGTAACAGTCCTGCAATAATAAACGTACAAAATCACAGCATAAAAGTAGATTTAACTATATAATGTTTCTTTAGTTCCTTTATATTGGTTCCATTATATGGTTTAAATAAGTATGGCAGGTAAGATCTCTTAAATGTACTCTTTTTAAGCACCCCTATATAGATTTAAAAAAAAATTAAAACTAATAGGAACTTTTATGATAAGAAAAAAGGAACAATTTAAAACAGTTTGAGTCACATGTTAGTTTAAGCATAAGTACAAATTTTTATTCGTCATTACATAGTGAAACTTTGTATTCAAATGAAACGTTTGTATGAAACAATATTCCCTTTTTTGTCTGTGCAGTTTTCATAATGTAGTTTATAAGTATAGAATAATGTATTATCTTAATTTATATACCCCATCTATTAGGAAAAAAATGAAAATTTACGAAGTATCTTTAATATCTATAAAAACTTTCCAATACAAATACAAAATAAGAGAAGAATTTGGCGAATAATATGTTGCATCAATTTGAATTTCGTCAGTATAAAGTTGTTTGTAACTCGATCGTTCCATATCTGTGTTGAAATCTGAAATTCTTATTTGGTCTTTCTTAGAAATATTTTAAAAAGGGAATCTAATAATTTAAGTTCACGATCTTTATATTTCTATTACAAATATTTTATAATCTCCTTGTAACTGAAAATCAAAATGTACCTTGAATTCCTTTTTTATAATTTATTTAATTAAAGTATCGAAAAATGTCTTGAGGATATGTTACTGCCTTTATACAGGGTATTTCAAAAGTCCCTTTCGTGGCTTTTATTTGGAACCAACGTCTCCTAGGGTTTGGAAGTAAGGTCTACCCTAGGTAAGTGATCATGGAGAATCTATTGAGATGACTTAAAGTTAAAAAACTAATTAAGAAATTAAAGAAGAAAGAGCAAAAACGTCAATAATAGTATTGTTGCCAATATTATGAAAAACTCGCAGGCAAAAATTTCATGAAAATACCGTGAATATTCGCGGAGATATTATTGGTTCCAAATAAAAGCCATGAAACGGACTTTTGAAACACCCTGTATTTTATGTAACAGTATTCACGTCTTAAATCCCTTGCTTCGAAAAATTGTTATAAAGCTAGCGTTACTCTTATAGCTCCAAACGAATAAAATATTTTTTAAAAAAATTTCAGTTTTTCGGAATCTGGCAAAAAGTAAAATATTTTCTGTTAGCAAAAACTTACTATGAGGATTATTAAACTAATTCATATTCGCATTTTAAATCTCTCAAGTAAACAATTTCTAATAATAAAAGAAACGTTTGCTATGATCCATACCATTTGTATCTTAATGGAACTCCTTTAGCTGTTGTTAAGCAAATGAAGTATCTTGGGGTTATTCTTGACAGCAAATTTTCTTGGAAACAGCATTTGACCTACATATCAGAGAAGTGTGAAAAGCTGCAGTAGGGATTGTGTCGAATTGCTCGTAACACTTATGGTATCAATTTTAGCGTTTACTCCCTCATCTATAAGCAAGGAATTGAGCCCTTTATAATGTACGGTTCAAGAGTTTGGGGTATGATGCTAAAGAAGAAAATTAATGTTAGATACCTTAGGCGAATACAAAGACGAATATTATTGCGTGTCATACGTGGTTATCGGACTATAAGTTACGAAGCTGTTTATGTGATTTCTGGCTTTCCTCCAATTGACATTGTAATTCTTCATAACATTTCCTTCAGAGAAAGACTATCAGTTTGTTCTACCTCTAGCTACGATAGAATTTTGCCTCCTTCTGAGCTCCCTCATCCGTCCGAGAGAGATGCTATCACAATAATAAAATTTAATCTCACTGTTACTGATGGTTTCCCTTTGGTATTATTCACTGATGGTAGTAAATTGGGTGGCAAGGTTGGTTTTGGATTTGCAGTTTTTGCAAACGGCTCTGAGATTGAGCATTATCAATTTAGAATCAGGGATGAATGCACTGTTTTTTTGGCGGAACTCTTGTGCTTGAAGTTTGCGATTAGGTGGATCTCGGAGCAAGATTTTCCTATTTTGAAATATCTTATTTGTACCGATTCCCTTTCATCCTTAGACGCTCTAAAAAACATAAATTCTTTTAACGATATAATCACAGACATACAACGGCAACTAAAATCTTTGAGAGATCATGGGACTCTTGTGTATTTTTCTTTCGTTCGAGGGCATACGGGCGTGTTTGGAAACGAAAGGGCAGATGTTTTGGCTAAGTCCGCAACAGATTTAAGTATTGAGTTTGAACCTGCTAATATACCGAAGTCATATTACAAAAGGATTATGAAGGAGAGCATTATAGAAACCTGGTCAGATGAATACGGTGGTTCAGAGAAGGGTGAATTAACAAGGAAATATTTCCCGACTATTGGCCATCGTATGTCTTGTGCTCATTTCTATGCTAACTTTAAAATAACTCAATTTCTAACTGGTCATGGAGGGTTCAGGAGGTATCTTCATCGTTTTGGTTTGGCTCATTCTTCGTCTTGTGACTGTGGTTTTGGTGAAGATGTCCATCATATTGTTTATGATTGCCCTAGATTTTCATCCCAAAGAAAAGTTTTGAGATTGGCCTTGAGAAAATTGCACATTAATTGGCCAGCATCTCCTTTTGCTATGATATCTAATAGAGAAACTTTTACATTATTTGTTAATTTTGTTGAAAGTGTCTTTTGATTCTGTTGTTTTGTTCTGATTATTATTTTTATTTGAGATTGTAACTTACTTCTGTAAGCCCCATGTTATACTCTGTGGAGCATGGGGAGATTTTAAATTCAATTAAAAAAAAAACAATTTCTAAGAATTTTATGAATATTTTCGAAGAAATTTTACTGTATTTTTAAATAAAAATTTTCCAGAAATAAGTCATTAAATTTGCATTATAAAACAAGTGAAGATTTAAAATGTTAAAATAATATTTAGAACCACAAAATTTTCGTGGTAAATTGAAACACTTGGAATTGGTGAATTTAAATTTATTTCACTTGCTATTAATATTCATTTACAGCAGCAATAAAGTTTTAAGAGTAAACTTATATTTAGCAATCTTACAATGAAACTTCATTTTCTCTTTTTTTAAGACTTCCTATCATTCCTACTTAATTAAACATAATTGTTTAATATAGAACCACTTAATCTGCCAACCAATTAAGCGATCAGATTTTAGTTTTGCAAGATAAGATTCTTCCGGACATTGTAATTTGTTGTTTCAAAAGTTTGAACTAAGTTTAATTTAATAATTTACCCGTAAGGCTAAGCGCGCACAAGATACTTTTGTCAAGGCGACAGAGACAAAATTATCACCCTGTCTATTGCAAGAAGCTAGAGCGCGCGCATAAGCGACGAGACTCTTGGCCGATTGCCAAAAATATCTCCATGCAAATGCATTGCTCTCAAGTGACCTAGTGTTTATAGTCGCCGCGACAGAAGTATCTAGTGCGCGCTTAAGGCCCATTCACACTGTTTCACTTTCACTGTTCATTATCGATGAAACACCCAAAGTGAAAGGGTGGGAATGTCGTTTTCATCAGAAGTGAAAATGAAAGATGAAAGATGAAACAATCACTGGACCTTTCACCGATGAACTCATCCAGTGTATTCTTACACCTAAGAAAAATGTGATCATTTAATTCTGAGACTTAAGAAGCTTTTTTTCAGTGTTAAAGTGTGATTATTATGAAAAAAATTTGTTTTACAATTGTATAAAAGTGAATTAAAATATTAAAGCTTCTTAAATCACAGCAATTAAAATCCGCAGCACAGCGGTTTTTTAACGTGATTTCCGCCGAGATAGAAAAATTATTTTATAAATGAGATAATTAAAATATGCATCCTTCTAAACGATGTATTTAAATGTTTTGAAAATCAATGTATGGAAAAAGGAAATAGTTTTAGATATTCTTAAAACCTAAAAATTAATCTAAATTCTTGGTACTACATTTCCTTGACAGAATTTTATATTTATTATTTTAATCTAGTTATTGTTGGTTTTATAGCTTGATGGTTAGCACGTTGACTTGTAGATACAGAGGTTGTGCGATCGAATCCTACCAAACGCATTATTTTTTTTGCTTTACGGAAATTGCGTATAAATGAAAAATGTTTCTTTAAATTTAACAAATTTTTCTAGAAAATAAAAATGTAAAAATAATGTTTTAAACGAAATTTTAATGTTTTGTAACTTTACTATTAATTAAATTATTGAATTAGATTAAATTCTACCGATGAATTCCTCTGCAAGAATAACTATTTAATAAAACTATCTTAGAATTTTTAAGAGCCGTGTTATACCAATTGTGACAGAATAATGATTTTTTTGCTTCGAATAAATCTTAACTTAGGGAAGGATAGTTATAAGTTAATGAAATTAATATAAATTATATATATTCTTTTTATTTACAGTTCTAGATCATATTTAATTTGATTATTCAATATTATATCCCCTTGATAAAGTTCAAGAAATTATATTAAATATTTTAAAAAATTATTATTAAAATATTTAATTTGATTATTTGAAATTATATCCCCTTGATAAAGTTCAAGAAATTCTAAAACTTTCTCATTACTACATTCCATTTGATCAGGTAGCAGTGGCGTAAATAGAAATTTATTTCAGGAGGGGCCTAAAATTATTTTTCACCCCCTCCCAAGCAAATTTATTACATCCAATGTAACTTTTTATATATTTTTTGTTAAAATTTACATCTAAAAGAACTTCTAAAAGAACTTAGAATTATATAAGAATTATATAAGAATCTAAAGGAACTTATATAAAGAAAGTTGTGAGTAATTTGGTTCCGAGTACCAAAGGGGGGTCTGGGTAGCCTCTCCCAGAAAATTTTTGAAAATTTGACTCGAAAATTTGATTTAACGAGTTTTGGCACACCACTCCGAACAATCGCAAAATCGCAGTCCGATTTTTTTAATTAAAATTTTTAGATAGGATTTGCATTTGGGGGAACTTAATATAAAAACAAGTTGAAAATAATAGAGTTCCAAGTAGAAAAGGGGATCTGGGGGTCGTCCCACAGAAAAGTTTTGGAAATTTGCCCCTGAAAACAGAATTTCTACTCGGTTTTGGTACACCCAGTTTTAATTTTGGCCATATATTAAGTAGGATTAGGATTTTGATGAACTTATTATAAAATGATTTGTAATAATAAAATTCCAATCAGAAAGGGGGTTGGGGGTCCTCTCCCAGAAAATTTGTCCCTAAAAACTTGCTTTGGTACGCCAAGTCCGAATTTCGGGGGGCAGGGCCCCCTCGCCCCCTAATATACGCCAGTGTCAGGTAGTCGAAACAACGAATGTTTAAATGGATAGTTCGTGTTCGCTTCTGATTCTTTGACTCGTGCCCAAAAAACCGCCTCTGGAGCGAATGTAGGCGAATGCATTCGTGAAGCCAGGTGCATAAGTTCGTTGGAACACGAACGGTCCGCTTACACAACAGATGCTTTTTTGTTATTGTGATTCGCACTCGCGCGTATGTGTGGAGGCGGAAATCACATATAAAATTTATTTTTCCTATCACTTATGATTTCCATATTCTGTTTAGAATTTCCAGGTTTTAAAGTTCGTTGCCGTTTCATTTTGTTGTTTCATTAAATCGGTCAATTGCTGATGAATAAAAACAATAAAAACAGTTAAAATAAATTTAGCTGATTATTTTTATTAATTGTCATTATGTTAAATTCTATATAAAATGGACAAACAAGGAAAATTGTAATTTTTTAAAATTAAAGCTATACTATTGATCTAATACCGGCTTAACATTTTAATGATGACACATTTTAAAAACTTATAATGGTCATAAAAAGTATTTTTAGTTTAAGTAAATGCAATAGGTTTATGTAATAGGTAACGAAGTCTGTATAGTATCTAGTAACCTGGTAAGTAAACAACCGATGAAAGTGAACGAGTCTGATGAAGAGTGAAAGTGCAAACAAAGCTGTTCACTGAACTAGTCTTTCACAGGAAGGAATCACTGCGATGAACAGTGAAAGTGAAACAGTCTGAATGAGCCTTTAGCCTAATACAATATACTGAGGTTTTGAAAATACGTTATAAATTAGGGTAGTTTAGATTGTTTTTCCTTTGCTTCAAGTTTATGATTAGAATAAAGATGTGCTGCTGTCTCTTCTCTATTTTGAGAGATACAAATATGAAATAGCCCACATACCTGAATAACCTTGGTTTTCTCCATTAGTTTCTCTACGCGATAATGCGTTTTTAAGCCTTTTCCTCTATCATTTCAATTTTATGTATTTCTATCTCATCCCGGTGGTATTTCAAATTTAGAGCTAAAAAACTTAGATTCCTTTAATGAGAAACAATCAATCCTAATGATAGTGTAAAGAAGTGGAACTAGTAGCACAAGAAATAAAACACTAAACAAACTAGACTAGTAGATCAAAAGAAATAACTTCGACTTGTTCTAAAAAAAGAAAAGAAAAAAGATTGTACCATTTTTTAATTTAGTGTGAAAGTTTTTGAATAAAGATACTATTTTTTAACTGTTTTTTTTCTTAAGACGTTACAGTCTTATATTATTGGTGGCAGCTTTACCGGATGAAAACCCACGGCCTTAATGGAATTTATTTATGGTATATGATGTTTGTTAGTTTTTATAGTTTAATTAGTTGAGATTTTGTTTTTAAGTGTTGAATTTAGGATTTTTGTTGATTTGGAGATTTTGGTTCTGGAGTTGGATTTTTGTTCTGTTTGTGTTGTAAGTTTCAAAGGTGTGGTTAGAAATTTAATTGTTTGATATTTTGTTTTTAAGTGTCGAATTTAGGATTTTTGTTTATCTGGAGGTTTTTGGTTTGAAAATAATTTGTAGTTGAATTTTAGTGCGTTGTGAATTTTAGTAATGGCTTTTCTTGCTAAAGGAAGGAAACAAGACCTTATGAACCTGGCAGAGGAAATGGGTGAGGTGGTAGACACTTCAAAAACAGTGCCAGAGATAAAGCAAAAAATAAAGGAAAGTAAGTTTTATGAGGAGGAGGAGGTCAAGTTGATGTTGGGGCGAATTATTGCAGATAGAGAGGAGCGTGAAAGACAGGAGCAGGAGAATCAGAGGCTGGAACGAGAAAGAAAAGATGAGCTTGAGAGACAAGAACGGGAGAATCAGAGGCTGGAACGAGAAAGAAAAGATGAGCTTGAGAGACAGGAACGAGAAAGGAGAGAGGAACAGGAAAGAAGGTTACAGGAAATAGAATTGAAACGTCTGGAGATTGAGGCTAATAGACTCCTGACGGAGAGGTCGACTCAACAATCCAACAGAATTCAACTTGCCCAAATTATTCCTAAGTTCGATGAGAAACGGGATGAAATGAGCTTATATATAGTTAATTTTGAGAGGAAAGCTAATATGGCCGGTGTCCCTAAGAAGGACTGGGTAGCTTACTTGTTGAGCGTTTTGCCGGCGGATGTATGCAATATGCTGGCAAGAGAATCTCCTGAGGATGCCGAGAATTATGAGTTTGTTAAAAGTGTTATACTAAAAAGGTACAAATTAAATAGTGAACAGTTGAAACAATGTTTTTATCGGCATCGAAAATCCCCAGAAATGTCTTGGAGACATTATGCCCATGAGCTGAATAGCTACTTTTCAGAATGGATAGACGAGCTGAAAATTCAGACCTTTCAAGCCCTGAAGGATTTGATGATAACAGAACAATTAAAGTTTCGGGTTCCCGCTGAGATCAGGGATCATTTCCTTGGCGAGTGGATTAAATTTAAGACCCCATATGAACTGGCCGAAAAGTTGGATGAATACGAGAGCTTGCGTCTTAGTTTTAAGGAGTACCAAAGAAACCCCAATTTTACTAGACAAGGAGCCAATTATAGTGCGAATTCAAGGGATTTCCAGTCTGGAATTCAAATAAACAGAGGGCATGACATTGAAAAAACCTGGCCGAAAGAATTCGAGAGGAGAAGGCAGCCGCAGTGCTATGAGTGTGGATCCTATTCACATTTGAGACCACAGTGCGATAAATTAAAAAAGAACTTGGAAAATGTAGCTTCTAATACAAGTGAGGAAGTTGGATTTAAAGATGCTTTGGCGCCTTACATTAGTATGGGTAAGGTGAACGGAATTGGAATGGCAATATTGAGAGACACAGGGGCCAGTCTAGATTTGATTTGTAAAAAGTATGTAAATCCATCCAGGTATACTGGTGAGACTGTTTGGATTCGTACTCCTTTAGAAGAACATCCAGTGTGTTTGCCTTTAGCTGAGGTGGAACTGAACTGTAAATATGGACACTTAATAACAAAAGCCGCTGTTTTGAGGGACTCGTTGGACCAAGGAAGATACTTATTAGGAAATAAAACAGCTGCATTGTTTGAGAAAGCCGAAGGAGATGACAAAGTCAAGGTAATGATGGTAAATGCGGTTCAGACTTGGACTCAAATCCCAAAGAATGATCAAGAGCCTATACACGAGGAATCAGATCCAGCAGTTGAATCAAATGAAGATATCTTGTTGAGAGATGACATTTTGCCAAACATAGAAAGGGAAAATGCAGAGCATGATCTTGTGCAAATAACCAACAGAGAGTTTATTGAAGAGCAAAGGAAATCAACTGAACTGATAGAATTGTTTGAAGAAGCCGAACGAGGTTCATCTAGAAGGACTAAATATGTTACCATAAATGAAGTATTGTTTTATCAAAAAGAAGACCGAGATGGGACCAAACGAAGATTGCTCGTGGTTCCAAATAAGTACAGAAACAGTTTGATGAAAATGGGGCACGAGGGAACTGCTGCACATCTGGGGGTAACTAAAACCAAGGATGCATTGTTTAAGGCATTTTTCTGGCCAAATTGTTACAAGGAAGTGGAGGAGTTTGTGAGGTCTTGTGATAAGTGTCAAAGAGTAGGGAAACCTCCTGAAAAAACCAGGGCACCACTGAAGATTGTTCCAGTCATCACTGAAATATTTACAAAAATTAATGTTGATGCCTGCGGACCGTTGCCTCAAACATCTTCAGGAAACAAATACATAATCACTGCATTATGCATGTCTTCCAAGTACCCGGATGCAATTCCTGTGACCGATCTCCGCTCGACGACTGTTGTTGATGCTTTGCTTAAGATTTTTAGTAGGATGGGGTTTCCTCGAGAACTGCAGACTGATCAAGGAACTTCCTTTATGAGTGCACTTACCACAGAGTTTTTGGAGAGATTTGGCATCAAGGTTGTGCGAAGTTCAGTTCAACATCCGCAAAGTAACCCAGTAGAGCGAATGCATAGAACATTGAAAAGAATTCTGCGTGTCTTGTGCCTAGAAGCTGGATCAAATTGGGAAGAAATTCTACCACAGGCTCTTTTTGCATTAAGGACTGTAACACATGATAGTACAGGCTTTTCTCCAGCTGAATTAGTTCATGGTAAAAATTTAAGAACTCCCGTTATGCTATTGTATGAGAAACTAACCAACGAAGAACCGAAAGAGAACAGTGTGGTCAACTATGTTTTTGAACTGACAAACAGAATGAAACACTGCCAAGAACTGGCGATCCAAAACATGGGAGACGCCAAAGAAAGACAGAAGCTATGGTATGATCGGAAAACGGTGAAACGACAATTCAAAATAGGGGACCTTGTTTTGATTGTTGCACCTTCCCAGCCAAATAAGTTGTGTGTGCAATGGGTAGGTCTGGGAGAAGTTATTCGCCAAATTTCAGAAACGAATTACCTGGTTAAGTTTCCTGAAAGAGGTAAAACGCACGTGTATCATGTAAACATGATTAAACCTTACTATCAACGAGCTGAAAACGTTAATCTTTTGAGCTTGGAAGAAAATCAAAGAGATGAAGAGGAAGATATTCCTGGAGTAGAAGTGGAGACAATTGACACAGAACTGTCCTCCATAATGCAAGATATTCAGTTAGATTCCCGATTATCTCTAAACCAGAAAAGAGAACTCAAAACTCTTTTGCTTCGCTATTCTCACATCTTTTCCAATCAACCGGGATGCACAAACTTGGCGGAACATGACATTGAATTGGAATCCGAAACTCCCATCTTGGCGAGGCCATACAGAATGTCTCCCCGACAAACTGAAATTTTAAAGACTGAAGTAAAAAAAATGTTGGAACTAAATGTAATCGAACCCGGAGAATCCGATTTTACGTCTCCGTTAATCCTGGTGGAGGTACCAGGTAAAGATGCAAGACCATGCATAGACTATCGAAGATTGAATAAGATAACCAGGACACAGTATTTCCCATTACCAAAAATAGAACAGTTAGTGGAGAGAGTATCAGCAGCTACCTATATCACAATTTTGGATCTCACTAGGGGTTATTGGCAAATTCCGTTAACCCAACGAGCCCAGCGATATTCTGCTTTTGTAACAAGCTTTGGTACGTTTAAACCTTTACGGTTACCTTTTGGGCTAAAAAACGCACCCTATTATTTCAGTAAACTGATGGCGGGTCTTTTAAAAGACTATGATGGCTTTGCTGTGCCGTATTTAGATGATGTCGCTATATTTTCAAAAACCTGGGAAAATCATTTGGAACATATCAGGATAATATTGGAAAAGCTTGAGTTGGCTCGACTGCACATAAAGCCTTCAAAATGTCAATTTGCTAAGGAATTTGTAAAATACTTGGGTCATCGTGTTGGACAAGGTCAACGGACTCCGGGGGAACTAAAAGTCCTGACTATTAAAGAATTTCCTAGACCCGCTACTAAAACTCAAGTGAGGTCGTTTTTAGGTTTAGCAGGTTATTATAGGAGATATATTCCTGAGTTTTCGGTGATCTCCGCACCACTGACGGATCTGTTAAAAGGGAAGAGTACAAAGTCTGGTGTTAATTGGAATGACGCCTGCCAGGTTGCATTCGAGGATTTGAAAGCTAAATTATCTGAGAACCCACTTTTATATAGTCCAGATTTCTCAAGGCCCTTTATCGTTCAATGTGATGCTTCAAACCTCGGTATTGGTGTTGTGCTGTCTCAATTAGGGGAAACGGATGAAGAGCATCCAATTTTATATTTGAGCAAAAAATTTTCAAGTGCCGAACAGAAGTACAGCACGACGGAAAAAGAATGTGCAGCCATAATTTTTGCAGTTCAGAAACTTAGATGTTATCTAGATGGCCAACAGAAGTTCACCATTCAAACTGATCACAACCCGTTGGTCTGGTTAGATAAGAACACTGGGACTAATCCCCGACTTCTGAGATGGGCTTTGATTTTGCAGCCTTTCGATTACGAGGTTGTGCATCGAGAAGGTAAACTACATCAAAATGTTGACAGTTTGAGTCGCCTTCCATAAAATAGTTTGTGACAACCAGAGATGAGATGAAGTCGAACTTTTCCCTCTTTTATCGTGAAAAGTTCCTCTCGAGGAGGGGAGGGGTCTGTAAAGAAGTGGAACTAGTAGCACAAGAAATAAAACACTAAACAATATATGATAGGAAGATTAAATAGACTAGTAGATCAAAAGAAATAACTTCGACTTGTTCTAAAAAAAAAAAAGAAAAAAAGATTGTACCATTTTTTAATTTAGTGTGAAAGTTTTTGAATAAAGATACTATTTTTTAACTGTTTTTTTCTTAAGACGTTACAATAGAAATAAAATTTCAGTGTCAAATATTATATTTTAATTTATTTATAAAAGTTGGATAACAGTTTTGGTTAAAAAATTGCCTTTAAAATGCGACAACAAAAAATTTGTTTCAGTTGTATTTTGAAAACGTTTTCTCAAGAAAAAAAACTAACGTAATTCACGAATTAAGTTTTTATTTTTCATTCCACCCGAGTGTCCCGTAGTTAAACTTAGCAGAAAGGAATTTGAAGTTCATCTTGAGTCACCCACCTTCTAATTATATTGATTAATTGAACTACACTGACCCCAGTTTGCAGTAATTTCAACACGTCCTAACAATTATAGAAGTAGGTAACGCGTACCTTTTCGATGATAAGACTTCTCTTAAAGACTGACTTGAATTAATAAGCATCAATTAAGTGTGTTCAGAAGGAACCTTTTAAATAGGATAGAAATAAATTACTTTTTTCATTTCTTAATTGTTTTACAACATGTTTTTATGTGTGTCCAAACACTAAAATGTCATGAACTGATTGAAAATTATATTCTCGATTTCTCTACTGTTTTCTAAACACAAAAATGCCAAGATTTTTCTTAAAATGAATTTAATCTATAAAAATGTGTTAACATTATTTCACACAAGCTCAATACTCTTTAATCTGAAATGTTTACACAAACTGCTACATTTATTGTTGTTTTGAAAAATGAGGTTAAAACCAAATTCATCTGAACATATTTTCTTGTAATCATTGATTGAAAATTATTTCAAGCTTTCTTTTTGGTTTAATTAAATTAAAATGCTTAGTTGGCAATACCTAATATTCCTATCCTTGCCATTTGCTCTGCTATGAAATTTAATTAAGTGATCTGTCTCATTCTCTTACCTCGTTTTTTTCTGTAATTTCCTACTCTGATTAATTCTTACTTGAAAATCATCCGAAAAAGATAATTGCATTTTTGTGAAGTGTGTCGCGCACTTTTCTTTTAAGCATACGTATTTACAAAAATAAAAGGTATTGAAAAAAATTCATTGGCGTTAATTAAGACTTTCTTGACTTCAAATATTTCCTCTGCAATTTTTTATGATTCTATTCTTTTTGCCTATCAGCTTTTTCGGTAGAATGTTTTTTTCCCTCTTAAACACTCCTTACGATTTATGTTTACGTTTTTATCTTTATCAAAAGGCCAATTTTTTAAAAGCTTTCTAACGCATATTCTTTTTAAGGTAATGAAATAAATTATTCCAGTAATTAAATTTAAGAATTTTGATAGTTCAATATCTTTAATTAAAAAATTATATGCATACTGATGTTTCCCGATTTTAATTACTTTTTCAAGGAAATATATTTCAAAAGTATTGATGTTGATAAACACACTTCTTTTAGTAATGTATCCCACACAAAACATTGCATTTCATATCCTTAAAGAATATAGTGAATATCTTCTGTAGTAATGTGTTTCAATCTTTACTCCAAATCTATTTTTATAATTTATTGATGCATATTCTATTTAAACGTACTCAATACTATTATTTTGTTTGCGAGTTTAAAGTTTTTTTGGCGCAATTTACACTTTTATACACCAGAAATTTTATCTTCCGGAGGAAGTAAAACCATAGAGAAAAAATGATTAAAATTCTACTTAATAGTAACCAATTAATACAAATAAATCAATTAAATGTATAATTGATCTAGCACTATATATATAACTCTAAGTAGATGGTACCCTTAACCCGGGAAGGACTAGCGGGACCGTATGGTACCGGCAAACATCACTACGAAAAAACGGCTTTTTTTCTACCTAAATACTTTTATTTTTTCATTCTGACGGTAGATGTCACTACTACATGGACCAAACTTTAGTAAACAGCAATTTAATAACTAATTATTTAAATAAATTCTTGCTTAATGGCTAAATGAAAAACGTGTTTTTAAGACTGGCGAAAAAATGGCCCGTCTGAAAATGTAAGTGCAATTTATTCATACCTAAAGTTAGTGAATGGATTAAATAATGGTGAATTATTATTTATAATTGTATTATGCAATAACAGCCCAAATTTGGAAAAGATTGAATAATTTTAAGGTAGAAAATTTTGGTATAGAAATCTTGCGGTACCGTATGGTACCGCTAGGCTTTTACGCTACCAAATACTACTAATATTTCGAAGTAGTGTATTTTTTATTTCAAACGTTTTATATGCTGTGAAATCAATTAAATTTTAAGGTAAAACCTATAGAATAAGTTTTATGCTAATAACTTGTTGAATTTATAGTGTATTTCCCGAAATTTTAATTTTTAAGGCCAATAATTCTAAATTTAATAAGAAAAATTTCATATTATAAGTGATTGATTGGAATATCCATCTATACAAGGGTAGTATTTCATGCAAATCATCAATATAATGTTCATAGCCTTCAACTAAACTATAGACGCAAAATATAAAATATGGTTTATGAAATTTTTAAAGCCTAAAACTTATGTTTTTTAACAAAATTCCTAATTTTAACACTCATTATGAGGCGAAAATCGGAAAAACTATCAATTCCGTATCATATCAGCTTACCTCGCGTTATAAAAAGTTTGTTTATCACCTTTGGACTAGTGTGTACAAAATTTATTTCTAGAAATAAATTTGATAATAGGATTTTAAGAGCAAAATATAACTACTAATTGTTATAATGAGAGTATAATCAACTATTTAATAATTAATTTATCAATCATTATTGCCTAAATTGTAATTTTAATTGTTGTTTCAGTTAAAAATGGTAAATAAAGTGATAAAAGTGTGATAAATTTATTATTTTGACTTTGAAATCTCAAATTTATAAGAATATGTATGGTGCACAAAATGGTAGTGTAAGAGCCTAGCGGTACCATATGGTACCACCCTATTCTGACTAAATTAATAAAAAATTTTTTGAAAAAATGGTTTTAGTCTACTTCAAGACATGTCATAAGCATACAGTAAAGAGGAAAATTTAATTTGAGAAAAAAAATTAATTCAGTCTTTCCCGGGTTAAGTAAGAATTTGTTTCTTTTGTGTATCACCTTCCAGAGGAAGAAAAGGGGAAACTTCTTCTAGATTGGTTGACAAGGTAATATGAATCTTGACTGAACGAATCTAGAATCATGCTCCTGTTTATGACATAGTATGTTATATGTATCACAAAAATTCCCTGTATTCGAAGATACGTCGTTTTCATACCGAAGATACTGTATGTTGAAGCTCTTCTCCATCAAAACAAATATTTATTATAAATTCAAGAAATTACTGTTAAAAATAAAAATTTACTAATTAAAAGATATATTGAAACACATAACAGAACTGAGCTTCAGTATATTTTTTATCAGGTTTTTTAAAATTGATAATGATATGCAGACGGAAGAAAAATTTATCAACATTTTTATTTTCATTTTTAAAAAAATAAATGAGTGTTTTTCATGTAACACAGATCATCCTTTGACGTTTAGAAAGGAAAAAATTTATCTGTACTCCTTATTTTTCAGGTTTATTTGTCGAACCAATAAAATAAAAATAATTTTTGTCGTCTTAACCCTTTATTTACCGTATTATGATTCGCTGCATTTTTTTCGTGCAAATACTTTTTTTGAGTCACTAAATTGAAAATTAAGGGATATACATAAATAAAATAATCATCTTTGGAAAATTGAATCTGCTAGAGCCAATTACTTAAATTGATACTTTTGGGTACTGTCAGTACACGGAGTGCTAAAATATTCTCACAATACAAGAAAAACATAGCTTTTTTATCGCAGTAATAAGTCTTAAAAAATAATACACTTAACTTTTGACTTTAACTACTTTTTTGCGGGAACAAAAATGACAATCATGTGAATCCGATCGAAATGGCAGCTAAACTTACAACTTCAGTTAAATCTATTCACATTTCCCGTTAAAATACTCATCATAGAACCTTCGCTGCTTTTTATCCTGGAAGAGGATAACTGAAAGAGTGTTCCTGCAAATTATTGTCAATTAATTCGCAAGGATGGTTATTCTATGTAACTTTAAAGTTGGCGGTACTTGTAAGTACCGTCGGTAAATAAAGGGTTAAAGTTTTCCAAATCGCCAATAGAGAGAGTCCTCGATCATTCTCTAAAAAATACCGAAGAGAACACCTATTCTCGATAATTGAGATTGGCGGTTTTTTTGAAGTATGAACGATATATTTTGCTGTTTTACCTTTTGATCGAAAATTTTTTAATCATAAACTAATCAATGATTAATATCTGAGTAAAACCATTCACACCGATTCACTCAAAAATACCAAAAATACAATTACAAGTTCAATACCCCAAACCGGGCCTGATTTTTCAGACTTTACTCAAAATTTTTATTATTAAACCAAGTTCAAGCGTAATCATTAAATTCAAACCACAGAGAAAAGAGCTTAACAGAGTGTTCATCTCCATAGACTCTAATGGCAACTTTTTTAACAGGGCTTCTCCCATAGACAAACCTCTGGATCCACCTCCTTACCTCCTATAGCTCCACCTGTCACTACCCCACTTCATTCGCCCACTGAAGCTGTCAATCAAAGTCATTTGCTCAAACAATCGCATTTAGCTTTTTCTGATTGGCTGCTGAACTGAATTATAATCTGCGAGCTGAATTAAATTAATTACTTTAGGAGGAAAACGGCCGTTTGGCGTCTCTGTTAAAGCTCTATACTCTGTGATTCAAACCACGTTTATAATACAGCAACTATTTGTATATTTATATTACAGCAACTTCTATCACTAGCGATCCATCGTAGAGTATGTAACTTATTCAATTACTGATGTCATACCGCAATAAACCGATATTAAAAACCAAACAAAAGATATTATCCGGTGGCTTTTTTCACTATCCCTTCTAACATAATTATACCGCGTGCAAACAAGATCAATGTCAATTAGTACACGACAAAAGAATAAAAAAAACCATGTCTACTTTGTCATGTCTCATTCTCCTCACGTTGTTGACTTCTACTGGGAGGCATCGAAACACCCGTTTTGTCGAAAAAGCCTTCAGGGAAACGAGAGCTTTTAGACTCGCGCTCGACCAGTTTAACAGAAAAGATGGAACTGCGAGGTAGCTTACTGTTTCCATCAGAAATTTTCTAAACATGTTTCTTTTGTTAGAGTGGAACTAGTGTTGTTTTATAAAACGAAATGTGTATATTTTGGAATGTGTGCGTTTCAGATTTGATGATGATAACTGAGACTGTTGTAAGTTGTTGACAAATTTATTATTCGATTTATTTCATTTGAATGCATTTTTCATAACAGTAATACGTTTTGAGACTTGTCAAAATAAAACTAATAATGTTGAATTTAATGTGTTTACAAATTTAAAACTTAGTTTTTAAAATTTTCTTTTATTATTTATTTCACATTTTAAAAAATATTTGAGCCTACATAAAAACAATCATCCCCTGCGGTAAAATTTGTCTCACATCATCGAAAATATGCTGCAAATGTTGATGAAACGAAATGATAAAATTTATGTATTCTGTTTTATTTTATAATAATCTTTTTGAATTAATTTATTGAAAATATTCAAGGCTTTTTTTTGTTCAGAAAAAATCTTATGTGTTCCATGATTATTAATGAACATTGTTTTTTTGAGCAGTCAGTTTCTTAATTATTAAAAGTAAAATTTTCCTTAACTATTCGTAGCAAATTATTACCCATTAAAAACGACATAATATGATAACCGTCCCAATAATATAATACTTAGTTAATAAATTCATTACCTGTAATTAACTTTAATAATTTCATATTTATTAGTTTTGTAAAGGAAATTACTTTATCAAGTTTAATCCTTTCAATCACAAGCCGCCCAATATTGCCATTGAATCCTATGGGAAATTTGGGACGGCTTAGACTAAAAGGAAAAAAAACAGGTGGTGTCCACTTTTTCGGGTTAAAGATTTTTTTAATCTTTGCAAAAAAGTGTCTGCCTTAAGTGTCTAGTGTCCGTCTTTTGCATTTCATTACAAAAAGCAATCTCCCTTCAGGAATTGAAAATGCAATAATGTAAGGATTTTTATGAATGGTAAAAATAATATAAAGCTGACAATATTGCCAGCCAAAATGTTGTTAAATTACTTTTTTAATGTAAGGTCGTCGCAGTTAATTAGTAAAAACACAGAAGATACTACTGCTTAGACTCAAACTTAACAGTCTGATAAAAGCCTTTTCAGTGTGGAAGAAATGTTTGGTATGTATTCCATTACGTAAAGAAGGAAATAAGTTTTAAAATTAAGTGATCCGGACACCGAGCAAAAGGGTATAATTTTCATACATTAATTTCAAAATTAAATTGCTATATATGACTCTTCAGTTTAATCCATTTTTAAACCTTATGATTAAATTAAGGAATCATCTTTCTATAATTGCAATGAGGATACATGGAATTATATTTTCAATTTTAATTAAATTTTTAAAAAATATAGTAGTACTAATACGCATTATTGTTCATACCAAATTATTAGTACTGAAGTTTTTATATTATAGTGCGTTATTTAAGTAAATATAAGATAAAGAGTTTAACCTTAACTTTAATCTTCGCCCTTTTCATACTGATCGTACATAAAAAAGGCTAATAACCAGTTTAAAAATGAAAATATAAATTGCCCTTGTGAAATATTTATTTATGAGATAAATACCTTTCACTTTAGCCATTAAGTATGTGAGATCCATAAAAAATCATAAATTAGTGTATCCTGTTAATGAACGCTGTAGTTTATTACTTCCAACAAAAATTTAATTGACGAGTAAGCTTAGTTACTATAGAAGAGTTATTTGTTTTCTGAACTAATGAATATTTTTTTCTGTTTCAAGTTTATCCAGGCGTAAATTCTTGTTAATGTTATTTTTATTTTTCTCACTCTATAATTTTTATACGGATCGTTTGGATATTTGTTCTGTGTCTTTTTCAGTTTTTAAACAAATCTGCATGTCCTTAATTTTCTGATTTTTGCATTTGTTTATTATGTTCTTTTGTTCATGTTGTCTGGATTTTGATGGCTGTTGAGTGTTCTTTTTTGGACTTGTTCTTTATTGGACAATGTAATTGGACCGAAAAATTTCTGTTTTGTCTTAAATAAATAAATAAGTTAATGCCCAAAAATATACCCAGTTAAAAACTCTATCTTCGTGCTGAAAAATTTTTCTTGACATTCTACTATAAAAATGAAAATTTGTGAACGGATTTCTTTTATGGCATAGTAATAAAATAAACTAATACTGCACATCGTAAAAGATTTAAGTACTATGTCGAGCCGTTTTGTTATGTACAAACAAAATAGAAAGGGAAAGGGGTGTCTTTATACTCATTTCTCTGGTGCTTTTACTGGAATAAAAATAATATAGAATTTATTAGATAGTTATTTGCATAAAGCTACTTTTATATTTCATTTCAGTTCAACCTGATTTATTTTAACCACTAAAGGTACTTTGTAAAGAAATTTTTGGTACTTGCGTATTATACCGTCCACCATTCAGCAACCGTTGAATTCAGCGGCACAGCTATAGAACAGTCAATAGGATTTAAACGTTTTCGGATTCAGCGGCACAGTCGACGGCTTAATACATAAGAACCAATTTATTTTATCTAAATTATTTTACTCTTTCTGATAAAAAATAAGGGTTTTAAATAATATTTTGTATCCATTTATTTTATCCGTTTGAGGCTTGACTGGCATAAACTGAACCACTTATCCCCATTATAAAGTGGTTAAGGAAGTTTAATATTTTTTTCAAAACTTAAATATTCACCTTTCATTTCTTAAATATTCACCTTTCTTTTTATTCACCTTTTTTCTTGGAATGGGGAAAATAACAAGAACAACAAATGGGCATGAGGAGTGCACTTCGGGCACGAAATATGAATTAAATGAAAAAAATATATCAAATTCTGTGATATGGAGTGCAATATAGAATATGGCAAACCTGTTTTCGATCTCGGGAAAAAAACTTTTTAAAACTACGGAACTTCCAAAAAACACACCAACATAAATTAACTCCTGGTAATTACTTTTAGGTTTCATTTCTCTTTCTTATTACTTATCACACTCTTGGTTTATTGTAAAACTTAACCCGGATACTGGTTAGAATGAAACTGGTATAAGTTTACTGAAAGTAGTTTTGAGCAATCTACCGTTTTCTCTAACGGCGCATGTGTTGTTCTCATGTAGACAGCACTATTTAAGCATCTCTTACGGACAAATAATTGAGCTTTTGACTTAGGTGATTACCACACTAGGTAAAGAAAGGAACATAGAAGAAATCCCAAACCATGATTTTCTCAAATTTTGTATTTTTGGACTTATACCACTTTCATTCTGAACAGCTCAATTTACGGCCCCAATCGAAAATGAAAAAGCGATGTTCTCAAGATTCAGCGACGAAAAAAAATCCCATGGCAATCCTCTTTCAAAAAACAGTGGCTTCAGCAAGAGATTGAAAACCCCTGTTCGGAAGAAACTGGAAATATTTATGAGAATTCTTCCCTCAGCGGGTGGTTTACTGTAGCGGTGTATTTAGGCCACACGGGCTTCTGAAAGGATGCTCCGAGGCCTGTTTATAATTGAGCTGTCAGTTTCGATCTGATGGCACGATCGGAGAAGATTCACTGAATTGCTTAAAACGGTTCAATTGTCTCGGACTTTTGGATTGGGATGCAATCAATACGTACCGATGCCTAGTAGGCGTTTTCAGATTGTTACCGGAATCGAAGAAAGTGTTGATATTGAGTTTAGACGCCAAATGTAATGGAATGTAAGATTTTGATGAAAGTGTCTGAATGCTTCTAAAAAATCAACTTTGATTTCTGAAATATTTCCTTTTCTTACATAGGATAAATTTATATGGTTAACTTAGTTGACTCAATGATGATATATTAATAGGGTGTAGGGAAACAAAAGAACTGTGGAACCTACTGTTCATAACTGAAAAAAATAAAGAGTTTTCAGTATTCTTGCAGTATGTGTTTGTGATCCAGCTTAACTATACTCGAATGCAACTTAAGTTGAACCTGACGTCATGGCCAAGCGAAAGAAAATCTGAGTAAACAGAAAGCCTGCTGGGTTGCTAGAAGCTCTGATTGGCTGGCGAGTTTGAGAGCGAGTTGTACTACTACGCGTTACGCCACTTTAAAAAATAACAATACTGAACATTTTATGCATATCGGGATGAAAATATGCTTCATATACGTGAATTTAAAAACTAATCATTATTCAAAATTGAAGCTCTAAATTTCATTCAAAATTCAGACACCTCGCAGGGAACTACTTTCGTTGGTTGCTCTCGGCATATTTCTACAGGCTCAAGTTAAGTTGCAACTGAGTATAAACTGGTAGATCGCTTACTGCAAGAATACCGAGTTTTCCATTACTATTCATTCAGTACTGTTTACAACTCTCTTATTCTTGTTGATATTGAGTATAGATGACGAAAGTAACGGAATATAAGATTTTGTTGAATATGAAGGGATTCTTCTAAAAAAATAAGCCTTGACCAAATGTAAAAATATTTCCTTTGCTTACTAGAAACAAGATTAATTTATTTACAAATCAATGACTGAAAAAGGAAGAAGTATAAATGTTGTAGCTTTCTTGGTTTCTTATGTGCTCTGCTTAGGGTCCTGCTGAGCCTGACTTGAATAAAAACGTCTGGTAACACGTAGTTGATGTCCTGCTGAGTTTTCTGAGGCCGAACCTGTGAGTCATGCTCCGAAGGCCGTGAATCTTCGCACCGCTCTAATACCATCCCGGATGGTTTTCTGACCTATTTTAGACGAATTTTCTTTGTGCAAAAGTAGGGAATTCACTTGATTTTTGTAATGAAATAGGTTCTTATACTACTCAGTAGGAACTTCGAGTCTATCATCGTATAAAACTGCATTTTGGTTTTATACGTAAAGCTAAGTTAATATATCAATCGAATGCAAACTTAGAAGACAAGCATGTGAGAAAAAAACAGTTATTATAACATGATAAAATAGCTTTTCAATATCGAATTGTAAAAATGTGATTGTATTTATTCCTTAAATCAACTTACACAGGTGCCGAAATAGAGTAATTTTCACTCGAAAATAGTTATGTCATCGAATTATAAAGATATTTTGATGAAACTATTTTCTGTGCTTTTCCATGATATACATCAGGGTGTTCGGAAACACCTTGGACAAATTTTGAGTGGAGGTAGAGGGGACCTAGACAGCTAAACCCTTAAAAGAACTTAAGTTACTTAAAGTTAAACTTAAAGAGCTAGAACCCCTAATCTCAAGGGCGTTACAGAAGGCGGTTTTCCCAAGGCCCTTTTTACGAAACAAAACATAATCGAATGAAAAAATTTATTGCGTGAGGTACAGCAGCAGTATCCATACTACTTCTGCCATAAATTTGAACAAAATTGGACGACTTGTTAACCCGTGGGTGAGTTATAAAACGTGCAATATGTGTTCCCTTAGTGTAAGGGTATTTTTTAAACCAACTTCTATAAAAAACCAATACACAAAGGGAACAAATATTGCACGTTTTATAACTATTGCACGTATATAAGACAGAAGTGACATCATGCGCCAAACCCACTTTTTTCAGCGCATTGTGGTTTTTAATTAAAAAAATTAACTAATGATCAGATTTCAAAAAATTAATTCAAAAATATTTTTTTAAAGATGCTCGATCGAAATAAATTAAATTTGAAAATCGTTGTACTCCCCATTTAAAAGTATTTAAATAGTAAAGTTTTTAAAATACCTTTAATTACTATACTAAAGGTAATCTTATTAATTTTCTTATTTCTTCAGCCAAACCTCTTAACTAGAGCTTTTTAGCTAAGCCCCCTAGGGTCTTTTACCAACCGATGAAGGGAATCTAAAAGCGGTGTATTCATTAGTTATTAATTAGTTTACATGTAATAAGAATTAAATATTAGAGAAAGTAGCTAAACGGTCTTTGAAATTATATTTTTAATTGCTAATTAACCTTTAATGTTGTGTCCGAATTCATTCTGTAAACATGTTGCCAAATTTAATAGAAATCGGATAAAACTTGGGTCTAAATTAGGATAAAACTATTAATTAGTTTAAATTCGTATTATATTATATTCTGAATGCTAGACTTAATTAAAAATATTTGAGCTTTTAATGCATAATAATAATAAAAATGAACTATACATTTAAAAAAATTTTGAAGATCGATACTGAGTAATAAACCTTTGAAAAAAGTATTCATCTTCATTATATTTGAAGGAGCATTCAGGCTGTAAAATTGAGTTTAAGCGTGAAAAAATGAATAAATGAGAAAACAAGTTGATTTTTATGAATGGGTTTTAACTCGCTGAAGTACTTTTGATTTTAACCACCTTAATTGGAGTTTTCAATGCATGCTTAGTGAGCAAAAACTTACATAAGCCATTTTATATTCCAAAAAACAAACAATTATTGGTTTTTAAGTTTTTGTGTCATTTGTAGTTTTTCTTCTATTTGAAATATGACATGAGGGCAATGGTCTTGTAGATTTAGATATTGTTGTTGAGCAATTATTCTTAAAGATGTATAGAAAGGATTTTTTTGCGAACAAACTAAATGAAAAAACGAATTGTATTTTTTATCCTTACTGTTACTGATTGTACATCTTCTAAGTTACTTAGTAAACAAATAATTATGTAGCCTAATAATATTCATTACACTTTAGAAAGTACAACCTCTTTTGATTTTGTAATAATTATCGATGCTATTATTCATATTAATTAGTGGCAAAATATTCGGTAATTCGTTCTAATTATTCTAAATTACTTTCTTGAGTGCATCGAAGCATGAGTTATTAAATGCTACATAATTTTTGAAAGTTGTTTCTGATATTTTTTTCAGTTTATTGCATTGTGTCTAGTTTCCTTTAGTTGTAAAGGCTTAATTATCGCTAAATATTTCATCTTTGAAATCTAAGTTTTTTTTATTTTACGAATTTAATTCAAGTCGGTTATATCTAATAATACTTATGAAAGCCGACGTTGTTAATTACGATTGATGTTTTTATTTACAAGTGTTTTCAATGATTCCAAGACTTTCAATCGTCTGTTTAGTTAAAAGAAAAATGAAGCCAATTACTCAATGTATCATTAGATATTCTTAAAAGTTTAAAAGAAAATTGTTTGCATATATGACGTCAGAAACTAACAAACTAAGCTGTTGCATAAATTTTAAAACTTTATAGTGCGTATAAAATTGCTTACGCTCTGTTTCTTTGAGAAGAAGTATGCAGAAAAACATGGCAAAGTTCTGTTATTTTAATTTCACATATTAATTTTATATGTTCACATTTCAACCTTTATTGCCTAGCGACATGTGTTATTTAATTTATATAAGGGGTTAAAGTGTTCTTTCTAATAACACAACTATAACAACACAAAAATAAGGTGTATAAGGTGTTAAAGTGTTCTTTCTAACAACACAACTAAAATGCTGTTAAAAGTTTTCTGAAATGTCCGAAGCATAACAAAGATTCGTCCAATTTTTAATGTAGAGCAAAATTTCGTTTACTTTTAGCGGCAGTTTCATAAACTTGAGATGTATCCCAGCAAAAAAATCTGCAAAACTGCTTGAAAAAAGTAAAAGGAATTGAGACACTTTGTATGCAGTTTTCTTTAGGAATTCTGCAGATTTTTTATAAGACAGCTGAAATGTCTTTAAAATGTATTCAAAAAGCTGCTGTAAAAAACTGCGAACTTATATGCTAAAAGGCTTCCGAAGTCCTATATCTACAAATTAACTGCAGCATTCTTTGAGAAAGCAGCACTTTTGACGCTTTTTGAAGCAATTTTGCATGTTTTTTTGCTGGGATGGTATAAGCAGTAGGTTGTATCGAAAAAAACTTTTTTTATTTTGATGATGCATTAGTGTGGAAAAGTGGTCTAAGGTGGCAGAAAGTACCGGTGAATTTTTTCACAATTTTCGGATAATATCTTGAGGTGCCGCAAAGGCCCTGAAGGTTCCCCATGTTAATCCAATGGAGCAAGCAGACAAAAAGGTCAAAAATTAGTTTTTCGCCCCTCATTTCTACCCTAATAACATGACGAATGTCTTCACTCGAGTTATGGACCCTATACGATCTAGGCTACCAGAAAAAACTTGAATAATAGCCTAAATCTCTATATTACGTTTTTTGTATGCTCAAATTTCGTGAAAAATCGCGTATTTCCTCGTTCAAATCAGATCCCACAATCAACCTAATATAGAGATTTAGGCTATTATTCAAGTTTTATCGGATAGCTTGCTTAGATCATATAGGGTTCATAACTCGAGGGGAGACATTCGTCGTGTGATTTGGGTAGAAATGAGGGGTGAAAAACCAATTTTCGGCCTTTTTGGCTTGCGCGCTCCATAGGATTAACATGGGGAACCTTCAGGGCCTTTGCGGCACCTTAAGATACCATCCGAAAATTCTGAAAAAATTCACAGGTACTCTCTGCCACCTTAGACAACTTTTCCGCACTAATGCATCATCAAAATAAAAAAAAGTTTTTTTCGATACACATAATGAGCAGTGCTACTAGAGGTATTTTTGTTCATAAAGTATTTTTTATGTGTGGAGCGTTCGCATTATAGTTATTAAGTATCATTCCTTAAGACACTTTCTCAAAACTTCCCACAACTTCTCAGAAACTTCATTTTTAACAGTCTCGACTTTCGAATAACTTGACCGGCTCTCCTACCGACGGCCTCAAGTTGACAGGCACTAATTGAGACACCATAAAAGTTTAACTTTAGACCAACATTTCCCTCAAAAAAATTCGCCACCCGAGAGACATCTCAATGTCAAGAGACCTCCATTTTATGTTTTGTCACAAACATTATTTTCAAGCACTCCTTGAAGGATCAATGTCAAGAGCGCCTTTCGCCTTGGGAGAAATGGCCACCGCTGATAAACGGACAATAAAGTTCTCCCTTTAGTGTCTCCAGATCCCACTATAAGTAGAATGCAAAACGAGCCAGAAATAGTCTTATTCGGCCACTTTTCGCCAAATAAGACTATTTCTGTATTATTATTATTATTAGGGGTATTACCATTACCTAACGGCTCAAGTCCAAAGAGACGATCTTGGGGATTCACCAGATAATTTGTAAACTTGACTCTTTAAAACGGTGTTTCAACTCATTTTCAGACTCATTGGACAAACCTCCTTTTATTTTTACATTTATTTTTTACACTCGACAAATAAAGGACCAAAAACTTTTTTTACATCACCTGGGATTGTGTTGAAAAAACAGCCATAAAAATTTAATTAATTTGGTAACAAAAGGAATTACAAGAAAAACTTAAACTTGAAGATTATAATTATAAGTAACAATACATGAAAATAATAAAGCACAATATAAATCAGTTAGTCTGTAGTGGCAAAAAGGGTGTTTTAAACGACAAGGATAATGAGAAAGTTTTCAATATCTCCAATGGAAAACAAAAACTCTTAATTTCTTTTCAAATGCATGTTTGGATGGGCTTTTATGAATTTCTAAAGGTAGCAAGTTAAAGAACTTGGGAGCTAAATAAAAGATATTTTTACAAAAAAAAGTATATTTTTCCAGTTTTTTTGTACAGTAATAGAATTTTCAAGAAAAAAAAGCCCGAACAAAACAAATCCCTAACAATCCCGCACACTATCCTGAAATCAATCGTTTTTAAATAACACTGTTCAACAATGAAAAAATTTCCTTGATGAAAATAGTCATTTCTTATAGATTTTGGGTCGCTGAATACGAAAATCACCATTAAAATTCTCAATTGACTCAGGATTTTCGGGGAACAGCCCTTCCCCCTTTTTATGTTTTTCAATGACTTAAGGGGGCATCCATAAATTACGTGAGGTCAAAAAGGGGGGGGAGGGGTTTGGAAAAATCTCACCAAATCTCACCAAGGGGGGAGGGGGGGTCGGTGAAAAACTCACGTAAACTTTTTAAGTTCGAAATTAAACGATTTTTTTAAGTTTGAGAAAGGATTAATACCCACAGATCAGATACTGTGGTGATTTATAGGCGGAATAATGTTCTTTTCCTCAAAATGCAAACGAATTGGATAGAAAATTATTTTTAAAGGTTGTAGGTAAATCTCACTTGGGGGGAGGGGGGGTCCAGCAAAATCTCACTAAATCTCACCAAGGGGGGAGGGGGGGTCTAGATTTTGGAAAAAACACCTCACGTAATTTATGGATGACCCCTAATGACTTTGAATTCGATTACCAGGGTCAAAAAGCATTACTTTAGTCTTTAAATTACATCCAAAGGGACAAGGAAGGTTGAAATTTATTTGTAAAATATAAAATTTTGTAGTAAATTGTTAGGTTTAAGGGGTTATTACCCCCCTAAAAATGCCAACAAATTGCTTAAAATTGTAGAGGTTTTTACACACTATTTTTTCCTCTTATTTTTTACGCAATTCAAGTTTGAAGGGTCCAAACCCTTCAGCAAGGACCCAAATTTGATAGCAATACGCAGCAATGATTTTTACTAAAAGCGGTTGAGGTATTTAACGCCCCCAAAGCACCCACGGAAGGGTTCCAATGCCACACTTAGAGTTGAATTGCTGTACAAAAAAAGTCAAAATGTAACTGACTGAATTTTAGCTGATTCTTGTGTAAAATGACCTGCTGAATTCAAATATGACACCCATTTTCTTCCATCCCCCTCAGTTTTCAAGGGGACGCCCCCTAATTGTTATCCCCAGCCGTGCATCTATTAACAGCTTGAAACATGGAAGCCTCACTCCCTAAAACCGGTCAGTTTTTAAAGAACTGGAGAATTTCTACTTAGGATAGACCCAAAATATCAGAAAAACGTCATTTGTAATCTTTTCAAAATCAATAATATTAATTCCTGAGCACGCGAGCACCTTCGCGATTCTGGAAGTCTTCCGAACTCTTCCACGGGGGCTTCTGGGAGGCTAACACCTCAGCCGCTTTCAGTAAAAATCATTGCTGCATATTGCCATCAAATTTGGGTCCTTGCTGAAGGGTTTGGATCCTTCAAACGTGAATTGTGTAAAAAACAAGAGGAAAAAATAGGGTATAAAAACCTCTACAATTTTAAGCAATTTTTTGGCATTTTTAGGGGGGTAATAACCCCTTAAACTTATCCATTTACTACAAGATTTCATATTTTACAAATTTCAACCTTCTTTGTCACTTTAGATGTAATTTAAACACTAAAGTACGTAATGCTTTTTGGCATTGAAAATCGAATTTACGGCCATATTCACCGGTAACCTGACCGGTGGTCAGGTCAGGAAACCATGGTTACAGCCTCTGATTGGTGGAAAAATAATTCAATATTTTCCTTCCACCAATCAGAGGCTGTAACCATGGTTTCCTGACCTGACCGCCGGTCAGGTTACCGGTGAATATGGCCGCATTGAAAAACGTAAAAAGGGGGTGGGGCTGTTCCCCGAAAATCCTGAGTCAATTGAGAATTTTAATGGTAATTTTCGTTTTCAGTGGCCCAAAATCGAAATGACTATTTTCATTCAGGAAAAAATTTTAAAGGTCAAATTTGTTGAACAGTGTAATTCATCGTACCAATGAAACTTTTTTGAAAAATAACTTTTTATCCAAAGAATATTGAAAAAAAATTGCGTTTTTGTTTATATTTTTTGTTTATTGGATCTTGGTTAGAAAAGCGGGGCATTTAGGAGGGACATTCAGCCAACGGAGCACACACTCTTAAAACGACAGTTTCAAAGCCGAGTAAAAATTACTAAAATTGGCTCCGAATCAAACTTACTCAAATTTGAAAACATGAATATACTCATTTCTAAAAATGTGCAGATACTCAAAAATAAAACTGCCTGAGTTAGTGCATGCCATTCTCATGAATCGGAGTTCGACGATAGTCAATATTACGTGATAGGTAGTTATATATGAAAATAGTGACTATCGTCGCGCTCCGATTCATGAGAATGCCATGCACTAACTCAAGAAGTTTCATTTTTGAGTATCTGCACATTTTCAGAAATGAGTATATATTCATGTTTTCAAAATTGAGTAAATTTGATTCGGAGCCAATTTGAGTAATTTTTACTCGGTTTTGAAACTGTCGTTTTAAGATTGCACTATACTCTATTCATTTAGAATTGGCGCTTGAGAAATAGTGCTTTCCCCCACGTTAGAAGAGTAACCATAGTTACGATCTTCGAGCAGCCAATAGTAAGCCTTCTTCGTCACTTTGACGAGGATAGTTGCTATGGTTACCGATCGGTGGTGGGGGAAGGAAATATTCTCAAGCGTCAGTTCAAAATGAACAGAGTATAGCAACAATCTGGACTGTCCCGCCAAAACCGAAACGCCTGGCCATCCTGGATTTGCATTACAATACAAATGGTGATGCGATCAGTTTGGCAAGTTTTTGTATCCCACCCATAGTGGGATCCGCTTTTATGCCTCCCTTCAGATAGAGAGTTCGTTAGAGAGTAACTTGAGAAGCGATTGGAGAACTTTTCATGGGGAGAATTTTTTTATACCGAGGCTCCATAACAATCGACCGCTGAAGAGGCTTTGAATAATGTGAGAGCACTTCCAAGAGTTCTTCGCACCTTTTGGACGATGTTTTTGAGAGCATCGTAAAAGAGTTGCCATTTTTAGACGGAGAAATATTTATTGGTGTAGATATAAAACATAAAAGGGGCACTACCCCTCACGATAAAGAATGGTAATTTTTTTTCGTGGCATTGCGGTTATATATGATTTCCGGAGCTGCAGAAAAGGATGGGTTGAGTTTTACAGCTTTTTGAAATTTTATTTTTATACTTATTTCGGTGATTCTCAAACTTTGGAGTGTATCTCTTGGGGGGGGGGGTTCAACACTGTTTTGTTTTCGTAACTATTAATGCGTGTAAATGTGTCGAATGAATAAACTATTATTGTTATAAAGGTCATTATTACTGCATTCAATAGACTGATATTATATGAGAGGGTGAACAATAAGAATTATGATTGAAAATTGGATCGCGCAAATGTTAAGATTGAATGAGTTTTTTATTCTATTAAATTTTGAGGAAAAAAGAATATCATTGTGTTCTCTCTAATATTAACTAATATCTAGTCTAAACAGGGAGTACTTTACCACTACCTCTGGTTAGAGGAATAAGTGAGAAAACTCCAGCTCTCAAGCGTCACCTCCAACCGTGGACCGGTTTCGCCCTTGTTAGGGCTCATCAGCACTGTATAGGAAGGTAACGCAAGAGAGCGGAGGGAGAGCTTTTAGTCTAGCCGACTATATCGGAAAAAGTGGTGACTATTGATTAGTCTCCACTATCTGCCGGAATGAACTGCGCATTCCATAGAACAGATTAAATTCCCGAAAGGACACAGGTATGAACAGGGAGTACTTTACCACTACCTCTGGTTAGAGGAATAAGTGAGAAAACTCCAGCTCTCAAGCGTCACCTCCAACCGTGGACCGGTTTCGCCCTTGTTAGGGCTCATCAGCACGGTATAGGAAGGTAACGCAAGAGAGCGGAGGGAGAGCTTTTAGTCTAGCCGACTTCTCTTGCGTTACCTTCCTATACCGTGCTGATGAGCCCTAACAAGGGCGAAACCGGTCCACGGTTGGAGGTGACGCTTGAGAGCTGGAGTTTTCTCACTTATTCCTCTAACCAGAGGTAGTGGTAAAGTACTCCCTGTTCATACCTGTGTCCTTTCGGGAATTTAATCTGTTCTATGGAATGCGCAGTTCATTCCGGCAGATAGTGGAGACTAATCAATAGTCACCACTTTTTTCCGATATAGTCGGCTAGACTAAAAGCTCTCCCTCCGCTCTCTTGCGTTACCTTCCTATACCGTGCTGATGAGCCCTAACAAGGGCGAAACCGGTCCACGGTTGGAGGTGACGCTTGAGAGCTGGAGTTTTCTCACTTATTCCTCTAACCAGAGGTAGTGGTAAAGTACTCCCTGTTCATACCTGTGTCCTTTCGGGAATTTAATCTGTTCTATGGAATGCGCAGTTCATTCCGGCAGATAGTGGAGACTAATCAATAGTCACCACTTTTTCCGATATAGTCGGCTAGACTAAAAGCTCTCCCTCCGCTCTCTTGCGTTACCTTCCTATACCGTGCTGATGAGCCCTAACAAGGGCGAAACCGGTCCACGGTTGGAGGTGACGCTTGAGAGCTGGAGTTTTCTCAATATCTAGTCTAGTTCATGATTTTACATCAAAAAATATTTCTAGGTTAAGAAAGAAAATGTACTTATTTTACTAGAATGAAAAGGAGTCTTTATAATTGTTCCACACTTTACCTCTGTAAGACCGAAACTGTTATACAGATATGTTTACATATAATCAAAAGAAAAACTAAAACTTAAGTTACAGCCTATAACCCGCACGATCGTATTTTGTTTGTTGGTCTTAAAGGGCACTTTTCTCATGGAAGCCACTAAATTGAGCTATTTTTAGATCCCACTGCCAAAATAAATAGCATCTCAATAATATTAATACCCATATGAATACATATTTCTATATCTCCATCTCTTTGTCAATTTACCTAAACTAGAACACTACCATTGGCATAGAAATGAAGTCGACAACTAGAAAGGAACTTACTTCCGATGGGAAATAGTCACTCAAATGTCCAAATAGAGGGGGAAGAGTTATGAATAATACATGCTTGTCTTTCCGAAGCCGCTTTTCTGACTTTTCCATGATTCTGAATCGTATTGGTTCATATATAGATAGGGATTTCCTGTTGGAAAGACAATGCTTCCAATTTTTTAGATGATTGGTAGCCGATGTTGGATGATGTTGACGGAAATGGAGCTGCTTACAAAACTTCGTCTTGCGTAAATGACTAGTAGTTTCCCTAGTAGTTCATGCAGCTCACATATACCAAATATGTGAAGTTTATTTAAGTGCAACTGGAAGCAAACCACAGAGTATAGAGCTTGACAGAGATGGCAAACGGCCGTTTTCCTCTTAAGGTATTTAATTTAATTCAGCTCGCAGATTATAATTCAGTTCACTAGCAGCCAATCGGAAAATCCAGTTCCGATTTGGATTTGAGTGACAGCTTCAGTGGGCGAATGACAGAATTAGCAGGAATGAGGTGGTATTAAAGGAGGCGGGTCCGTTTGACCTAAAGTTTGTCTATGGGAAAAGCCCTGTTAAAAAAGTTGCCATTAGCGTCTATGGAGATGAACACTCTGTTAAGCTCTATACTCTGTGAAGCAAATGAAATTTGGCCATACATGACAAAAATTGCACGAATGTTTGTGCCGCTTGGAATTATATCTACCCTATTGATCGCTTCGAAAATTATCAGTGTGCTGATTAAATTTGTCTCAAGAAGTAACCTGAATAACAAGTACTGATTAAAATTATTACCACAAGCAGCAGGGTTTTAAATGATATTTTTTCGGAAGATGAATTTTTTTCAGGGGTCCCCTGTTCAAGATAAAATATTTTTGGAATCTATATAAAGCAACAAAAGATTTATTTTTACATGCATCACTTAATGTAGTTCATAAAAAATTTAAGCGATACATGGCGCTTTAAAAATTGTATTATCAACTTAATAAACCATTACTGCATTCTCCCCAGGAAACTTCTTACTTTTGTACTAAGATTTTCTGTCGATATTTTTCTTTATTGAAAGATTTTTTGAGATTGAAAAATTTAAATAGTTCTCGCTATATAAATAATAATAATATAAATAATAATCGCTAATATAAAGATTTTCTGTCGATATTTTTCTTTATCGAGAACTATTTAAATTGAAAAATTTAAATAGTTCTCGCTATATAAATAATAATAATATAAATAATAATCGCTAATATAAAGATTTTCTGTCGATATTTTTCTTTATCGAGAACTATTTAAATTGAAAAATTTAAATAGTTCTCGCTATATAAATAATAGTAATATAAATAATAATCGCTAATATAAAGATTTTCTATCGATATTTTTCTTTATCGAGAACTATTTAAATTGAAAAATTTAAATAGTTCTCGCTACATAAATAATAATAATAATATAAATAATAATCGCTAATATAAAGATTTTCTGTCGATATTTTTCTTTATCGAGAACTATTTAAATTGAAAAATTTAAATAGTTCTCGCTATATAAATAATAATAATATAAATAATAATCGCTAATATAAAGATTTTCTGTCGATATTTTTCTTTATCGAGAACTATTTAAATTGAAAAATTTAAATAGTTCTCGCTATATAAATAATAATAATATAAATAATAATCGCTAATATAAAGATTTTCCGTCGATATTTTTCTTTATCGAGAACTATTTAAATTGAAAAATTATATTGTGTTTGATACTAACTTATGGGTCACGTCAAGAACAAAATATTAGTATCTTATTGAAATAACAGGTGATAGTAGTCCAAATCAAAAGACTATATTTTGCTGTCAAAACATGGAAATCTCTTCAACTCCACAACTATAGATATTACTAAAGGTAAAAATAATACCTTTCCTTCTATTATATTTACTCCCCCAGAGCATCGTGGTTCAAACTTTAGATTGTAAAATGAAGCTATATTGTAAATTTATAAGAGTAGAAATCCACTTACGGTCAAATTGATCCATTAACTTTTCAAAACGCTTAAAACTTGAAGCATTTTGTAAAAAAACATGTATTGAAATAATAAAAATTCACATTCTTTGCAAGTTTACGATGACTAAGTTTATCCTATGTAAGTAATTATCACGGAAGAACAAGTTATCTTAAATTACAAATTGACCAAATTTTATAGTTTACAAAAATTCTCTCATATTTTGAAATTGCTTGAAAATGAATAGAGATTAGATACCTCGATTGGTTTTTGATAACAGTTGTTTGAGGTAGGCAGAATGAAATTTTTCAAGGTTTCGCAGCACCATAGTATTGAAAGCTAATTGATGTTCTTAAATGTTCGATGTCAATAGACGTTAGATGTTAAATCATTTGAATATTTAACACAGATTATTAATCAGAGTAAATTAATAACTATGTAATATTTTTAAGTACTCAAACTTGCGTTTCGTTAATGTGGCATTAAATTTGAATAGTTTTTAAAATTATAACTGCAAGGATATTAGCATAAATTTACAGAGATTATAAGTATTCTATAAGATTGTAATACAATATTTATATGATTATTATTGCTAGATAATGTGAAAAATCTTTACATCCGAATTTAGTTTAAGCAGAATTGTATGAAATTAATTATGTAACATTAAGATACTTGTAACCTAAACATTTAAATTTGTGAATTTTTAAATATTTATTTGTGAACTGGCTTAAAGTGAGCTAAAACTGTTTTATTGAGTGTTATCTTTTTTATTTAGAACTATATCTACCAAACGTTCTGAGATGATAACCTTTTTATATCTGTATTAATCATCCTTTGAGTATATCCTATGAAAAAAGTATGAAAGTTAAAAGCACGAAAAATTGTTAAATAAAAGTTAAAATTGTGACGGGGGTTGAATTTTGAATTTTTCTGGCTTCGAAAAGCAGAAATTTTTTATAGACTCCAGGGAATATTAAAACAAAACTTTTCTGTGTTTAAAATGTCAAAGTCTACTTTCTGCCTTTTTTAACCAAAAAGTTAAACAAAGATGACCAAAAAGGGCTTCGTAGATTTATGGTTAGTTTGGTCACGCGTTTATAAGAACTGTATCAAATCTACTCAAGTGTTTGGTTCTAATTTTTACAGACTTAAAGATGAATTAATATATGAGTGTGTGTGGAAAAAGATTAAAAAATTGGAACACTTTTAGTAGCCAAAATAAGCGATTTTGTGTAAAATATCGTACAAAAAGTTTGAAGATACTTTAGAAAAGGGGCTGTATACCATTTAGTCTCGTAAGTATTTGTTCAACGAAATACCTAAAATTTACAACTAATCTCATTTATTTTGTACTCTAGTCACGTTTGAACTTGATGCTAACAGGGTCAGAGATTGCATAATAAACAATGTCGTTTAATGCCATTACTGACTGACGTTTAATAAGTAATAAGTACTCTTAATGATAAGTATGAAATATAAAAAAACACAAAAACCTTTTCTGAAACATCACCGTTTATCTCAAATTCCATCCAACCCTCACGCTCTTCCCCTTAGAAACAAGACAGGTGACAGCTTCCCACGTGCCATTCGAACGTAAAGATCACCCCCAGACGACAGAGATAATGAAAACGATATTCCTCTGGAGAGACTAGCTCGCTTTAATTTGCTGTATACCATCTGCACCATAAATGTTCGTCTGATAAGAGATCTTTAGGGATCGCCCGTCTGAGCCATCTGCAATGACTTAACAAGAGCGGTTTTACATGCAGAGAATCGACCGACGACGCTACTGATCGAACCTCAGGGCCGTATTCAAGGGGGGTTAGGGGTTTTTGAAATAATATCAAGCTTTTTCCTTGAAATTATTTAACTTAGAAGGAGAGGTCCTTTGGTCCTTTTCAGGTGTAGCACAAAGGGTCTGAAAATGAGTAAGAACCCTACTTTTAAGGATAAAAATTCCTAAATTTTTCTGGGGTAGATACCCCAAACCCCCTCCTCATAAAACCTTTAAATCTATGTTCCGTTTATTCTTGACGGTTTCATTTTACTTACATGGAGTCTTACTTACATCTTTGATGAAGATAAAAGGTCTCGAAGTGAGTTAAAATACCACATTTAGGGGCAAATTCCAACATTTTTCTGGGGGACGACACCCTAGACCTTCAATTTTACTTAAGTTTCATTTTTTACACAGTTCTGAAAATTACTGCACCAAAACTAAAATCCTTTGTGTAAGTCATCTAAAATTTAACGTATAAAAATGCTTACTCATAAGGAGGTACCTCAGTAAAATATTTAGTCAAAACCACTCCAAAACAAAAGTCTGGGTTCGGCTCCGTCGAAACTTCCCTATAAAATGTTGGAGTAGCTACGACGTCATAGCATCAAGGACCAATGGCAGGACCATATTTTAAATTGATGAGGAAAGTAATAGGAAATTTTCTACCGTTTTCTCTTCTACTACGTCCCTGTCGTATCGCTTAAGTCGCGGCATGTATAATCGCCCTATAAAGGATTCGAGATTGGTCTGACGAATAGAGATCTATCTCGCAATAAGGTATTACGGGAATAGGATGAAATATGGTGTGTGCACTGAATGCACTGAATTTTATATTACCAAGGCCGATAATAGAAAGGTCGCTAGCCTCTTACACAGATCATGGTATTTATTTATACTCCCTCGAATCTAGCAGGGTTGGCTGAATTGGACCCAATTGGGTTGGACCCAATGGGTTTTTTCAAAAAAACCCATGTGAAAAAACCCACATTTTGGACCCATTTATGGGTTTTTTCAAGAAAAATCAAGATTTTACCATTTTTAATATTGAAGAAGAACATTTAACGAAATAACATACCAAGAACTGCAGTTGGGTGTTTTTTTTTTAAATTTAGGACGTTTAAAGGTCAAAATATAAACTATAAAAAATTAGAGAATTTTTTAAAATTTCAGTGTTTTTTTTCCAAAGTTTAATAGATTTCTTTCAATATTATAAATGTTTTTTTTTCAAAGATGTTTTTAAATTCGGGTTTTTTTCATTATTGAATGGGTTTTTTCAAAATTGAAGACGTTTAAAGTTCAAACTAGTTATAAAAAATTAAGGAGGATTGATTCCAGTATTTTTTTTTCAAAGTTAAATAGATTTCAAAATGTAATGTTTTTTTTCAAAGTTTAGGATATTTTTTAAATTTTAATGGGTTTTTTCAAAATTTAAACTAGGTTTCAAAAATTGAATGGTGTTTATTTTTCAATTTCAGAGAGTTTTTTAGAAAGTTAAATAGGTTCTTTCATTATTCAGTGGGTTTTTTCATTATTGAATGGGTTTTTTCAAAATTTAGGACGTTTAAAGTTCAAACTAGATATAAAAAATTAAGATCAATTTTTAAATTTCAGTGGGTTTTTTCAAAGTTAAATTGATTTCTTTCAATATTGAATGGGTTTTTTTCAAAGTTTAGGATGTTTTTTTATTTTAGTGGGTTTTTTCAAAATCTAAACCAGGTTTCAATAAATAAGGGGTATTTTTACAATTTCAGTGGGTTTTTTCAAAGTATAAAAAGTTTCAACTTTTAAAAAACCCACGTATCTATGGAAAAACTGACATTATTTTGACAGAACACATTTAACAAAAAAAGAACTCACTGAAATTTGAAAAAACCCACTTACTACTTACTATATAGGAGAAAACCGCTTAATTTTGAAAAAACCCACACTTTATCTGAAAAAACCCAGTTTTATATGGGTTTTTTCAGGGTTTTATTGAAAAAACCCGAAAAAACCCAACCCACATGGGTTTTTTCAAAAAAACCAGGGTTTTTGCCAACCCTGGAATCTAGGGACGTCTCTTTAGACTGAATGTGGACTTGGGCGAAGTAACCTTGCTGGGCACTGTTACTATCTTTAGCCTTAGAAACTAATTAAATCCGGGTAAATTTGAGCACCTTCAGTTTAAATTTGCTTCTGTCTCAGATAGGAAAATATTTAACTATCTAGGGTTACACGTATTAGATTCTGTTATGACATTCTTTTGTGTATTTCCCTGAAAAATATATTTCATCTTATATCTGAAGATCCTTATTAGGTCTTAATTAGAAGGCTAGGAATATGAAAATCCAAAAAATAAATATGTTTTCAAAAATCTTATGGAAGCAATGGCCTCTCCTCAAAATGAAGTTTTGTCTAGAAAAAAACATGACAGAAGTTTTGTCTGTCGAAAATAAAACCCTAATATTGGATGATGATGAAAAATTCAATAAACTTAAGCATTTAATCAAAGATTGAGAATAGTTTCAACATGAATGACATCTATTTTTATGTAGGTAAAAGTGACCTCGTACACCTATTTTTACATATGCTAAAAGGGCTAAATTTCACTTTCAGATCCGCTTTCCATATTCCTTTGACTAACCTACAAACAAAGCAGTTCATTTAACTGCCTGACTCCCACGTATCTTCTGTATATAAGGATCAATGCTACAGAAGTATCCGTGAATCCAGTCACCAGAGCAATTTCTTATTCATGAATAGGAAACCAAGGCAAGAGAGGTGAAGATTTATGGCTTTAAAACCAACAAAAGAGATGGATTTATTTAGGGATAGATTTATACGAGTTCTTTAGAGATGCTGTTTTGCTTCTTAACGAAAAACAACCTTCTCACAAAGAGTAGCAATTTCTATTCAAAAATGTCTCTCTTTTGAAGAAGAAAAGGTTAAAATATGTATTATCATGTAATATTTATTGTAAAAAACTACAAGTAATTTTGAATATCTTGTGCAACTATATGAAACTTCATAATCCACTGGTGTACAAAATTAAGAGAAATAGCCCATTTTTTCGATTTCTCCATATCTACTCAATAGATTTTGATGAAATTTGGTATGAACATAGGTTGATATATAATACCAAATAAATAATCAGTCAAAAATTGTAATACACACGCATGCGCAGAAGTAATAACCGCCAGAGTGGAAAGGTATGAAATAGAGGTTCCAAAATAGAGCAAAATAGTGGGTTTATAAGAGGTATGACACCCTCTCACTATCATGCATGTCTCCTTGAGTGATTTTATACCGTGAATAAGGCAGATGGTAAAATATCCTGGTCACTAAGCCTACTTTCTCAGAAACCCTGTTTTGGGGATCTGAAGGGTATGTGGAGGGGGGTAGCGAGATGCAATTGCCTTATATAGAGTCCCTCATACCTCCCCTAAAAGGACGAAGTCTTTGAATCTGGCTGCCCATTCCATATGGCGAATATCATCCGTTTTAATGAAAATTGATAACCTGATGAGCTCCATTAAGAGAAGGATTTCTATCGATTGAAAAGAAATTACGATCGACAGAACCCCCAAAAGGTGAACAAAGGTCTCCAAGATATCAATACATTACCTGAAACTGTCAATGTTCCTCTTTCAAAGGCAGGGAGGGATCGATCTGCAACTTATCAAAAATATGCAAAAAATTGTCTTCAATAACGTAATATTCAAAGGGTGAATATTTTCCTCTCTGTTAGGTCTCAAATCAATTAAACCATAGATTCTCGATGCAATCTTAAGTGGAAAGAAGCAGAATGCTCTGTCAGTCTTTTAGTCTTTTAATGTAGGAGAAACTGACCATTTTGGAATCGGAGATTTGGTGCTCTTTGTAGGAATGTTGTTAAGTCTTTGCCAACCCCCTACATCTTTCAAAAGGAGAATTTCATGGTTGAAGGTATTGTGTTGATATCTTGGAGGCATTTATTCACCTTTTAGGGGGTTCTATCGGTCTTAATTTCTTTTCAATCGATAGAAATCCTTCACTTAATGAAGCCCCTCAGGTTATCAATTTTCATTAAAACGGAAGATATTCGCCATATGAAATAGGCAGACATATTCGAAGACGTCGCCCCTTTAGAGGAGGTATGAGGGGCTCTATATAAGGCAACTGCATCTTGCTACCCCCTCCACGTACCCTTCAGATCCCCAAAACGGCGTTTCTGGAAATTTGGCTTAATGAACAGGACATTTTATAATCTGCCTTATTCACACAATAAAATCACTCAAGGAGGCATGCATGATAGTGAGAGGGTGTCATACCCCTTATAAACCCATTTATTTGCTCTATTCTGGAACCGCTATTTCATACCTTTCAACTCTGGCGGTTATTATTTCTGCGCATGCATGTGTATTACAATTTTTGAATGATTATTTATTTGGTATTGTATCAACCTATGTTCATACCAAATTTCATCAAAATCTGTCCAGTAGATCTGTAGAAATCGAAAAAATGTGCAAATTATTTTAATTTTGAACACCAGTGTACATAATTTTTTAAGCTCTAAAGATAAAGGGTATAAGGAAAAAAAACTTATTTTTTTTTCAGTTTTAATAATTAGTCTATCTGGAAATGTATTGGTAATTTTATAAGGAATTTGTAACTTATGACAATAAATAAAATAAGTTTTAATAATTCAATTATATATTTAACAGTATTACTGAAATTAATGAATCTGAAATTAAATGGAACTTAATATAAAATTTGGAACTGAAAATTTTAAAGTATAATTAGTTTTATCGAAGGAAAGCTATTACGTGTTTAAATATAAATTGTGTCAGAACATTTGAACTTGATTTTTTGTTTAGTTTTATTATTTAGTCTTAAGAAGGCGGTGAGAAACTCGAGCCTTGCGGAATTTTCTAAAATATTTATTAAATCTGAGAGTAGACACATGTAATGAGCTTTAATATTTGAAGAAATAGGTATGTGTGTTTGAAATTACTAATTTCGAAGATTAATAGCACCTTATATAGGATTTTGAAGTATAAATAGTTATTACCTGGAGAAACTTTATTGCATAGAAATTGTTTTCCTGTAATAATTACTTTTCCATATAAATTATTGCCGTGTTGACATTCCATAATGATTAAATGTAAGTTTCAAAACTAACCACGAACTTATGAAATCATGCATTTTTTTGGTTTATAAACATTACCTTTATGAAAAGCGTAAACAACTTCCCGTTTCCTATTAAAACTTTTGTATAAATTATTTCTCATAACTACTGTTTATTTCAGTTAAATATGGAATTAATAAATAGTTTCGTAATTTTAGCTGTGATATTGTCAATTATGAAGGAATTTTTTTAAAAATTTAGACCAAGGAACAAAAATTTAGAAAGTATTGATTGAAAACCGACGGTCAAATAATTGATTTCGAGTAAATTATGAAACTTTCGGGATTCCACAGTTGCATGGCATCGTGATTGTTAATGATTTATTTTTAGATAATACAAAAACATTTAAAAATAGAAGTGAAAGAAAGAAGAATGTAACAGCCTTGTTTCGAGATATTTGTCTGTGTGTGTGTGTAAGATGTTTTTTCTAGTATCTTAAGTGGTCACATACCTACTTTAAGACTTTAGTATCTGATACTTGAGGCGTTTGCTATCAAAACCAGCTCATTCCATTTTTGGAAATTTTACACAAGAGACAAAAAACTTCTCACGTCCACAGTTCTAAAGCTAAATTTCTTTTTAAAATTATTAATTGTAGGTATAACCGCCTAGAATTTGATTAGTTTTGACTAGTTTTTCACTTTCATTCCAGGTGCATTACATTGGGCGTAATTACTCTAATCAGGTTGGAATGAGCTGATTGATGCAAAAACACGATTTTTCATGCTTTTTTCAGTTTTTTTTGTTCAATTAAGTTGAGTGAAATTGGTTTTTTACAGTTTACCAGTTAATATTTGTGTCTTAACTAGTTTGAAATACATGACATCCACTTAACTTTTTCAAATGATCTGAAATTTCACAGTTTAGATCACAGTTTTCACTTTTTCATCTAATTTTGGGTTGGAATGAGCTGGATTTGAGCTATATCTCTTCGTCAGGTTATGAAGAACCCTCTAAACTCTAAACTTTCAAAATATGCAAAAAAGGGGATTTCAGAAAAATATGGAATCAGCTGGTTTTTGATAACAAACGCCTCACTTATAACTGAGGATTTCCTGGCTTGTTGGTCGTAAAGCCCTGGATAGCAAAGCTTCCAGTAGTAGTAGTCCAAAGTAACGTAGCTTCATCCAGGGCTTTAGTTGGCCGTAGTCTTGTAGATGTAAAAAAGCTAACTTCTACCGTAGAAGCCTTCACAGTTTTGTATCTGTCTTTAATAGTCCGAGGAAAAATCGTAAATTTACACTAAATTTTCCGTTGTATTTTGATGTGAATTTTCTGTATGTCTAGACCGCATGCTTTTTCTGTAAATTCTCCCACAAAAGAAGACTGTCCTCTATAACTGAGCTAAAAAAACAATGAGGTTTCTTTAAATAGCGAAAAGTTTCTTTCCTTTTGACAGAAAAAGGAAAAACGGATATATCCTCTCAAAGTACAGAAATTCATCGGCAACAGTACTGCCCCGTCATTAGGGGAAAGAACTTTTTTTAAGTGTAGTGTCTTAACTATGTGACGTCATAGGGTCAACTAACTTTGCTGTCTTGTATAGACATTTTCAAAAAAAAGTTATTGTAGTGAATAGATAGCGGAATAATAGTTAAGACACTACACTTAAAAAAAGTTCTTTCCCCTAATGACGGGGCAGTACTGTTGCCGATGAATTTCTGTACTTTGAGAGGATATATCCGTTTGCGTGCCAAAACTCCTCCTAGCAACCCAAAAGGCTTTGTGTTTACCCACTTTCTCCTTCCGCGTAGTGACCTACTGGGTTCAGGAAACGTGGCAGCCGATTATAACGTAAGGACATGGGGAAAATATTGTTGTAGACAAGTTTCACTGTATGATTAATAACTTTTAAATGCTACTGGTGCACATTTAGATTATCATATCGTTTACCATTGCTGGAGTTGATCTCATTAGGGACCAAAGGGAAACTATCCTTACAGACAGGTCCCACTCAAATTTATTGTAAAGTCTTATGGTTTATCATCATTTCTATCCTAGACCACCCACGAATTCCATTAAATTTAGCAAATTCGGGGCATCCAGGACCTAAAACTTTTAAAGGAATAATGCTTCACTATATTGAATATATGCAAATACAGATAATCGAGCTAACACCAGAGAGAGGACTACATAAACCCAGACGGCACTTCCACAGTCTGTTTGAATTCCACAGTACCACATCCCAAAAGAATCTATTCCTGAATTCTTCTGCCTATTCCGTTACCGCAAACAAGCTAGCGAGGCCCCACGGAGACTCCCAACCGTCTGGCAAACAACGTTCTTGACTGATTTTACAACCGGAAGACTAGAGCTAAACCTCTGCTGACCCAGACCTAATTTTGCACGCAGAGAAAAGGATTTTAATATCTCCCCACACTCTCGGCCGCAGACTACTCTCGTCTGGCACTTCCCGGCCATCTGGTTCGAGGCTTTCGCCGGGCTATTTACAAATTAGTGGCGGCATCACTACAAATTTGTTTCCACTTCGGCGTGCCCTTTGGTCCACAAATGAGAAGGAGTTCTTGAATATGAATTTTCGAACCAGAAGGGGATTGGAATTGCTAATTGGGCTTGAGTGGGGTTTTGGAATGTAGAACGCTTTTCTTGGGGGTGATATAATGCTGGAAGGTTGGGTTCTGAAATTGTAATAGCTTTAGGAATATGTGTTGATTTCACTTATTTGAATATTGCAGAGTTTGTATCGTCGAAACTATTTTAACTCGGGAGAGCCCGTGCTCCCCTAATTTAACAAATATGTTAAGTTTACGTTAATACTACTACTTAGTTAAGTAACATTTACTTCGCGGAATAGAACAATAAAGCATTTCCTGAAAATTCTTAACAAAGCCTACTCTTGCTTATTACTTTACTCAAAAGATGACATTGTGAAGATGTAATTAAACTATGAGTTTGCTTTAAATTGCGTTGGATTGAACTTTTTAATTCTGTTGAATCCCCAAAAAAAAGGGATTTTCTTTCTCTGCTCCATTGTTCTTGTATATTTTTATTTCAAATAGCTTTAAAAATTGTAATTCCAAAAATTATGGCTATTATAGGAAGTAATTGACTTTAAATTTGGATTTAGATTATAACCGCTACAGTAAAAATTCCATAGACTTAAAATAAGATGGAAATATTTCAAACATGTTACATTTGTGTTACGAATTGTCTAAAACTTTAAACGGAAAACAACTATTTTTTTTTCTCACAGATCCATTGGAAAGAGCATGAATTATTTATTGACACAGTATTCACACATAGATTGTTTTCTCCATTCATAAGTTTATCACAAGCATTAGCTTCGATTCTTTAAAAACTAGGCAACAAGGTATTTGTTTGTTATTATTTTCTGTTGTACTGTTTTTCACCGAATTGAAAATTGCCAACTTCTCATTTTTTCAAATAGCACAGAGTTTTTTTTTGTGAAAAGAAGGATGGAAGCATTTCAATTTTATTGATGACATGCTAGTACACAAATACATCGGTTGCCGTTTTCATTAGTATATTTTTTGTGTTTAAGGGGATATTTATGTTACAAAGTTGTAAACAAACTGGATATATGCATAGTTTTTAGAAGAGTAGAGTACATTCCGAATATTGGTTTACAAACAAGTTCTTAGAACGAGTTAAGAGATTTTATAACTCTTCGTTTTAAAACTTGGAAATGTTACATTTTAGGGAGAACTGGAGGAAACATTAAACTGTAGCTTGTAGTTGCTTGTATATTTTTATTTTTTTCCATACTTTTGAGACCGTTTTTAATTAATTCTTCCTTTTCTAAACATATTATAATTTACTCAAAACAAGTATAAACACTTTAAAATAACACCCTTTCTTGTCCCAATCGCACCATTCTAAATCTTAATAATTAAAATACATGAATCTAAACTGCTTAAAAATTAATTTATAACCAAACATATGTTTGAATTTTCTTGAGTGTTATATAGTCAATATGGAAATTAATGTTATTCATGTATACTTAAATAAACCACATAAGTATTACACTCATGTTCAGTCTATTCTTTATGAGAAAAAACGTTTTAAACTGATTAATAAGGAAATATTATTAGTTTGAAGTTGATTATCGGAATATTTTAAGATACTAATAATAATCTGTGATTCATCTTACATAAATTCAAAGATAACTAGATGACATTTTCGTTTCTGCTACGCCCCAAAAGTATTAAAGTACGTTTTTTAAAATTTTGTATTTTTTTTTCAGTACATGTTGATAAAAAGAATATTTCTTGTTGATGAAAAGGAAAAAAATATAAATCCTTTTTAAACTTTACTGATACTCAAACGCACACGTCAAATTCTAATTTATATGTTTGAGCATTATCTCATCTTTTAATAAAAAAATTACTATCATAAGGTGAGCAACCCGTTATCTGAGATTTTGATGAACTCAAAATGTGATCTGCTTGAAGCAAACATACTTGATCCTATTGTATATGAATTAAAAAAAGTCTGCCCGTTGCCTTTTTCCCTTTGGGAAGCGTACTGTTTAGACAAGTACTTTTCCGTCAGATATCGCCAGATGGTACGGAGAACCTGCAAGTTATCTTTTCTGTTAGTCAAACAATCTTCTATGCAAAGAGACATCTGGTTTGCAGTCAGAATTTCTATTTCTTTTCCCCTTCACTTTATTATTGTTGTAGAAGTTTGATTTAGTACACTTCCTACTTTCTATTACTTGTGAATTTTTGTTGGTCAAAATAAATCAACCATATAATTGGTAACATTTAACACCTTGCTTTAATAGTTCGACAAACCTCGACTATCCGTTCTCGATTAACCATCATCTCGGATTATCCGACCACACGTGCACGAAATTTTCACTTTTTTAAATAGATGTTCTCTATAGTATAAATGTAATTCCTTTTACTTATAATTTCGATATACAAACTTAATACGTTTTAAAATATATTTATTTTCAGTGTCTAACATGTTCTGGTTATCCGTTCTGTTTTGTTTATTGAATACAACGTATGTATTTTTACATTATGTATCCCTTGAAGCTCCAAATTTTCTATAAGATTCAATAGAAATCTGGAGAGGCATAGGTTTAAAAGGGTAAAAAATAATCATCGACTAGTTTTTTTCATTACTTCTTCTATCATTTTCCAAAATAAATTTTCTCTGTTTCTTTCAAACTTGTTTATTCTGAACTTATTGCGTAGATGTATATTTAAGAAAAAACCATCGATGGACTTCCTATTTCTTAAAATGCAAATAGTTAACATTACTGAATTTCCAGTATATTTATAATTTGGGAAAACCCTAAGTTCTCCCCTTTCATTTTACCAAGTATTTCCATTATTTGGATTCACTAAGCAACATAATACTTTGAACTATTCAAATACTGTATCTTTCCAAGAATCACACGATCTTAAGTACAAACAGCTTTTGAACTAATTTTAAATAAGTCCTGTGAATCTCCCCAGAATGATAAGAAATTTACAAAACCCTTATTCTAGTTCGTAAATCTAGTGAAAGATCCCAAATGAGGCCAATCCCTAAGCTCAAAATTGTTTAACAATCAAAGCATTTCCCCTCGGAGAATGCGATCATAATTGTGTAGTTTATTAACTACTTAAGTTTAGTTAAGATTTAGAAGGGAGGCGAATGTATGGTTAGAGTACAATTATATACTAACCAAACTCAGACTCGGTTATTCTGATATTTTTATCCCTCCCAAAGCGGGTTATTCAAGTCCTTAAACTCTTGTGTTAACAAATACACTGAAGTAATTTAGAATAGATGTCTTATTGAATTATAACTACTCCAAAACACATCAACCCGGTCAATAAACGTGAAATTAAAGATTTTCTATGAAAAATAGTGCCATTTTAAAGTTTATAATTTTTTAAAGGGAATATCTAATAAATAAAAACTTTTGAACGGTTTGTTATTTTATTTGAACTTTCATACATACATTATTATACTTCTCATATTTAAAATAGGCTCATAAAAGTGATGTTATTTTCCTACTATCCTATTTTCCTACTACTAGTACTTTCCAACTTTTCTACCTTATCAGTTATCATGGTTTCAGCAAATATAAATTGTTTCGCCTAGCTAGGTTATAAACACATCATTTTAAAAGACAAAATGTTTTTGTAAATGATGATGAATATGATGTTTAAAAAAAGCATAAATATTATTATTACTCACAATGACAATAACGACATTGTGAATACCTGATGCAGAGTTACTGTCGAACTAACGATAGTAAAAGGGTCACGTGATTTTGACATACTCGGAGGGGAGAAAGGAAGAAGCTGAGAGACAGTTGATCGAAAGAGGAAGATACATTTACTCCCTCTAACCTTAGTTATACCTCTATATACATAAAAAATCAGTATATTTTAAATAAAATAAAAGATAATGAAGCAAATAATCACGTGACCCTTTTACTATCGTTGGTTCAACATTAGTGTTTGCATTTTTTGTCCATTTGGAGTATTTTCTTTTTCTCCCAGCTTTTTAATGCACAAAAAGTTAATTTTTTGTGAACTTATTCCCTTTTCACAAGCTGTCGATTGATAACCATTCACTGAAAACTGAAGATATCACCCTTTCAAAAACTCCCGGAGATAACTAAACTCACCGCCTACTCATTATACAGTCAAAAACCGCACCATAAAAACCCATTCCACAAAGAAGCCCTTTTTAAGGCCTGCCGACCTCGTCCTTAAAACAAAACAAGAAAAACGGACGACGCTATCCGAATTTACGAGGCGACTTGTAAACACTTAGCTCCAGTTATGGCCATAAGCCTTTGCCTTTAAGATCATCGTGCATGGGGATCACGGTGCACCCAGTCCTACTTGACATGCGACGAAGATCCCTGAGATCATAATCGGGAATTCATCCAAAGATGCGTTGAGGTTTATCGGCGCGGTTATGGCGGTCTCATCTGCCTTGCTTTTTTGGATTGTCGCGTGGTTTGCTTTATGTTCGCGGTTATTGCCATCAGGGAAAGGATTTTCGTGGTAATTTTTTTCTCGTAATCGGGCAAAAGTAACAGGTTTGTGGACATTCCTGAAAATATGTTTTTTTGAGGCATTGGAATGGTTTTTGGCTTGGAATGCGAATTGGGCTTTTGAGTTAATGGCCATTGTTTTTTATTGTGAAAATGGTTGTAGTTAACTCATTTGGCTGATCTGAAAATCCCGTGTTTTTCTTAAAATGCATGAGAAGGTATTAAAATTTTTTTAATACCTTGTTTTAAAAATTTTTTAATACTTTCAAAAATTTTATTTATTTTATTTGAAAAAAACATTCATCTGAAATTGTGTTAATGAAAATTTCTCAGCAATTTTTTTACTACGATTTTTAAATTGTTGTTAGATCACCACCCTAGTTATTAAATTTTATCCAAACAAACTTAAAATTTTAAAAAATTATAGTCGAATTCATAAACCCCAAGAATCTACTTATAGTTTAATCCGAAAATATGATTTTATCTTATGAATACGTCCATCATGATGTATCAAATCCGAATAAGCGATGATATTCTTTAAACTTACATTTGAGAATAACTTTAATTTTTAAAGGAAACGACCAAATATATATTTGAAAGAACAGTTGAATTATAATGAGTTTACTGCCAGTTCTTTTGTAAACATCCCAATTATATGTTTACATTTACAAAATATCTTGAAAAATGTTTGAAAAAACTTTTACTTATTCTAGGATTAATTTTTTTTGCAATAAAAATCTATACTCTTCTTGTTAAGGGCCATGAGGATACCCATTTCTGTAATTTAACGAGACTTTTCCTAGTTATGAAAAGAAAAGGTTCGTCATTAAAATGTTCCGATTTAGATGCTTAACTCTATCTAATGTTAGAAAAGTAGTACCAATTTTTTTACTACGATTTTTAAATTGTTGTTAGATCACCACCCTAGTTATTAAATTTTATCCAAACAAACTTAAAATTTTAAAAAATTATAGTCGAATTCATAAACCCCAAGAACTGCTTGCCGAAATGATTTTTTAACTTAACCTTCACGCGCTTGATGATGATAATAAAAATACAAAAGTAATAATAATATATTTTACTATGGCTTATAACTGTAACTGAATAATTCAGAATCTTTGGTAATCAGTTGCGAAAAAATATAAAATAAACAAAATATCAAATTAATTACAATATTGTGTACTGCAACTTGAAAAGAAACTAAAGTTCAAAAACAAAAGGTAGAAGGTTACATTCCTTTTAATTTGTGCGTTGGAAAACAAGTGAATTTACCAGTTTAAAATTAATTACAAAATATTACTTATAATTTTGAAATGCGTGCTACAATCGGTATCAGTAAATTTTGTAATGATGTTCACGTATTATTTATAAGGCATGTTTTCTGAACTTTTTTTAATGTATTATTCAATATCTCCAAGGTAGATATGTAACATCCCGAAAAAAAATCTGGTACAAACAGGTCAGGAATGTACGTGATAAAAATGAATCACTTTTTCTTTCATGTCGAATAAATCAACAGGTTCAGAAACCTCTTCTATCTGCCAAGGTTGTGGAACTTGTATCTCATTTGAGAATCAAATGTGTAAAGAGAAAAAGACCATAAAAGGTTTCAATGAGTCCAACAAAGTGAATATTTTAATTCTTTTTTGAGCTTTAGTATGGTTTTGGAAGGTTGAACTTGTAATCTGAAATAAAAAAACGCTGTTATGTATAAACAGTAAACACGTAAAAACCTCGTTTATCTGACCCCCCGATTATGCGAAACTCCAGATTATCCAGATCATTGCACTGCACGTGTTTAAAATAGAAGACAATTTACTTTTCATTTCAAAGACATCCTGTAAAACTTTATTTGTTTAACATCTTATAAACACAATTTTTTAATAACGATTTTAGAAGCTTTTGACATTTAAATGCTGACTCCTACACATCAATTTCATTTTTAAAAAATATTTCTTACCCTATTCAAAACACTTAACTTGATTACATTTTCGATAATCGATAACCTTTGCTAATGAACTCACATAGAATCTTTCTGGTTAAATGCCAACTTACTTTAATACCCAGGTATTAAATTCGAGACGCAATCCATTTTATCAGTCAGTTCTTCACCAATTTAGCAAACTTAATTACATGCTTATGCGATCACAGCTCTCTTGAAATTCCTTTAAAGACAGAAACGAGTAAGACAAGACTTCATTGCATTTTAATTCTCTATCTAATTAGTGACTCAGGATTAAATGTTGCTTCAGATTTATTTTTAAGGAATTAGCGACTAAATAACTTATGCCTGATAGTTTTAAGTTTTAACATAATATTTAAAATGTTGCTGAGTGATAATTTAAGTGTTTAAAGACACAGTTTAGAGTGGTTATTTCAAAACTTGTGATCTTGTTAGATAAATCGCAATCTATATAAAGTGAAAGTATGATTTGGTTGGTACGATTCGATTAAAAGATTTTATGTTTAAAAACTACATTTTGAATAAATTTATTGAAACTATTATTAAACTTACAATTTGCTTTCGTACAAAGAAGGCATGTTTTTAAAAGACTGACTATATGGTTATACAAACTATGTTAAAACCTTTGGCCTAAAACTGACCAGTATTTAATGCGTCTCAGAGATCGCTACATATCAATGCAAACGGAAGTACAGAATTATTATAAATTTATAATCCATACCATCTCGGATTAAATTTGTAAAATGTATTTGAAGTTATATACATAGAGAGAAAAGGCGGGAGCAAGAGTACGCAGAAAATGATGTTGGAGTATAAAGTCGAGAATTTAAAAGCCGGAAACTTAAAAGTTACTGGAAATTACTTTACTGTCTTGGAAGTACACAAATGGAAGTACACTAATGGAAAGATTTATAACAACAAAAATATGATTAAAATCAGAAAGAAAGTAAAGAATTCAATGCGTACCACTGCTGGCGGAAAAGAGTATAATACATACACGTATAACACAGGTCCTGAAATTTAGTATCGCAAAACCTTTTGGTTGAATGCAAGTAATTTACCTTATTTACGAGATACTTTCTTTTCTTTTAAAATAATTACTATATAATATTTTGGTCAATGATATATATTGTTTTCTAAACTTCAAAATTGTGATAACAGCTATGGGTTGACAAAATTTACATGAAGTTTTTTAATTTGTTATGAAATTTATAATTTCTCAATTCAGCATTACTTTATCAACATAACATTGCTCTTTCAAACTTAAAAATGCGTTAGAAGCTTTAGGTTGACAATTTTCCATTATCAAACAAGCAAATTTGCTTAATTGGTTAAACACATTACACTTTCTTAATGCACCGTAACTATGTCAACATATCATTGTTCTTTAAAACTCAAAAATATTTTAGCAACTACACATTGATAAATGTTTTTCTGCGACACCAGCCTACGCACTCTTTCAAAAGAAGTTTCTACCTTCTTCAAAGTATAAAACAAAAGCGCCGAAAAGGTCTTTCTTAAATTATGAACCGGGGAAGAGAGCTTTCAGAATGTTCCTTATTTCGATTTTAGTAATGGTAAAACTGAAAAATGATTTCTTTCGTTTATAGAATACACATCTTCTGTATGAAGTAAAGATTTTTGAAGAAAATCCCTTGTGAGACATAGCTTGGAGATTATATAGAATAAGAAATAGTTAAGAGAATCGGAGAGGTATAGAGAAAAAGGGACAAATGGATGAAGGGTTGGTTATGAAAGCAATTCAAATTTGATAGGATGGGGTTATTTCCCATTTCCTCTAGTTATTTTTTCAATGACTGCAGATGCAGAGTTTACAGCAATAATGAAGTTTATTTCTAATGTAGCATACAAATTCTATTATACTGCAAGGTTTTTGTTGATGTTGTTCGAATTACAAGGAAAGGGCATTATATTGCAAAATTTTCGCTGTATTATTTATCCGTTCCTTACCCAAAAAATGAGATTTATGTTCGTAGAAAAGTAACTTAATGCTTTGTATCTCTACCCAAGAATAGAGAAATTACTTTATTATGAATTAATTTCAATTAATTTATTTGTCTGTGACATCTAAGTGTGTTCATAACGTAATAATAATTAGAATTAAGATCCTATTTTTATGAATACGTACTTCAAATATACAGGGTGTCCCACGAGAAGTGGCCCACCCCTTTAACTTTGGAACCCCTCCAGATATAGCCATGAAAGTGGGGTCTAGGTATAGTAAAATGACCATGCCCTATCCGATGAGTTCACTTTCAACGCCCTCTATCGGAAACTTTAGGAGTTATAATTTTTATTTTAAAAACTATTTGAGGTATGTGAAAAAAGTCAATGACTATGTTGTAGAGCATCATCGATTTAGTAGGAAAAGACACCTTAAGCAGAAAAATATCTTGAATAAAATCCCTAAAATGCACGCTCAAATAGGTTGAATTCATGTAGATTTTACGTCTTAAAACGCTCCTCACCAGGCGAAAATGAGAAATTTTCAATTTAATGAACTAAGAATACTTTTAGTCATTTACTTAAATCAAAATAATAAAAAATTTTCATTTTCGCCTCGTGAGAAGCGTTTTAAGACGTAAAAACTACGTAAATTCAACCTGATTGAGCGTGCGTTTTAGGGGTTTTATTCAAGATATTTTTCTGCTTAGGGTGTCTTTTCCTACTAAATCGATGCTGCTCTACAACTTAGTCACTGACTTTTTTCACATACCTCAAATAGTTTTTAAAATAAAAATTATAACTCCTAAAGTTTCCGCTAGAGGGCGTTGAAAGTTAACTCATCGGATAGGGCATGGTCACTTTACTATACCTAGACCCCACTTTCATGACTATATCTGTAGGGGTTCAAAAGTTAAAGGGGTGGGCCACTTCTCGTGGGACACCCTGTATATTTTAAATGCAATAAAACAGGGTGCGTTATTTAAAAAACAATTAGGTATACAACCCGAACTTTAAAAGGACTGTAAGATTAAAAAAATGAAATGTGGATTTCTTTTTATAAAAAGCAATATTATTGTAACTGCATGCTTTTATAATGTTTTTTTTCAGATACAACCAATATTTTTGTGTGGCATTATGTAATTGTGTATCGATACACATTTCAATTAGTATATAATAACATACCTACGTAATTCATAAATCACAAAAAAATTAATATTTGTTGTTTGAGAATATGTTTTAACTAGAATATATACAGATATATTTTCAAACTTTCGGTATTTCCTTCCTCACTGTAAAAAACATTCTTAAACGTTACTTAAAAAACTGGGCAGCTGAGTTGCCCATTTTTGTAAAGTAATGTTCCTGAAAAATACCAGGAACGCTACAGTGAAATACTGAAACGTTCCTCAGAAAATAAAATAATCAAGACCGGGATTCAATCCGAGGAACTATCAAATGAGAAGCAAACGCTTTACCACTGAGCCAGCCTCGACTCAATGATATCCATTCCACATAAAAAAATCCCTTAAAATTACGATGCAAGTCTGGAATTTTATCGGTGGATACTTTGGGAAAATTTTGAAAATTAGATACAAAAAGACGCTTTTAAGCCCAATTAAAAAAGCAAAAAAATTTTGTAAAAAGGTTTGGATGTAGGCATGAGAGGTGCACCACACTCTAACTATCCGCTTCCGGAAGAATTCAGAGGAATTCAGAAACGCTTCCGAAAGAAAACCATAATTTTTAAGGAAAGTGTTAAACTGCTTTAAAAACTCATAAAAAGCAGGAACGTTTCTGGAATTTATGCGGAACGTTACTAATATTTTTTACGGTGATGTAACTTTTAAATTTTTATCTATTTTGAGGTTAGCAGGGTTACATAGTGTTCCCTATACTTTAATAGACATGTTTTAAGTTTTAAAAATTCCAAAAAATATTTCTAAGGGTTAAACAATTAAGAAGCCAACCCCCCTTCAAAAATTGTGACTGCATTTTCTGTACTTAAATATAAAAGATGTGTGTAGTGAACTGTAGATGAACGAACCGATTCATCTGCTGGGGGTATCAAATGGTTTATTTTAAAAAAAACTAAAGCTGGTAGAAAATATGTGTCCTACCTAAAGGAAATGTGCCCCGTCTTACCAACAATTACTAATGGTACACATCCTTAGGTTCTGAAAATATATTAAAAGAATCACCGGCTATAAGTTTCGTTTATCAGATCTTCCTTCCACAATAAATGATGACACATAAAATTCAATTTTGTGGAAGTAATAGACGAAATTGAACTAGTTACTTTCGAAAGATTAAGCTTTTATAGGTGCTTTCTCTTTTGGGTGAGTTTTTTTATTTTGTGTTCTTTTGAATGTATTTTAGATCTTCCGTTGAGTGTAGACATATTCTTTGGGGGAAAAATTTATGTTATACATACATCTATACATTTTTGTTAAAAAATGTTTACTTCGATAAAAGTAGAATTTAACCTAACGAATTAAGGAATAAGAATTTTTAGCATTTTTTTTCTAATTTAGAAAAGCGAAAAAAGTTTTCAAAAATTCCAAAAGCATAGAACTTTTAAAATAACCAAGAATTTTTGGTTAATGGTCTTAACAGTTTTAAATTCCTTACGCAAGAGTTAGAGTTCAATGTGGTCTAATTTTCGTCACAATCTATTCTTTTTTTTTCAATTCTACAGACTAATTATTTGCAGAAAGATACTTTTAAGTAGAATTACGGCCGTATTCACCGGTAACTTGACCGACGGTTAAACGACAGTTAAGCTTCTGATTGGCCGCTGAAGAAGTAAAACTAGTTTTCCACCAATCGGAGGTTTAACTCCCGGTCAACCGCCGGTCAAGTTACAGGTGAATACGGCCGTTAGTAGACTTGCTTACAGACTTGTACTAGTACAGACTTTAGTTAGTAGACTTGTACAAATGCTTTAAAATATCATTAAATTGTCATTACCTGTTTGATAATTTTTCTTTAAAAAAATCTCCTAATTATAATTTCGCAAATATTCAGAGAAAATAACGCATGAAATGGATTTGAAAACAAGATAGAGGTAAAAAAATAAACCGTGCATTCACCTAGACATTTTGAAAACCAGCCAAGCCTTACACTTGTCAATTCCAAGCATTTAAGATCCTCGTGTTTGCGTTCTCGTGTTCTAGAGAGAAAATAAATGCTGTCTTTGGCACCTCTAATAACCGAAATAGAGATTTATCTTCTTGAAAAAGTAAATTTATAGGATCAAACATTTTAGTTTGATGCAAACTACTATATAATTTTTTAAATCAAAGTTTTTTGTGAAGAGGAATATAGTAGTTATCCTACTACTATTATAATTGTGAAATGTTTGTCCGGATGTTTGTTACTCTTTCACGCAAAAACTACTGAATGGATTTTAATGAAATTTTACCATAATGTAGCTTATACATCAGAATAACACATAGGCTATAATTTATAAAGAGAAAATCGGTCCTTCATTCTTTTTTTCCAATTTTTCTTCTTTTTTCACTTATTTTTCCGTGGTTGAAAACCTGTTTTACCAGTCATACAACGAGTTAAAAATAAAACATTGTTTCAAATGAGACAGATCACTAGACTTTTTCATTTACTAGATCTTTTATTTTAGTTTTAAACACTGGTTTTAAATTTGTTAATTTGTTCACTAGACTTACTAATTTACTAGACTTTTTATTATGGTTTCAAATTTGTTATTTTATAAAGGCACCAAGATATTAAACATTATCAGGAACATCGGGATTGTAAAAAGTGACAAGAACACCGGGATTGGAAAATTAGCGAGAACATCGGGATTTAAAAAATTACCGGGTTATAAAAATTACCGAGAACACTGGGATAGGAAATTTACCATAAAGACACCGGGAATACCGGAATATAAAAATTACCGTAAACACTGAGATAGGAAAATTACCGGGACCGCCGGGATTAGAAAAATTACCGTGACCACCGGGATAAGATTACCGGGAACACTGGGATAGGAAAGAGGTGCCTGGGATACCGGGATGATTTGTAATATTGCTAATTTACAAAATTATAAATGTATTTTAAGAAATATTTAAAAAAATAAATTTATAAACTCCCCCCCCGTGCAAGGCCGGGTATAACAGCTAGTACTGTTATTTTGCTCATAGAGTCGCTGAACTATATTTTCAGTTAGTTTATTTTCCTTATTCAATACTTTTCAGTGATAAACTTTTAAGAAGTTCTTTGAGTGTTTTTTTTGAGGGTAGATACAACTTGTTAATGTTATGTGCATAAATTAGCTTTTTCTTATATTTTAAGGAATGTTTAAAAATACATTTGAGATTGGAAATTAAAACCTTGCTTTCTGAATATTCTTTATTTCTAATCACAATTTAATATTCCAAATAAGTGATGCATAAAACGTAGAATTTCGAGATTCATTGACTACAACAATAACACATTTACCAATTATTATTTTGTAACCAATTCTGCCTAGATAAGATCTTTTCGTTTCAAATATTTACTTGTTGAAAACACTGTTTTTGCAGGAATTTCATCATTAAAAGATACGTATCAGTGCACGCAGTGTTGGTTAAGACGTTAGAAATAATTTTCCAAGCAGAATATTAGTTTTTAAGAATTATTATTTCTATAAATTTAACAGTTCAGAATTTCCCATAACTTTACAAAAAATTTTCTACTATAATAATTTACTATAGCAAAAAAGTTACTGACCAGCACTGGGTAGTTTACCTTACTTTTACATATATCGCATTTATTTGCCAATCTCACTTTCTAATATTTGTGCTATAGAGCTTTGATTGGTTTGTGAGATGAATTGTCCTTCTAAAAACGGAATTTCATTCCAAATATGTATAAGGTAAACTGTTCAGCATTGGATGGTTTACCTTACTTGATACTCCATCTATTTTCTTTTCTAATCCCACTTTCTAAGGGAGAGCTCTGATTGGTTTGTCTGATAAGTGGAACTGGAAAACAAGCCGTTAATAATCTAACTAATTAAAGTAACTCCTAACTTTTTCGCTTCACTTCACTTTCTGCGTAACCCTACACCAACCTAATTAAAGCTGCCACCCCCAACAATACAAATATCGGAATTAATGATGCAGAGCATCCAACAAACCAATCCCTTATATCAAAGCGATGTTTACACTCGCGGTTTGATTTCGCTCTGAACATTAAAAAGCAAAAACCCAGCCTTGAAAACGTGCGTGCAACCCTTCAAGCTGCGTATAAATCGGCCGAACTTCCTCATTGGGCGAAGTGCATATTTCACGAGATGCTCCCAAATCTGATCGTGAATCAGCCGCTTTACGATTGGAAGGAGATACGTGACGTAGATAAATCTATCTCCTCCTCTCTGTCCGTGATTTAGCGACTCGACCTTGGTGTCGAGTGTCGACGTCCAGGGATGGAGCAGTGTGTTAATTGGGGATTGTAAAGTTAATAGGGAGATGGGCTGGTGAAAATCGTCTGGGTTCGAGAAGTGTTTTGACCCCTTTGGAAGAAAAAATCTCTGATTTAACTCGATTTTGATTTATACCATCTTTTGAAGCGACACAATTTACTAATTGACCTCATGAAGGGAGCTAAAAACTGTACGGAGCAAAATGTATAAACCGATAAATTAAAAGTAGTAGTTGTGGTTGAGTCCAAAATCAGGAAATTTGAATTAGGAATGGATTTATGGGTTTCTTGTGATGTTTTGTAGAGTGTAGTAGCTGCTGCTTGACCTCTTAGTCAAGGAAAATGGCTTATACACCTTATTAATTGACTGAAACTTTCATAAAACTAAATTTATGAACGATTATTTTTGTGTCAAAATTGTAAAATTTGAAATAAAAACGAATTTTTCATAAGGATTTAGTTGACAAAAAGTTAATAAAGCATTTTCAAAAACGGTTCTGCTATTATGCATCTTATTTTTTTCTGTTTTTTTGTCATACTAGGGGGCTACCACCCCCTGCTCGCTATCGCTCACCAACCCCCGTAAACTGCTGACGCAGGACCTTCAGGAATTGCTTCGCAATTCCCACAAATTCTAACTCGCTGAACTTAATACACTTTATAAAGCAATTAAACAATTTACAGAGAAAACGTCAACCAACTATCCAAAAATACGTCACCAAACAAATGAATCCCCTCCATGAATAAATCTCCCTTAAAAGTTTGAATATATATTAACTCGAACTTATCAAAAATTTAAACGAAATGTTCTTAAATATATTCTTAATTATTTTTAAGGTACTTCTCTAGAAAGACGGCGCAAATGTCGCCAAGCAGATTTTTTGACGACAGCTTTATTTCTGCTCAAAAAGAGATCTGCTTACCCCATTGTTACAAAAAAAACATAATGTAAATAACAAATTAAAAGAAAAACTATAAAGTCTGTTTAAAAATCATATTAATAATCTTAAAATATATTTCAACCAAATTTTAAATTTTAAAACTGGTAAGTATAGTTTAAAATATTTTTATTTGAGTGTTTAATTTTTAAATAAAAAGTTTCATGGCATTGTAATTATTTTTTACAAGCAAAGGGTTACAAGCGGTGATATTCCGTTTGGCGCTGGTTGCATCGTTACTGGCGACTTTATCGCTTGCGCCGAGATTCTAGAGTAGTACCATTTTTAATCTATGATTATAAAAGTAACTAATTCTAATTTATTATCAATATTCGGACCAAACAAAAACCTTTATATTAAAGAAAGTAACTCGTTAAGTATAATAAGCCTAGTGTTTATTATTCATATTTTTTTAAACCCAGACTTGTTAAACAATACCGTTTAAGCAATTGAAAATACTAAGAGACAAAACATCACTCCATGTTTACAATTAGTTTCGATAAAATCAGACTAAAAATTTTAAATATTGGACAAAAAGTGTGAAATTTTACTATAAAATGGCGTACATGTAAGTTTTAAGAATATGTTTTTATCAATCTTTGAGTTATATTTCATCAAGAAAGTACTTTTTTAAAAGGTGAAAAAACATGTTTCATCTTAAAATATAGGGCCACATGCAGCTGCCATCGAATCGAATGGAAAATCGAATATTCGTAATGGCATCGTAAATCGAAAAAAGCGATTCAGCAGTGTCACAATCGTTTTTCTCCATGACGTCGGCGCTCACAGGTTGACCAATGGAACTACCAGTATTACTAACGCCATCTGGCGATAAATTGACCCCATTGGACTGGCTTCACCTGACGTAAGGATGACGTGCTAACTACCGTCCAATCAGAATCCACTTCGATTCACGTGACCAATATTCGAGACCCTCCGGAGGTATCGAGCTCGTTTTTGACCACGTGACTCGATACGAGTAGCAGAAGTAACAGGTTGATAACCTGTTATTTCGATATACGATGGCAGCTGCATATGGCCCTAGTCAATCGGTCGCTGTGATTGGATGCATAATAATTTGATTTACAGTAATTGCTTTGTAACTGCGACCTTATCCGTTATCTAAAAAAATGGAAATATTTAAAAATTGAGAATTTTTTTGAAAAATCGAAGGGCTTACTCGGAAATCCGGAAAGAATCCGGACATTTTGATACCATGTATGTGTCATTCGGTTCAGTAATTAAAAAGCCTTTCTCTGGAAACCATTCACCAAAAACTTTTTTTTAGAATAGAGAGATTTTAAAAGACTATGTAACATCCTTTGTTTCTTTGACCGTAATCCATATGCAACATTTATTAGTGTAAGGCTAAGCGCGCACTAGAGATTTATGTCGCCGGCGACTGTAACACTAGTCACTCGAGAGCAATGCATTTCTATAAGGAAATTCTTGGCCTAGTGATCTTGGTCTCGTCGCCATGTGCGCGCTCTCTAGCTTCTTGCAATAGCCAGGGAAACAATTTTGTCTCTGTCGCCGAGACAAAAGTATCTAGTGCGCGCTTAAGATTACTTAATAATTTCACGATTCGGCAACCCAGTATAGATTTTAACACTTTGTGTACGTTGGTTGTTCAACCATTTTAGTCTTAAGCCGAACGAGATAGGTATCGAAACCTATTGAGGACTTCGGGCGGCTAGGTCCGAAAGGGTTAGATTTTTATGACTGAAGGACCAAATTAATCTATTCATGTAGCATAAATAAATTCATGATAGCAGGCTAAAAAGTCATTTTAAGCCAGTCACTATCGCATTAAATGTAGCTTACCATCTGCCCCAGTCCTAATCATCTCAATAATATACCATGCGACGGGAACCACATCAAATTTCTATGAGGGTAGAGACAAACACAGACAGACAGCATCAGTTTACCCAGAATCTTAGAACCCGGTCACTAAGTCTATGTTATGACGCGTAGATGGTCACTGAGTAGTTTCTAACAGGAGAGATCTATTGAAACGTCCAAGGGAAGTTGAGCTTTAGAGCATCAATATTGTGAACAGCAGCGTTTGTTAATCTGATCAGGCGCTAGGACTAGTGAATGGTGAAGGTAGCTCTCAAATTGACACTTGAAACGCAACAAAGGCTTTTGTATCTTGGATGATTTCTGGAAGTGAATTGAGTAATTGTTTTAGTGTGAAGAGAAAGCACTTGATATTGAAATATATCCAGTTCCGTTTTGACACAATTAAACATTTTTTACATCAATGATATTATAAAAAGAAAAGCAATAAAGAAATCAAGCTTGTTGGTTCATTTGTTCGATTGTTTTCAAGTTTGTCCTTTTTAAAGAAAACCAATTTACTTATAATATTTTCTACTTTATTTAATTGTTCTCAAATTTGAAAAAAGATTTTATTTTTTACAGTAGATATAACCTCAATTTCGATATATAACGAGTTTTCAAGATAAAAAGGAAAAATAAAGAATACTTAATTTCAAAGGAGGGGGAATATTTTTTCGAGACATAAAGGGATATAAAGGTTAAACTTTGAGATAACGAGGGGGTATTCTGTACTTTTATAAAATAAATGATTAAATCTTTAGTCATAACTAAAACACAACTAAAATAACCCTTACTTTAAAAACTCTTGGAATATTTCTGTATGATTTGTTGATTTTTACATTAAAAACAAGTGTGATAAAATTTTAAACTCGTATGTGAATGCTACCAATTAAATGCAAATTATGAATAAAATATAAAGAGAGATATATGATCACATTAAATAGTTTAAGGTAAATAATTTTTAAAATCCTTAAACTACAGCATCTCATAAAAACAATTCAGCTAATTCTTCCACAAATTACCAGAATTTTTATAAAATTAATTCTTTGAGAACTTGAGAAGTCACTTTATTATTGTTGTTCAATCTTTGTAAAGGATTGTATCGTGATTTTTAAATCATGCTTTTTGTAATCAAATACTAAATGATAGCGAATGAAAGTGTTTAAAATATATATTTTAATTTCAGATCGATGAAAAGAGACCCAGCGGAATTGACTTTATTCGGGCGTTGCAAAGACGTCCTAAACAGCTTAGTTAAACTGTGGGTAACAGACCACCTCTAAACACCAACAATAAGGTGAGTTACATTTTATAACTGTTATTTTAACATTTACTTTATCAAACTACCAAGAAACATTTAGGGATTGCCTTATTTTCAAACAAAAGGAAATCCCCAAAACTGTTTATTTTTTATGCAAGCTGTCTACGCCCTAATATTTCTTGTACCCCAAAAATTTATTTGGAATATATTCAAAACATTTATTCTGTCTCTTTTGAATGTTTTTTTTGTGTTTTCAAAATACTTGACTTTAAAGGATATGTGAATGAAAGTTTATTTTTAAAGTTTAACCTTTTCTTTTAAGTTTTCGTTTGCCAAGTTAAAGATTTAAATAAACTTTTTAAAATTTAGTTACATTTGCAAGTTGCAAAACGTTTTTGAACATAAACGTCCCTATAACCATACACATCATCTAAATAAATTACAGACTTCAAAAAATAAAAGAAAAATAGTTTTGTGTAAACCATTTCTATATTGCAAAAATATCTTTTTTCAAAACTAAATATTCAAAAAATTTATGTATCAATTTAGGCAATGATGCAACCAGATACTTACAAAGTTTTATTAAGGTTAGGTAATAGAATTTTTTTCAATAAAAGTATGATTAATCTAGTCAACTAATCTGTTTTCCAGACATACATTATATTTCTGAATTTTATAAAAATATAAAGTACAGTCTATAAATCAAGGCAGACTTCTTAAAAAAATAATCTTATATAAATAAATAGTATATATAATATACTTAAATTAATATGTTTTGCAGTCGAGCTTTAATACAGTAAGTCTGACAATGTTTTCTCTTTTTGAATAACAAAAAAATAAGCTCTTAAAACAAAGCTACATATACTTAAATAGTAGTTTAAACTTGACTTATACTTTGATCATACCACGCTATTAATTAGCAATTCCAATATTTAAATCCCCTAACTACTCTTTCCTAAATTAAATTCTAATTACTTAAGTTTGTAAACATAATACTAATTAGTACTTCTAGTTTTATTAAGTAAAACATACACTGTACGAATGTTATCTTGAGAGGAAAGAAAAATACCAATATTCAGTGAAACCAAACCCCCGATGAACCCTCAAATTAAAATGCACGGCCCCTTGCCTCCAACTCTCCCACAACTTTTCATTAACGACCCCTCTAATGAAAAGTCTCCAAGCAGACATGCGGGAAAAACGATTCCTTTCACAGTCAAATAAGAACAGACCTCGTTACCACTTGATTTATAGTCGAAGACAGTAATTTGCGTTTACTAAACCCTAAACCGTTTACTTTAAGACAGTAGCTTCCATTCATTGTCGAAAAATCACGTTACTATTATAGAGCGGTTTTTTCCGGTCATTAGGCTGGGCCGTTGCCAATCCGTGGTGGAGAAAAAAAGAATTGAGAACGCGGTAGCGAGAAAAATAAAGTGTCGCGCGGCGCTATCGGGTTGCTTTTCGAACGCCTTTCTGGCAAGACTGGTGACATTCAATTTCACTTTAAAATGAAGTGAAGAGGGGTTTCGTTACTCTTTTCGGTATTGAAGAGTAAATGATGGAGAAAATTCGTTTTCTGAAGTGTAATTCGATTAGTTGTGCTTTGTGGGGTGAAATGGAATATATTTTGGGCATGTTTATTTGAAATAGATTATGAGCTCTCTTTGAGTTTGACGTTTTGGGTACTTTTAGTGCTTCGAAAAGTGATTGGTTTAAACATTTGATTATGGATTATTAGAGAAAACCTGCATTTCTGAAAGTTACTGAAATACAATAATTTTTACAGTTTCTCGCATTCGTAAAACATCCAATTTACTTATAATAATTATTCACATGGAAAGAACACAAATACAGAAATTAAGTACATGTCAGTAGCCAAGGGGATAAATTTAGAAATCCCGTTCAGGATACCTAAAAATAAAAACTTACATGAATATACTAGAAAAGAAGGAAAAACCAAAAAAAATTTAATAAATTAAAAATTGGCAAAAGCTGGACAAAATTGAAATGATTTGCTTCAAATGAGGTGAAAATACAGATCCAGATCGTCGATATTTATTAAGAAATTAAATAAATTTCGTTTAAAAGAAGATAAATTATTAATGCTAATTAAGTTTAGAGAAATATATTATTTATATGAAATATATTATTATATTACTTATATTATTTATATTTATTTATATGAAATTATTTTCAAAAATAACAAAATTTTTATTTAAACTTTAAAATTGATAAGGAAATACACACTATCCTACTACTATTATAATTGTGAATGTTTGTCCGGATGTTTGTTACTCTTTCACGCAAAAACTACTGAATGGATTTTAATGAAATTTTACCATAATGTAGCTTATACATCAGAATAACACATAGGCTATAATTTATAAAGAGAAAATCGGTCCTTCATTCTTTTTTTCCAATTTTTCTTCTTTTTTCACTTATTTTTCCGTGTTTGAAAACCTGTTTTATCAGTCATACAACGAGTTAAAAATAAAACATTGTTTCAATGAGACAGATCACTAGACTTTTTCATTTACTAGATCTTTTATTTTAGTTTTAAACACTGGTTTTAAATTTGTTAATTTGTTCACTAGACTTACTAATTTACTAGACTTTTTATTATGGTTTCAAATTTGTTATTTTATAAAGGCACCAAGATATTAAACATTATCAGGAACATCGGGATTGTAAAAAGTGACAAGAACACCGGGATTGGAAAATTAGCGAGAACATCGGGATGGAAAAAATTACCGGGTTATAAAAATTACCGAGAACACTGGGATAGGAAATTTACCATAAAGACACCGGGAATACCGGAATATAATAATTACCCCGTAAACACTGAGATAGGAAAATTACCGGGACCGCCGGGATTAGAAAAATTACCGTGACCACCGGGATAAGATTACCGGGAACACTGGGATAGGAAAGAGGTGCCTGGGATACCGGGATGATTTGTAATATTGCTAATTTACAAAATTATAAATGTATTTTAAGAAATATTTAAAAAAATAAATTTATAAACTCCCCCCGTGCAAGGCCGGGTATAACAGCTAGTACTTTATATAGAATCTCTCTATTCTAAAAAAAAGTTTTTGGTGAACGGTTTCCAGAGAAAGGCTTTTTAATTACTGATCCGTATAACACATATTTGGTATCAAACTGTCCGGATTCTTTTGAGGATGTGCAAAGTGCCTTTAAAATTCCTAAAAAAATTCTCAATTTTAAAATATTTCCATTTTTTTAGATTACGGATAAGGTCGCAGTTACTAAGCAAGCAACTATCAAACAACTTATTATCATCCAATCATAACAACCAACTGACGCCATATTTTATGATGAAACGAATTCCTTTCACGTTTTAAAAATGTACTTTCCAAATTAAATATATTTCAAAAACAGATAAAAGTGTTATAAAAACTTACATACATGCTTTTTCATAGTGGAATATCACACATTTTGTTTTAAATGTAACAGTTTTTGTTCTGCTAAATGAAATTGTTTGTAATGTAGGTTTTTTTTCTACTTATTTCCAATGGTTTAAAAGGTATTGTTTAACAAGTCTGGGTTGAAACAAAAATAATAATTATTAAACACTAGGTGCACTGACGAGTTACTAGGTACAAAATAGGACTTAAAAGATTAATCAGTGTAAGTTTTTTTCAAAATATTAAAAAACAATAGTTATATGAATAGACGAGTTAGAAAAAACATTTTGATTAAACTATGAATAAGTTAGAGCTGATAAATATTCTAACTTTTAAGAGAGAGATGGAAATGACCTATGACGTATTGAATGTTGGTTGATATTTCTTCTACTAATAATTGTTTTTATGTTTTATGAAGTGAGTTAAGTTCAGTTGATCATGGATCTTGGTATTGTAATATAATTGCGAAGCAATCTAAAAGGTCCTGCGTCAGCAGTTAACGGGGGTTGGAGAGCGACAGCGAGCAGGGGGCGGTAGCTCCCTAGTAAATAAAATATTAGTAAGTTATCTTCCATTTATAGGAAATCTCTTATAGTGTTTCAGTTTTAGCTTAAAGTGGTTTTATCTATTAATATAAATTTTCAAAATGAGAGGGAATTTGAAATTCATGAAGAGTACGTCAAACGTTATTTTATAAATTATTGGGATTATTCTCAAAAATTATTCATAAAAACAGAAAATCGTGAATTTATTACGATAGAAACTAGTAAACTTTAAGATTTTAGAGATATTTACAGTTTTTTTTTCTTTGTTTTAAATAAACCGTAATGATCAAACATAGTTTCAATGCAACAAAATCATTGTGGAAACTCATGCCTATAAATATAAACGATTAGGTAAGAGTATACATAAATAAATTAAAAAGATATTAGAATAAAGAAATCTGGAGAAACATTCCAGGTTTATTTCTATTTGCATCTCTCTACCCCAGTGTCAGTTTCCGAGGCTGTAAAAGCAAAACTTGAAGGCAGCTTTCATTTTTGTATAGCTTGACATTCAAGTATAAACATGTCCGGCAAAGCTAAAGATCTTCTAGATTTCCTAGTTTTCTCTCTCTTGGCACCGTCAGTCGGCCGGCATCTTTGTCGAAACTTCAAGGTCGTTGTCAACACCCAATTAAACTCCCTGTCACTCGGGGGAGGACGTGGCCAAAAAAATGTCATTTCTGGTATTCGCCGAGAAATTCCATATTTATCTGAAAAGAGTTCAGTCTTTTCATCAGCAAGTTGCAGTTTAGTTTGCACGTCCAAAAATATTTGCGATTTTAAAGTGAAAGGGAGTTATGATTCATTCTAGTTTGGGAAATTATGGTTATTTTGGTTGTACATGTCTGGTTTCTTTAGTTTATTTTAAATATATTTTAGAACTATATTTCAAAGACATGATTTGCTTATGAAAGTATTTACACTCTACTTATAAAAGAATTTTACAAGAAGAAAACCAAGCACTAAACTCTATTCATTTTTAATAGGTGGCTGAAAATATTTCCTTCCCCCACCAACAATTCAGTATCCATGGCAACTATCAACGTCAAAGCGACATAGATGGCTCACTACTTTTTTCCCACCTGACTTCCGTAAACCGGTAAAATAAAAAATCTCCAAGAGATACGCCTTATTTGCTAGACAGCCTCAACTGAAGTAGAAAAGTATAACCAACGAATTAGTCTCTGAGGCTGCGCGAAGAGCGTAGCTATGGTTACGCTTTTGTCGAGAGAGAAAGCACTATTCTTAAGGCGCCAGTTCAAAATGAATAGAGTATAAAACCAAGTTATAGTCTGTTCATTTAGAATTGGCACCTGAAAAACAGTGCTTCCTCCTCGCCAAAAGAGTAACCATGGCTACGCTCTTCGCGTGGCCAATAGTAAACCTTCTTTGTCGCTGTGAAGTTGATAGTTGCCATGGTTACTGATTCGGTGGCGGGGAAGAAAATATTTTCGGGCGCCAGTTCAAAATGAACAGAATATAGTTACAGAGTACCTTAGCATTGTACATGGGTAAGGCTCTACTAAATTAAGTTTTGTTAACTATTTAATAAGTATTTTGATAATTAATTAAAATTTTAATGATTAATTATATTTGATTGAAATATATAAGTTCGTTTCTACTTTTCCGATACTGGTTCAAAGTAATCGATTCCAGGTTGGAATCGAACCTCAGGAATCAAATACAAGAATCGAACACTAGGAATCGATTCGAGAGGCGGAGAAAAGGAATCCCAATACACGAGTACACCACCGAAAGTGACAGATTAATGAAACGCGTCATAGCTTATCACAGCTGTGACGAGTTAATTTTTAAACTAATGTCAAAAACCTAAAAAAACAAATTTGAATTTATATAGAATGTGGTTTTATGTAATAATTTTAACTGTAATTAAAAAATACGTCAATTTTACAAAATAGAAATGGATTAAACATCTGATCAAGCTATTATTCCATTCCGTCAGAGGTTACGCAGACGACGATGCTTTGAATTAACGTGGCCGTTCCGTAACATGGAAACTCTGGGAAGCCCTGTAAATATTTACAGTATATGTCAACGCTATCGTTCGAGCTTCTAACCTAATAACCGCAGCAAGATAAACACGTCTTTCGTGCTGTTTTCCCGTTCAAAGTTTCCCTGGCGTAAATCAACAAGTGTTTAAGGTGGGAAAATAATTCCCTTTTGAGAAACGCATTGGCTATTTGTTTGGATTATGAGTTGCTTTCTTCTAACGAGCAGTAATTTTGCTTCTGAGGGCAGTTTTGTTGAATTAAATAACGAGTGATTGATAATTGAAAATAATTGTTGAACCATTTTGTCAACTTGATACATAAAGCCAGAGAAGTTAAAAATTGTGACGTGTGATAGGAATCCTGATGTTACTTTTGACATGAACCTCTATATTAAGGATGTTTCAAAAGTCCTCTTCACGGCTTTTATTTGGAAACAGCGTCTCCTACGGTCATGGAAGTAAGGTTTTCCTCAAGGTAAGTGACCCTGGAGAATCCATTCAGATGACTTGCAACGCCCCTTGCGGTAACATAAAAAGTTTAAAATTAATTAAAAAAAACTAAAGGAGATAGAGCAAACACCTCAATAATAGTATTGTTGCCACTGTTATGAAAAACTCAATAAAAAAATTTCTTGGAAGTAACGTAAATATTCGGGGACATAAAGTATGTGAAAATAGCATTTTTTCAGGCCTCAAAAAAGTTCGCTTGTGAGAATTTTGACTTTGAATGTTTGAATAAAGTCTGTCTTCATATTACATAATAACACTGAAACACTATTTCACGTCACAATTTCAAGATTTTCTGGCATTATGCGTCTAATTGGCCATGATTAAACTGATCTCTTCCGCCTAAAAAGGATGTACCTAATTCAGAAATTACAAAAAAATATTAATAAATATGGAATATCTAAATACAACTATTGCATGTATAAATGAGTCAGGCAATAACTTAAATCAGGCATCCTTTAAAAATCCAAATATCCTGAAGCAAATGGAATGTGGAAAATTTGTTCAGGAAGCAAAATAAATTCCACCTAAAGTATTTTTGTGTACACTAGGTAAAAAAATAAACATACTCCTTTTGTTCTCTATTGTAACTACTTAAGTAAAAACTTTCATAAAACATTGTAATTTTAATAAACCGGTTAAAAAGAAGTTTTGATTTTGAACAAAATTACGTAACAGAGCATAATGAAACTTCAATCTTTTATTAGCTTAAGAATTACCCTGCATTTTCAATTTATGTGGTAATCAGTTGACCGAAAAGCTCAGATTAAAATTTACCAGCTCAAACACTTGAAAAGATATCGAAAGATTAATCTTACAAAGCTCACCTTATACGTTCTGTGAGATATATCCCTTAACTGAAGTAGGTGCTGATTATATGAAAGTAATAAGATCTTTTCACAGCATGGCAGAGTCTGTTGACCGAACAAATACACCAATCTATCCAAAGCTTCCAAAATGAAAAAATCTTTGTATGCCCATCTCTTAAAGGATTTCCTCTACTTTCTGGGAGAAAGTGTTTCACGGGAAATGTTTTTTACGAACTTTGAATGTTATTCGAAAAACTATCAAACCTATTTTTCTTGTTGGGAATAATAGTTTATGAGAGTATATGCTGAAAGAGTTAACCTGTTTTTGTGCTCTACTTTCGATTACTGATGGTCTTCGTAGAGAGGTTAAATGTATGTTAACCACCAAACGTCTTTGTTTGACACTTGTATAATATTTGTTTGAAGAAGTACAATAGTTCACATACTTAAAAAAATAAAAGAAGCTTTGATGTTTTTTAAATTTGTAAGAAAAAAATTATGAACTTCCTCTTTAATTTTAAATACTATATAATGAAAGGATTACGTAAAAATGTCAGTTATTACAATTTCATTATTGAAAGTTTTAGGTATGATTAAAAGTAAAATTGAAGTTTTTTGGTATAGGGGAGAGTGGGGCACCTTTTACTAAACTATTTTTCTAAATTTTTTTACGATGATATTTATTCAAACACAGCTAATATATTAAAATGGTTCTTTGTGCATCTAATTAAACAATTTCCACCCAAATATCTCTTTTAGGGAATTCATAACAACAAATTTTATAAAAACATCTTTTAATGTCCCAAGGTGCTCCACTGGTGTCATTTTCAATAATAGTACACAATTTACAATTTTTATTTTGAAAAATACAAAAATAACACAAATAATAAAAAACCTATGTTTAATAATCATAAATCAGACATCCAACATATTTTAGTTCCAAATTTTTTTCCGATTTCCCCATTTTTGTCATGCTTAAATCACTGACCTTTTGGTTCACTTCCAGAAAATTTTTGCATTAATTTTTAAATTAAAATCTTCTTCTTTCTTAAATTGCTTATATTTTTTAATAAAAACTTATTTTACTCAATAAAACTCATGAAAAGTTTCAAGTATCGTTTAACATGCCCCAAGGTGCCCCACCTTGAGGCGTTGTATAATTAAACTTAATAATTCTTTTAGGTTAAGGAATAAATTATCTTTTCTAAAATATATTAATAGATGCACGTACTTTACTCTGAATATAATTATAATGACATAAATATATTTACTTTACTTAAAAAATGCTTTTGAAACTACAAGTGATTGCAACTTTGTACCACGAAAAACAAGAAAAGTGAAATAAATAATTATGGGGGAATGAAATAATTAATTGGGGGGCACCATTTATTTTTTCAAGATAAATTTATAGTTGGTGGACGTAATTAATAATACACACTACATATAATGCACAAAAAATTTAATTTTAAAAATTAATTTAACATAATGAATATAGTTTAGGGCCGTTCCACGTCAAGTGAACCAATTGCTGGGGCGCTGTTCTTCTCTAGATCGTTCAGTTACTTTTACCACCTTATTTTATTTTACTTGCTTATTTAATTTAATTACTTTTATATGTAACTTAACTTACTACCCCAGTTATTAAAATACATTGCGTTATCTTCTAGCCACAAAACTCAGGTTTACTAGACTCAATATGTTTTACTGATGAATTGACAAACACAGATATTAAAACTAATATTTTATTAAATTTTATCATTACCTTAGTATTTAATTTATCAATATTTTTAAACACAAAATACTACAGTTAATCAACACTTAAACCTAATAATATAAGATGATATTATCGTGATCCACCATCATGTTGGACCTTTAACTTTAGTATATTAATTCAAAGTAAAAGTTAAAGTAATTTCACAATTTTAAACTCATAAATACATATATTCATAACATAGAACTTACGATATACAGTAGAAAATATGTGGGATAAGGAGAGTGACGGAGAGGAAACTACATCGACTAACCTGATAACCGTTGATTCAAGCATCCTCGTGGTTGCACTCACATACGTTCTAACATCATATTTTTAGGGCCTTGTAACACTGACTTTAATGTTGCACTCCTCAAAACTCTCGACTAAAAACTGTCAACTGAACTGTCATCTCCGTAGCAACTGTCGGAACGTAAATCTAAACTGTAATTTTCTCTCAAGTTCTCTTGCCGCGGTATTTAAAGCCTTCTCTCTATTCTTTCCCAGTCGTCCAATCTCTGCATGTTTTCACGCCCCCTTTTTATATCATAGCTCTCTGATCAAATCGCGGCTGGTCCACTCCCACATCTCCAGGCTCAAATCCCGAAACTCCACCTTTCTAGACTATCAGTGGTCAAAACTTCCCCCTACCATCAAATCAAACAGAACCCTTTATTCCATAAGTTTATATCATTAATTTCTACCACCTGGTGACCGAAATACCTTTCTGCCGAAAGCAACTCTTGAGACGCACCTGGCGATTTTGCTACAGGCACCCCCTTTCTGTACTGGGACTGTTTTATTGCGATTTTACCTTGTGTGGACAATGGCCAGCTTCTAAAACTCTCCTGAAATAGTACCCTCGGGATGACGGCATGATTCTTTGATTCTCTTTGTCGGAATAAGAGAGACCACCCTGTTAGTCCGAGAGAACGTCTGACCTATGTTTCTTGTTGCTACCCGAACTTGAGAGAACCATTGAGTTTTGTTTTTGCCATGTAATGATGAGAACTGCTTCTCATCATCTTCGCCCGCCTCCAGAGAACCTAAGTCGCACACACACAATAGCTCTCTCTCTCTCTCCCTCACTCTCCATCTCCAATTATATCCATAAATCTACCTAAAACAAATAAGAAGTAATCCAGGTTGACATTAAATAAATAAAAAAAATTTAGAAGTGGTAAGGAAAAAAAATAAAGTATACATGAAAGCACAATCTTGATTATACATAAAATAATGAAAACAATAGTTGTAATAATTCACAGCTGTAATTGGATATACAGTCTTTCACTTTGTCCATAAATTGTTTGAATTCGAAGAGAGATTCTGAGTTCTGTCAGTTTTGTTTTTCTTAAAAGTATCTGTAGAGAAAAAAAATGATAATGAAGGCCTGCATTTTGGCCTGAATTTCACCCCCTTCTCCCGATAGGAAAAGTTTTTGTTCCAGGTGTTGCAACGAGAAAACAGTTAGTAACAAACCAACTAACACGCTATTTCATTGAAGAGAAGTCCATATCCCTACTGTTGCACCTATATAATCGAAAGCATTTGCCGGTGATCTTAGTAGCACACCAAGTCCAAGTTATGGATGTCGTCAGCCAGGAAGGCTGTTCCTCACCCAAAACGCTGGGCATTTGCAACTGATCAGGATCCATGATCAGTATAAGCTCTGCCAGGGTTGGGACGACGACGGGTCTGAGGTACCCTCATCGGAGCACCATGTAGAGGTCACCATGTGTAAAGAGTTGTGGGAGTATTTGTAGCCCAGCCGTTCTGGAAGGGATGCCGGGTACTCAGAGACGGAGGCTTCCCAAGGCAGTGAAGGTAGGAGAGACAAAGTATAGCAGCTCCTTCCCGAAGAGGAAGTGGGGGTCGCCGCCTCCCGGCGTTGCTCAAGTCGATGAGGTGTTGGTGGTGGAATCCGTTGCTTTTGGAACGTTACTTCCCGATGATGGGAAAACCCATAAGCAGACTAGAGCAGTGCAGAGGTGCACCATTTTAGAGCGTCTGCCGGAGGGTTGGCTTGAATTGTAATATTTGAAGGAGCAAAAGGCAACAGCTTTCTCGTGATTCAACCAACATAGATAGTCTGAGTTCAATTGGTTCTGTACACCCAGAACATGTTTCCGCAATTTCGTTGTAAATAGTTAGTCAATAACTTCACACTTTACTGTAAAGAAGGGGGTTAGGCAGTCGATAAGTTAACTCTCCAACTATCTCCATCCACATTCCAAAATATATGTTTGTTCTATTTTATTACAAGTAATATTTTAATTAAGGAAAGGTTACTTATTTATAAATCAGTAGCTAGTAAAAGTTCTAATTTTTAACTTAACTGAATTATTATTCAATTGTTTAATCAATTACTTAATTTATGATATATACAAATATGAGAATTATTTTGTATGATTCCATCTGAAGAAATATCCATGCAATATATAATATCTTATAAGGTTATATATGTCCTATTGATTTATAATACATAATTAAGAGTACAATTTTTCCTCATATTCTGAGCTATTCACTAAATATTCCAATTACCATCATAATTTCAAAGAGATAAGAAAATATATACATAAAAAAAATTCGCTCATGATATCCTTTAAATGACCAATAATGTCCAGTCCACAATCACGTCTTATCTCAAATCAGAATTTAACAAGACACTCGAAAACAAATTAACCACTACTAAACTTTTTCACCATCATTTCATTTGTTTTCTACCACAATAATGTAAAAAAAAATAATTATCGATAATGAGACTACATGACACCATCAACAATTTGCTAGAGTTTTTCAAAATAACCATGGTCATCACTAATTTTCACATGTTATGCGAATAATTCATATATAAAAAAAAGGAAGAAAAAAAAAACTCAAATGATACAATACTATATTTCTTCATTTTCTGTAATAGTCGCGCTACGTTAATTCAAAATCATCTCATATAACTAACCAAAAGAAATTTTCTCAATCAAGCAACCAAATTCTCTCCTTAGATCCTGACCGGACTATATTTGATGAATGGTCTATAATGCATGTAATAAAATGTGTTTTAACATTTGCCATTATATCCAACTTTTATTATCAACCAGATCAAGAAAAAAGAAAGAGAGGCCTTAAAATTCCATTGTCGTATCTAAATCAAATTATATGCAACATTTCTATATAGAATTAATAAATTCTCAAAAAAAAACAATTTTTCTCAGTACTTTTCCCATATACGTTGTCTGACTTTGACTGACTTCCCACTAATTTCAAGTTTGTCCAGATTCCGTTATACAGATCCCAATCATAGCTTTGCTTTTTATTTTTATCAACCATTCCGTGTTTTCTAATTTATTGTTAAGCTGGTCAGTACTCACTATATAGGCTAAGATTTCTCTATCCTCCAAACCACCATGTTCTCGAGTCGCCTATTATCACCTCTCGTTTTACGATCATACCCCATTATTCGTTACACATTGTGAGAGCGGTTGCTTTGAAGTAGTGCCCATGTCGCGATGCAGTTATACCTTTGTGTCGGCAAATTCCCACGAAATAGGGTATTTATGTGATTTCTCGCGTTTTTCACTGGATGCCGTTTGGCGGTCCAAAGAACTTTACAAGAGGGCCATTTTTGTACTCTCTCTCGGCACGTTGGATTTCATTTTGTATCATTTGTAAGCGGTTCGCAGTATCGACGAGCTGCTGAGGATGTCCACGCTGGTTTTGTGGTATCGTTTCAATTTTCCAATAATTTATTTCTTTTATTTTTTTTTCAATTTGCTTGAATTTTACAATCTCTACTAATCTTACCATCTCTCTACGCCTTGATAATTTAAGTTTGATTTAATTACATGCTAGCACGGATTACAACCTTAATTTTCCTGCATTATTTAAAGGCACAATTTCCAACAGCCTCGCCTAAAGTTCAATTAATTTATTGAAAATTTTCGTTAACCCGTTTTACATTGTCTATCTGGATATCCTCTGATGTTTGTTTTCAACCCTTTAGTATCAGCTTAGAAAATTGGTTTTAAATGTGAATATTATATTATTCAAGAAGAAGTTATGATGCTTTTTCCGCCAACCATCTGAGGTTGTAAGTATTTTTTTTTTCTGTGCATGCTACACTATATTTTGATTGACACATCATATACTATGTATTACACCTCACAACACTAATAGACACATCATTTTACAACAAATATTTTTATTCCCACTGCTTCTACACAGATTTACCACATTTGCCATTTTGTATGTTTATATTTGTTTACTCATTAAATTTTGGAAAAAAAAAATTGATAATTGTTGCCCGTAGACTTCAACGTTATCACAATTATGTTACTGGTTTATGTTTAGATTCAAAGGTTTCCCCGTTATTTTATTTCCAGGTATTTTTGTTCTATATTATATATCTGGGTTTCTATACATTAGACCGGTTTGTAAAGGTTTATTTACTTTCAAAAAAAAATTTTTTTTGTTGTTGTTACTTTAATTAAGTTCTAAATTTAAGTTTCTGTATTTATATTTTGAAGGAAATAAAATTCAATCCTAATCAAAGCTGAATTATCGCCAGCAATTATTCAATTCTTAACCGGGAGAGAATCTATTTCAAAGGAATTTTATATGTAGCTGCCCAAATGTGCACTTCTTCAAACAGCGACGCACAAAATTCAGTTTTCCTCTTAAATTAGTATTTTAACATCTTGTACTATTTTGTATAATTTAATAGTTATAAGGTAATTTTTCTTTTTTTTTTCAACAAACCTATTTAAAAGGGAGGGTTATATTAGCATGATTTATTTAGTCTTTACAGTTTTATTAGTTTGTTTGATCAATTAAATTATTGCAAAGCGTTGGTTAATCTGTCTAAAAATTGAATCACTTGCGAGGGTTCCTCTGATTCCGATGGCGAAGGGGCTGTCACTCTAAGGGCCCAGGCCATTAATCTATCTGCAATATTGCCCTCATCTTGCTGTTGTTCTACTCTATTTTCTACTTGATTTTCTACATTTTCACTACTATTAGCTAAACTACTCGTGCCCAGATTTTCACCCTCTCTAACTTTATCTGAATTTTCTGTGGATGCTACAGGTTTTCTATCTCTAGATCGTAAGTTAAAATCACGGGGTTCAATTGATTCTGTTTTGTTTGACTCTAGTGGATTAGACGATTCACTTATTCTATCTACATCGTAACTTACGGTTTCCTCATCTGATGATTTCGAGCCATCTACGTTAGTCTCGGAATTTACCTGAACAGAATTTTGTACGGTTTGGTTGGAGGATTTATTTTTTAATGACACCCATACGGACAAAGGAATGTTTTCCTCTGTCTCTTCATCTAACTGGGATATATCCTCGTATCCCCCCTCTATATCATAAATTTGAGTCTCATCACTGGAGGATTGTGAGTCCTCCCCATTGGGGTTATTTACCTCAAGACAAGAATTTTCGACTTGTCGTTTAACCACTGGCTTTATCTGTGGTGAGACCAAATATGTCAAAGGGATGTCGTTTTCTGGGTCGTCATCAAATTCTGCTGGGGGAAGGGACTTAGGTATTGTCTCTAACTGTACAGGTTTATCTTTTTCCCGCACTTGTAAATGCTCTTTTCTCTCAATGTAGGGAATAAGGCGCGAAGCATGTACTTTCATTATATTCTGTTTACCTTTTGTGTGTTGTATTGTAAAATTAACCTCGTTATGTTTTTGAACTACCCTATATGGACCCTGATAATTCCTACGTTTGGGAAGGTTTGCGTTTCGGTCCATTTCAGGGGCTAATAGAAATACTAATTGTCCCTCGTGAAAATTTCTATCTTTAGCTGATTTGTGTTGGTAATCCTCCATTTTTTCAGTTGCCTTTAACAAATTATCTTTTACTATTTGTGCTGCTTTTTGATATTGTTGGGTCCGTCTCTCAATATATGTAGGGTAGGGGTTTGTGTAATTTACTTTTTGTTGGGTATTAAGGAATATTGGGGTTAAGGGAAGTGCTATATCATATCCATGGACAAGGTAACTGGGTCTATCGCCAATTGCACTATGATAAGACGTATTATATGAAAGTTCATAAAAGGGCAAAGCTTCATCCCATTGCTTTGTTTCTCTGGCCAAAATTGATAGTGAAGGTTTTAAACTACGGTGGGACACTTCATTTACTCCATTAGTAGCTGGATGATAGGCAGTGGTAAAAATTTTGTCTGTCCCCAGTCGTTTTGCGACTAACCGAAACAATTCAGAAGTAAAATTTCGACCCAAATCACTCAACAAAGTTGAAGGTACCCCCATTAGACATATATACTCATATAATTTGTCTGCAGTCGTTTCAGCAGTCATATTAGGAGTGGCGTATAAACGCATGAATTTAGTGAAGTGGTCAATAAATACTAGAATGTATGAGTTATTTTTAGCCGTTGTTGGGAGTTTTCCCACATAATCTAAAGAAACTAGTTCCCCGGGCCTTGTCGGTATATGATTTCTCTGTAAGGGGACTGGAGGTAACCGATTGGGAGTTTTATATCCAACACATTCTGTGCAAGATTGAATAAAATTTTTGGTGTCACTATACATACCTTCCCAAAAGTAATTTGATTTTATATTATCAAGAGTTTTAACTAAGGAAAAATGAGCAGCATGACCTAACTTCAAGATTACAGGTTTATATTTATCTGGGACAACAATTTGCTCATTATTACTGGGTCCTACTGATCTTTTGATTTTCCCCGCATGCATAAGAATCCCATCTCTAAAAAAATAGTTTTGTTCCGAGGGTTTAAGGTCTGATGGGTTAGATTGTAATTTTTGTATTATTTCCATTAAATATGGGTCATTTTGTTGTTCAATTGCTATTTCTGGGACTGTTGGCAATTCTCGAACAATATTGTTTATTCTGTGAAAATCCCTACTAAGTGTGTCAGCCACATAATTTTCAGCTCCCTTAATTTTTTCAAAGGTAAATTCATATTGTTGTAAAAACAAAATCCAACGTGTTACTCTATTAGCTGGATTTTCTAACCGCGTTAAGGATTGAATAGCAGAGTTATCGCATCTTATAACAAATTTTCTACCGTAAAGATAGTTTTTATAACACTTGATACAGTCAATAATAGCCAAAAGTTCCTTCTGATATATTGGGTAATTTTTCTCTGCTTGTAATAATTTTCGAGAAAAATATGAAATTGGGTGAATTATCCCAAACTTATCTTTTTGCCCTAAATAACCTGATATAGAATGATCTGATGCGTCCGTTGTTAAAATGTATTGTTTATTATGGTCTGGGTGAATTAAAATTGGATACTCCCCAAGTTTTTGTTTTAAGACATCAAAAGCAACTTGTGCTTCTGACGTCCATACGAATCGCTGACGTTTTTTTGTTAAATTAGTGAGGGGTATGCTTATTTCAGAATAATTTGGAATAAAACGTCGATAATAGGAGCTTAATCCAATGAAACGTCGTACCTGACGTACTGTCTTAGGGACTGGAAACTCTGAAATTTTTCTTATATTCATAGACGTTGGTTGGATTCCGTTTTTATCAACTGTATGGCCTAAAAATGTTATTGTTGGGACAAAAAAATCGCACTTCTTTGGGTTTATAGTTAACCCAAATTCCCTGATACGTTCAAACAATTTCCGTAATTTAAATAACATGGACTCAAACCCATTTGCACCAAGTGCAAAATCGTCTATGTACCCAGAAATTCCCAACTCTTTAATAGGGTCCAGTAATTTATCGGTCAATGATTGTAATACTTGGGGACTGAATGCCATACCTTGAGGCATTGAGAGATATTCAAAAGATCCGTATATTGTATTAAAAGCCGTTATTTCACGATCTTCTGGTTTTAGTTTAATTTGGAAAAAGGAACTCTGTAAATCAATGGAAGAATAGCATTCAGCACCCTTTAAATTATCAAGCAAATCATTTATTAAGGGTAGGGGATGTCTGTTAAATTTAATTAAATTATTTGTTTTCCTATAATCAGAAACAATCCTATAGGTTGGTTTGTCACCATCCAGTTGTTTCTTTTTAACTAATATTACAGGATGACTTATATGAGTATTGCTAGGCTGTATTATGTTTGCAGCCAGTAATTCATCTAACTGATCTCTTAGTTCCTGCCGTAAGGCATAAGGAACTTGATAGTGTCGAGATGTTTCTAATTTGTTCCTGTCAACTTCAATATTTGGGGTAATTTTATCTGTTTCACCTATAGTTCTTAAATTGGAGCTAAAAATGTCTGCAAATTCTTTAAGAAGCTGAGATACCTTTTCCTTATGTAAGTCCTGAAGATGGTTTAGTTTAAAGTCCTTGATATTGAATTCCTTTTTCCTTAACTCTTTAACATATTCCTTGTCCCTTTTATCTGAAACCTTCCCTATAGATGCTAGTTTGGTTAGTTTGTTTATGCAAATTTTATCTCTAGTGACATTAGCAATTGTAACTTCTATAGTCCTTCTGGGCGTGACCGTGGCAATATTTTCAACAATATTTATATCAATTAGATGAGGTAATTTTGAGATTTTGATAACATCTCCTACTTTTACTGGAGCATCAATAGCTAATTCAAAAGTCTTGCTTTGTTTAGGATTTAATTTACACTTGCAGTTTAGTTTGGCAAATTCATAAGTTACACTACTAATTTTTTGTGTAATTGCATCTTTAATTGTTATCGTAGTTCCATTTGAAACTAACAGGTTTTGATCTAGGTCAATTTTAAATTTGAATTTTTGCAACAAATCAATACCGAAAATTCCTGAATAAAATGGGCTTAAAGACTGATCAATTATCATTAGGTCATGGTTTATGTGTTTATTACCAATTGTTATTGGGATGTTATAAGTAGCCATTATATTTAATTTTTGACCAGTTAAGGAGTTTACTGTAGGATTTGAATGAACTTTTCGAATAAGTGGGTCATTTCTTATTTCCTCAAATATACCTTTTTCAATTAAACTACAAGCTGCCCCAGTGTCGATTAATATACTATTTAATTTACCTCCAATCTTTGCTTCTATAACAGGCAAGTAAAAAGAACTATTCGTTTGAGGCATTTGTGTGTTTACAATTAGTTTTCGCTCGGATTTGGAATCATTGCAAGGTTTAATTACCGAAGCGTCTAATTTTGATTCAATTAAACCCCATTTCCGTTTCCCGAATTCGTGGAAAATCGGCCTCGACTATTTCCGCGAAAGTTCATGCGCGGTCCCGAGTTTTGGAACCTGACGCCTGGATATGCGTAATGTCCCCGAAAACTTCCCCTTTGAATTTGCCTAGGCTGTCTTGGATTGCTATAATTCATTGGGGGTGAGTAGCCTCCATTGTGAAATTTTCCCCTGGATGGGTTTGTTGCCCACTCCCCAACGCGTCCGTAGCTATTGTAATTGGGGTATCCCCGACCTCTCACTTGAAAAGAATAAGGAGGAGAATTTGGTGGCTGTTGAGAGACCATTTCTCGGCAATTTAACGCTGTATGGCCGGCACGATTACAAATTTGACATACCGGTTGCGTGTTACCAAAATTTTGATTAGGGATAGTTAAATTTCTCATCTGTTCATTTAATTGAGAAATAGATTCATGCAAAGTTTTGTTTTGTTTATCAATTAGCATTTTTAATTCCATTTGACTATCACTAATTCTATTTACTGAATTTAAAGTGGTATCAGGCTTATTTGGGAGGAAGTCCTCCATGAATTGCCTGGCTTCTATTAGAGATTTGGGACTTTTAACGATCAAAAATTGCTTATTTTCGGGATCCATTCCCTCAATAAAACGTGTTAGCTGCGTGGATTTTACTAGGTCTTTCAAGTGCAAATTATCTGAAGGGACCTTACCAAAAAATTTTAAAGTGGCAGTTTCAACTCTGCTAGCAAATTGCCTGACTGTCTCGGATGGCCTCATTTTTAAATTTAAAAAATCATTTTGAGTATTTAATTTCGTTTCGGTTTTCTCAAAATACGAGAGAAATTTATTTTTAAATGGTAGATAATCTGTTTCTTTCGCTAGTTGGGGGCTTGTTATTACATGAGATAAGGCATTCCCTCTAAGTTTTGATTTTAATAGAACTAATTTTTCAGAATCCGAGCAACCGGCCTCATCGCAAACAGAATCTAATGTGGAAATGAAATAAGTCGCGGAAACAACTGACTCTCCATCAAATTGGGGCAAAAAAGATTGAAAACCGGATAATTTTGAAAATGCCGGCATGACTAAAGTCTGGGTATTCTCGGAGGGATGAGGACTCTCAGGCATAATTAATTTCAAATAATTAACCAACAAACAACAAAAATCACAATAATTATTTCAAAGTACCCCTTATATCAAATTACAAAATAGATATCTCAATAGGAATCATACAATTATTAATTCTGTCGGTCCATCAGTATACGCTTGAGTCTAGGGTTATCCATAAATTATAAACGGCACCATTGCTGGGGCGCTGTTCTTCTCTAGATCGTTGAGTTACTTTTACCACCTTATTTTATTTTACTTGCTTATTTAATTTAATTACTTTTATATGTAACTTAACTTACTACCCCAGTTATTAAAATACATTGCGTTATCTTCTAGCCACAAAACTCAGGTTTACTAGACTCAATATGTTTTACTGATGAATTGACAAACACAGATATTAAAACTAATATTTTATTAAATTTTATCATTACCTTAGTATTTAATTTATCAATATTTTTAAACACAAAATACTACAGTTAATCAACACTTAAACCTAATAATATAAGATGATATTATCGTGATCCACCATCATGTTGGACCTTTAACTTTAGTATATTAATTCAAAGTAAAAGTTAAAGTAATTTCACAATTTTAAACTCATAAATACATATATTCATAACATAGAACTTACGATATACAGTAGAAAATATGTGGGATAAGGAGAGTGACGGAGAGGAAACTACATCGACTAACCTGATAACCGTTGATTCAAGCATCCTCGTGGTTGCACTCACATACGTTCTAACATCATATTTTTAGGGCCTTGTAACACTGAATTTAATGTTGCACTCCTCAAAACTCTCGACTAAAAACTGTCAACTGAACTGTCATCTCCGTAGCAACTGTCGGAACGTAAATCTAAACTGTAATTTTCTCTCAAGTTCTCTTGCCGCGGTATTTAAAGCCTTCTCTCTATTCTTTCCCAGTCGTCCAATCTCTGCATGTTTTCACGCCCCCTTTTTATATCATAGCTCTCTGATCAAATCGCGGCTGGTCCACTCCCACATCTCCAGGCTCAAATCCCGAAACTCCACCTTTCTAGACTATCAGTGGTCAAAACTTCCCCCTACCATCAAATCAAACAGAACCCTTTATTCCATAAGTTTATATCATTAATTTCTACCACCTGGTGACCGAAATACCTTTCTGCCGAAAGCAACTCTTGAGACGCACCTGGCGATTTTGCTACAGGCACCCCCTTTCTGTACTGGGACTGTTTTATTGCGATTTTACCTTGTGTGGACAATGGCCAGCTTCTAAAACTCTCCTGAAATAGTACCCTCGGGATGACGGCATGATTCTTTGATTCTCTTTGTCGGAATAAGAGAGACCACCCTGTTAGTCCGAGAGAACGTCTGACCTATGTTTCTTGTTGCTACCCGAACTTGAGAGAACCATTGAGTTTTGTTTTTGCCATGTAATGATGAGAACTGCTTCTCATCACAATGACTTTTCCCTCACCATTTTTGATTCTTTTCATATTTGGTACACTAAAAGAACACCTTGAAAAAACCACTTGGGAGTTTTTTCAAATTTTTATCTCTTTTAGTTTTTGATTTATAGGGTGTCAAAGTTGCAAAAATCTTGAAATTTCGGTCAAACATGCTTTTGTAATTTCCTCATATCTCCATAACAAATCATTTCTCAGCAAAAACATTGATACCATTTTAAAGACAATTAATCAAGCTTTAAATATATGCAAATTATAATATGATTATTTAAAATTTTGATGAAAAAATTTTAATTTAAAAATTTTAAAATTTATTTTCAAAAAAAGTATATAATTTAAAATTTTCAAAAAATTTCCAGTTCTTTATATTGGTTTCCTTATGCTATATAAAAATTTTCAGGTTGGGATCTCTACGGGATCATATGTTTAAAAAATAAAATGTTATAATTGTTCACTAATATTAAGCTTTACGGCACGACTTCGGTAAGTAAAATGAGCGTTTAAAAGAGAAGAAAGATCGTACCACCATGAAACTTGGGTTTTTAATTACCATTAACACATGTTTTACGAAAATTAAGGGGCTAAAAATTGTGGGCGGGGTTGGGGGATCCCCCACTTTTTCCAAAAGGGGTTTTAATCGTGTGATGTGTCATTTTTCATGATTTTTTGCATCCAAATAATCAAATTATTAACTATCATCCACAAAGGTGTCCAACGTAAGAGGGGACAGTCAAAAATTTATATAAATATTAGAAATTTTGGATTGAAGTACATACAGAAAAAGGTTTGGATATTTCTAGTTAAAACAGTAAATCTACTAATCCTTTAATACAGCTATTACTTTCATCCTCTACCAATCCTTTAAAACTATTACCTTCATTAATATAAAAACAATCATTGAAATATATTGATACATCAAATCTCTATTTTGAAGAAAATGTATATTTTTAGGTTAAAATAACTCGAAATGATTGAATTAAAAAAGACTACATCTTTCTTAAACATATTAGTAGTAATCCAAGTTCAGTAAATTGATTAAATAACATGGGTATAGCCAGAGATGTCCTGGAAGGGAAGTTGTTCCCCCAGCTTATTTTTATTTTATTTTGAACATATTCCCATGGATATGTAAGTAAGTTAACCATTCAAACAGGAGTTCTGGCTAAACCTATATAAAATACAAATTATAAAAAAAATACAACTTACAGTTTACTTTAATTCCACTTTAATTTTCTTTAGTTGAGGATTTTTTACATGATTTTGGAGAGCATAAGAAGAAGCGTTAATTTCAGATAAGGCTCTATTACTGTTGCTCGCCATATCCATAAAAATCTCACACTAAAGAACAGTGATCCTTGTTCAGCGATATAAGAACTTGTACTAAAACCAAAGAGCACCTCCCATTTCAATCCAAGCGATACCCCCAAGTGTGACAAGTTGTTTGTTTATATTTGGAGATTGAGTGCAGACAACCCGTAAATTTATGAGTTCGTTGAGCTTTCTAGCCGTGGTATAAAGACCCATCATACAGGGATGAATGGTACTACATCTATATTTAAATACCAAAGATTTTTTAAAGTGACTTCTTGAGTGGAATTACTGTGAAAAAGACAATCACGCACGCTCCATCGAAAGTTTAAAAAATAATGGTTGTCCCTTTTATATAGGACAATTATGTTGACAATAGTTATTATCTTAATTATTTGGATGCAAAAAGTCATAAAAAATGACACCTCACACAAATAGAACCCCTTTGGAAAAAGGTAGGGGGATCCCCCAACTCCCCCCACAACTTTTAGCACCTTAATTTTCGTAAAATATGTGTTAAAGGTAATTAAAAACCCAAGTTTCAAGGTGGTACGATCTTTTTTCTCTTTTAAACGCTCATTTTACTTACCGAAGTCGTGCCGTGAAGCTTAATATTAGTGAACAATTATAACATTTTATTTTTTAAACATATGATCCCGTGAAGATCCCAACCTGAAAATTTTTATATAGCATAAGGAAACCAATATAAAGAACTGTAATTTTTTTGAAAATTTTAAATTATATACTTTTTTAAAAATTAAATTTTAAAATTTTAAAGTTAAAATTTGTTAACCAAAATTTAAAATGACCATATTGTGATTTACATAATTTTAAAGCTTGTTTAATTTTCTTTAAAATGATATCATTATTTTTACTGAGAAGTTATTTTTTACTGAAATATGAGCAAATTACAAAAACATGTTTGACCGAAATTTCAAGATTTTTGCAACCCCATAAATCGAAAACTAAAGGAGATAAAACAATTTCATTTGGCAAATCTTATTTTTTAAGCATATTCAACATGTGTACCAAATTTGAAAAAAATCGAAGGACCCAAGGGAAAAATTTTCCGAAAAATTGGATCACTTGACGTGGAATGACCCGTTAGTATTAATATTATTTTGTAAATTAAATTACTACTAAATTGCTTGCAAAACATACGAAGTATAAAAATTATTTATAAAATATATAAAATACATTGCATTTCACTGGCCAGCGCTACATAATTGGGAGATTATGATGAAATTCTTGCCCGCAAGCTATCGTCAAGGTGTTCATCTGTACGTCATGATCTATATATTTTTATTTTACTAGGGAGCTACCGCCCCCTGCTCGCTATCGCTCACCAACCCCCGTAAACTGCTGACGCAGGATCTTTTGGAATTGCTTCGCAATTTCCACAAATTCCAACTCGCTGAACTTAATACACTTTATAAAACAATTAAACAATTTACAGAAAAAACGTCAACCAACTTACCAAAATTACTTCACCAAATCTCCTCCATAAATAAATCTCCCTTAAAAGTTTGAATATAGTATATTAACTCGAACTTATCAAAAATTTAAACGAAATGTTTTTAAAATATTCATCTTAATTATTTTTAATCTATGATTATAAAAATAACTAATTATAATTGTTTATCAATATTAGGACGATAAAAAAACCGTTATTTTTAAGTATTTCGTTAATTGAGTTCAATTGAGTTAACTCGTTAGTATAATATGCCTAGTGTTTATCATTCATATTTTAGTTTAAACCCAGACTTGTTAAACAATACCGTTTAAGCAATTGAAAATAAAAAGAGACAAAACATCACTCTATGTTTACAATTTCGATAAAATCAGACTAAAAATTATAAATATTGGACAAAAATGGTGAAATTTTAGTATGCAAGTTTTTAGAATATGTTTTTATCAGTCTTTGAGTGATATTTCATCAAGAAAGTACTTTTTAAAATGGTGAAAAAACATGTTTGATTTTAAAATATAGTGCCAATCGGTCGTTGTGATTGGATGCATAATAATTTGATTGACAGTATTTGCTTTGTAACTGCGACCTTATCCGTTATCTAAAAAAATGGAAATATTTAAAAATTGAGAATTTTTTTGAAAAATCGAAGGGCTTACTCGAAAATCCGGAAAGAATTCGGATATTTTGATACCATATATGTGTCATTCGGTTCAGTAATTAAAAAGCCTTTCTCTGGAAACCATTCACCAAAAACTTTTTTTTAGAATAGAGAGATTATATTCATAGTCGAAAATGATTCACATAAGTGTGTGGAACCAAAGAACTACTTTATTTTATATGCTGCTCTTTTTAAGAATGGGAATTTATTTCTATCAACTATATTCCAATATTTCTCATATCATCTGATAATAGTTTTGAGGATAATGTCATTCTGAAGATCCAAAATTTCTATTATCTCCTTACTTGAAGAAATTCTGAAATGTATGTTACGATTTCATTTCTAGAATTTTATGGGATAGTGGAAAACTGAAATATTTTATCGTTGGGCACAAGCAGCGGGCGCACCTAGACCGATCGACGGGCTCCATGGTGCCCGCAGGCATAGGGTTGGGGACCCCTGATTTAGACTCACTAAATATTCCAAAACACATTGAGGAGTAGATTTTAGTCTAATTTATTAGTACCTACAAGCACAAGTTCATAACTATAAAAAAATGCTCGTCTGAAACGCGCGTCCGAAAAGTCGAGTGCCCCAAGGTGGGTCATGTCCCACTCTCCCCTATATTTTCAATTATTTCATGTAAAGAAAACTTAGTGACCATGAAAATGAATAAAAACGCTTTACATTAGGCCTTTTTTTCTAATAAAAACCAGTTATAGAAGTTAGCATTGAGTCTTTCTTTCACAGGCAAAAGGGAATCCATCAATCCATTACGTACTTCACCATCGTAGAAAAATTGAAAGGGAATCTTTAAAGAGGTTCCTTATGACTGATTATACGCCATCCCAATATCCTTCTGGTCTTCAAACTTTCCTTTCCTTTATTGGGTGGAAATAAAATCGGAAAGTACCTTCTCCCTCATCCTTTATAGATGCGATTGGGCTTTTAGAGGGGTATCGGAAACTTAGTGCTGAAGAAATTCCGGAATCGTTGAATCACTGCTTGCTTTTTGTCATCCTTTTTGGTGCTTTGAAAACCGGATTGTACGGAAGGAGGTTTAGTAAGGGAGAAACGTTTTTTTTAGTTTTTTTATTTAAATTGAGTTCGTTGCTGGTGCTTCAATTTGTAAAACTTTTTTTTGGACAGTTGGCGGGTATTGGCTTTATTTATCACTAAAATTCCCTAAGAAGTACTCTGTTCATTTAGAATTGGCACCTGAGACGTAATGTATTAGAAGCAGTTACTACTGTAATTATCATCGAAAATTTTTTTCTTGTGCAATGACGAGGCAGCCTAAACATAAGTAGTTAAAATACTTTTAAAAGAATATGTCACTGAAGTTGCGTGATGAGCGTTATTAGGCGTTTTTGATCCTGCTTCAGGCGCCAATTCTAAATGAACACCTGTGGACTGGCGCCATGGAGGTGAAGTACTGCTACCCGAGCCACACTCACACACATTCGCTCGCACAACCCCTGTAATTTGTAAAACTGAAAAATGCTTTCTAGAATAGGATAATTGGATAACTTATGCATTAGTACTTAGTTATAATAGTCATCATATCTGCAGAGTGTTTTAAAAATTCCGTTTCACGGCATTTATTTGGAGCCAACACATATTTTAGGGTCATGAAAGTAAGGTGGATCCCTAGGTAATTGACCATAATGAATTAATTCAGCTCGACGACCGTCAATCCGCGAACAAAAGAGTTCCAGCGATTGCCATCTCCCCCGAATGCTCACACAAAGAGATGGAGAAACTATCTTTTGTTCGCTGATTGACGGTCATCGGGCTGAATTAATTCATTATTGTTAATTACCTAGGGATCCACCTTACTTTCAAGACCCTAAAATATGTGTTGGCTCCAAATAAATTCCGTGAAACGGAATTTTAGTAATGGTATTTTATGTGTGTGGTACCTCCCTTAGTGTAATGGCATTTTTTATGGAAGTTGGTTCAAAAATTAACCATTACACTAACGACCATATTCACCATAAAAACAAACTTGAGTTCATAACTTAGGTTATGTAACTGGAACTTGAGTTATATGACTCGAGTTAATAACTACAGTTCAATTTCCAATTCACCAACATTTTTTCATCTGCGGTTACTTAACATAGCTTCTAACTTAAGTTTCTTGACCACAGATTGCTGATCGATCCTGATTGGTCGAAACTAACACCTTGTAAACTCAATTGCTTTCGTCACACAGGCGGGAAAGGCGAAATTCCCGCCAAAAACTTCTTACTTGCATAAAACTCTTGATAAATAACAAAAGATAATTATCTGAAATAGTACAAATATTTAATAAATCAATATTTTTTGGAATTTATAAGAAAAAGCTAGATTAAAAATATATTAATAACTTGAAATTTATGTTTAAATAGACATCACAATTGTCCTTGTCTTATGGGAAAACTAATTTATAGTGTAGCAGAAGTGTAAGCTCCACTACACTCTTTTTAGTTAGTCGAAATCTTTTCTGGAATTCTAGGTCAGAATATTCAATAAGACAGTCTTTTCTCTCTTTAAAATTTTTTTATTTTCCTTTATTCAATATATCAATGAGTTCAAGACGCCCAACAAATGAAATTTTGCGGAGTTTTTCCATCGTTGATTACAAACGGAATGATTTGCTATGTTTGCAAAGCTATCAACACTTAAATAAAGGTATTCAGGAGAAAGGAAGTAAAATTTTCAATTACCTAATTACTACTAATAAAATAGCTGGCGTCAGTATTTCTGTAAGAAAAAACACGTGGTTGGATATGAAACAATTTTTTATTTAAATTTTATCATATGTAGAGAGCAAATTGGAAACATGAAAATCAAATATAATCACATTCTAACTTCAATTTACAAACATTGCGCAAAAACATAATTTTTAGAATTTGTGGGAAACACATTTTCCAAAAACATTTCACCAAACAAAACAAAAATCTGGCTCTTAAGTTGATCCACAAAAATCATACCTTTTAAAATTGCACAAAAAAATTTAAATTCAACCAATAATTTTTTAAAAACAATTTGTAAATTTTTTATACTTTTCACAGGATACATAAAAAATTCTTGTATATTTTTATTTGACTATTTATATCATTGTCCCTTATGAAACACTTGATTAATCTAGACAGTAAATTTATATTCTAAATTGACAATCTTTTTAAAGAAATTTATAAAAATTTCACTCCCCCAAAAGACAATTGATAATAACCAAAAATTACTACAACATTGAGTAGGACATATTTTACAAAGACATTACTTTTTATTTCACTAATTTAGACTTACCTGGAGTGTATTTGCCCTTTTAAGAATTCAAAAGTATATATTCAATAAATTGTTAAAGAATAAAAGAAAATATAAATTGAAATTTTAAATGAATCAACAAAATTCGTAACAATAAAGTGTATTTTCATTGCAAAAGAGTAACTTCTTTTTCAAATAACTCTATAAAATATTACCACATCTGTTCAATATGTTAACATACAAAACCTTTGAACTTCTATACATTAATAGTTGTTAGCATATACAATCACTATTAAGATTTTTTTCATTAAAACTAAGTACACAAATCAAGTTCAACTCAAAACATACAAATCATTCATCATTTTTCCACCAGAATGGTTTTTTCACTAATAGAAGAAAACAACTTGATAATTTTAGTGGAAGTAAAGTTAAAATGATGGACACACTGCAAAATATTATGCTTCAATTTTGTAAACATCATGTCGGCACTGAAGTTGTGTCTCCATAATTCAATTAATCAATTAATCTTCAAAATTTCTTTTATGTAATCACAAGGAACAGCATTCTATATAAAATAAAAAAATACATGCATTGGTAATCACAATGATTTATTTACAGAAATCACCGAGAGGAGAATAAGAATTTAAATATTTATTTTACCTAATAACATGAACAAGTAAAAACATATTTGTATCAGAACAAGTAAAAAAATACTAAAATATTTGATCTCGTTAAAATTAAAAACTACCTATAACATAAAAAACCAAAATTAAACATCTGTGCAAAAATTAATATCCCTTATACGCAATAGAAATTAAGGCAATAGTACTTTAAAAACGAACAATTATTAAAGAATAATATAAAAGAAAACAAAACAATTCAAATAAATATTATTTCAGAAAGAAAGCTTTCATTGAATCTTTAAATTAATATTGAGTGTATTTACCTTTTCAATTCCGAAGTCCCAAGCAGAAAACCAGAATTCTTTCATACAATCGGAATCCTGTATCTTCTTTTTCAATCAAATAAATAATAAAATGATTCATTGGGAAATTAATTGTCTAAAATCCGTATTCTACTACTAAAGATATAAAATCTTCCAACAGTATAGGCAATATGCAGGAAAAACATGGCGTCGAGAACTCATTGCTTGCAAACAAAAAACGCGTTCTGAGCATGCGCGGTTAACTCTAACTGAAGATAACACAACTTTGGGCTCGGTTATTGAAATAAACTCTAACTTGAGTTAGTAAAATGAAATCTGTGGTTACTTTTCGCTGGTGAATTACAGCCGTATTCACCATAAACTCTAACCCAAACTTGAGTTAATAACCGAAGAAAAAGTCGTTTTACTCTGAAAATCCTATTCACCAGCGAAAAGTAACCACAGATTTCATTTTACTAACTCAAGTTAGAGTTTATTTCAATAACCGAGCCCAAAGTTGTGTTATCTTCAGTTAGAGTTAACCGCGCATGCTCAGAACGCGTTTTTTGTTTGCAAGCAATGAGTTCTCGACGCCATGTTTTTCCTGCATATTGCCTATACTGTTGGAAGATTTTATATCTTTAGTACTAGAATACGGATTTTAGACAATTAATTTCCCAATGAATCATTTTTATTATTTATTTGATTGAAAAAGAAGATACAGGATTCCGATTGTATGAAATAATTCTGGTTTTCTGCTTGGGACTTCGGAATTGAAAAGGTAAATACACTCAATATTAATTTAAAGATTCAATGAAAGCTTTATTTCTGAAATAATATTTATTTGAATTGTTTTGTTTTCTTTTATATTAATCTTTAATAATTGTTCGTTTTTAAAGTACTATTGTCTTAATTTCTATTGAGTATAAGGAATATTAATTTTTGCACAGATGTTTAATTTTGGTTTTTATGTTATAGGTAGTTCTTAATTTTAACGAGATCAAAGATTTTAGTATTTTTTTACTTGTTCTGATACAAATATGTTTTTACTTGTTCATGTTATTAGGTAAAATAAATATTTAAATTCTTATTCTCCTCTCTGTTATTTCTGTAAATAAATCATTGTGATTACTAATGCATGTATTTTTTTATTTTATATAGAATGCTGTTCCTTGTGATTACATAAAAGAAATTTTGAAGATTAATTGAATTATGGAGACACAACTTCAGTGCCGACATGATGTTTACAAAATTGAAGCATAATATTTTGCAGTGTGGCCATCATTTTAACTTTACTTCCACTAAAATTATCAAGGTGTTTTCTTCTATTAGTGAAAAAAAACATTCTGGTGGAAAAATGATGAATGATTTGTATGTTTTGAGTTGAACTTGATTTGTGTACTTAGTTTTAATGAAAAAATCTTAATAGTGATTGTATATACTAACAACTATTAATGTATAGAAGTTAAAAGGTTTTGTATGTTAACATATTGAACAGATGTGGTAATATTTTATAGAGTTATTTGAAAAAGAAGTTACTCTTTTGCAATGAAAATACACTTTATTGTTAAGAATTTTGTTGATTCATTTAAAATTTCAATTTTCTTTTATTCTTTAACTATTTATTGAATATATACTTTTGAATTCTTACAAGGGCAAATACACTCCAGGTAAGTCTAAATTAGTGAAATAAAAAGTAATGTCTTTGTAAAATATGTCCTACTCAATGTTGTAGTAATTTTTGGTTATTATCAATTGTCTTTTGGAGTGAAATTTTTATAAATTTCTTTAAAAAGATTGTCAATTTAAAATATAAATTTACTGTCTAGATTAATCAAGTGTTTCATAAGGGACAATCATATAAATAGTCAAATAAAAATATACAAGAATTTTCTATGTATCCTGTGAAAAGTATAAAAAATTTACAAATTGTTTTTAAAAAATTATTGGTTGAATTTAAATTTTTTTGTGCAATTTTAAAAGGTATGATTTTTGTGGATCAACTTAAGAGCCAGATTTTTGTTTTGTTTGGTGAAATGTTTTTGGAAAATGTGTTTTCCACAAATTTTAAAAATTATGTTTTTGCGCAATGTTTGTAAATTGAAGTTAGAATGTGATTATATTTGATTTTCTTGTTTCCAATTTGCTCTCTACATATGCTAAAACGTAAATAAAAAATTGTTTCCTATCCAACCACGTGTTTTTTCTTACAGAAATACTTACACCAGCTATTTTATTAGTAGTAATTAGGTAATTGAAAATTTACTTCCTTTCTCCTGAATATCTTTATTTAAGTGTTGATAGCTTTGCAAACATAGCAAATCATTCCGTTTGTAATCAACAATGGAAAAACTCCGCAAAATTTCATGTGTTGGGCGTCTTGAACTCATTGATATATTGAATAAAAGAAAATAAAAAAAATTAAAGAGAGAAAAGACTGTTTTATTGAATATTCTGACCTAGAATTCCAGAAAAGATTTCGACTAACTCAAGAGAGTGTAGTGGAGCTTACACTTCTGCTACACTATAAATTAGTTTTCCCATAAGACAAGGACAATTGTGATGTCTATTTAAAAATAAATTTTAAGTTAATAAAATATTTTTAATCTAGCTTTTTCTTATAAACTCCAATCCTGGATGTAATTACAACCTATACACACCTTATTATACATTAAAAATATTGATTTATTAAATATTTGTACTATTTCAGATAATTATCTTTTGTTATTTATAAAGTTTTATGCAAGTAAGAAGTTTTTTTGCGGGAATTTCGCCTTTCCCGCCTGTGTGACGAAAGCAATTGAGGTCACAAGGTGTTAGTTTCGACCAATCAGGATCGATCAGCAATCTGTGGTCAAGAAACTTAAGTTAGAAGTTATGTTAAGTAACCGGAGATGAAAAAATGTTGGTGAATAGGAAATTGAACTGTAGTTACTAACTCAAGTCATATAACTCAAGTTCCAGTTACATAACCTAAGTTATTAACTCAAGTTTGTTTTTATGGTGAATATGGCCGTTAGATTTTCAGAGTAAAACGACTTTTTCTTCGGTTATTAACTCAAGTTTGGGTTAGAGTTTATGGTGAATACGGCTGTAAGGAAACAAATATGGCACGTTTTATAACTCACCCCACGGGTTAACAAGTGGTCCAATTTTGTTCAAATTTATGGTGAAAATAGTATAGATACTGCTGTACCTCATGCAATATTTTTTTTTTCATTCTATTATGTTTTGTTTCGCAAAACGGGCCTTAGGAAAACCGCCTTTTGTAACGCCCTCGCACTACATTAGAGGTTCTAGCTCTTTAACGGTACATCTTCGACCTTCCATTCCTATTTGAAATACGCTTGTATAGGTCCCCTCTACCACCCCTCAAAGTTTGTCCACGGTGTTTCCGAACAACCTGTATAATACTAATATAAAAAAATTAATCTTACTAAAAGCATTTAGATTTTGCTATACATACGTGTTATTGAATGCTATACAGAAATTCAGATACTTTGTAAAGTAATAGAAATCTCACTACACTTTGATACATGTAAAGTAAACCTGTTTTCGTGTACTAGCGCTGAAAAAATACGAAAATGTGAATAAACACTTCAGATGGAAATATACATTCGTGTCATTTGCGAATGTATCCGAATTTTACAATGTTTAAGGTATAAAAGGCCCCTATGTATTCTTTAGCATGAAAAGAAGCTTTGGGTGGGTTGAATTCTGATGTGGATTTATAATATGCGACGCTGAAGTAATTCGCCGGATTTATTAGATTTCTTACAAAATGACAGCATTGTAATCTTTTTATAAAACCTAGCATTTATGTATTATTTTCTAATTCTTTACTTTTGTTACATAGTAATTTAGACTGCAGATCCTTTTTAAAAAAGACAATAAACACGGAAATTTCATGACAAAAGAGGAAATTCTATCATGCCGTTAAAATCCCTTGCTCTTTTATTAAAGTTCTTTAACTGAATATAATTTCGTTTAATTAATTTTTTTGTTTATCCACCATCATGAGACTATAGTAGAAACACAAGAAGAAAAAACGAACATAATAATACATCTATAAACTGTATATACCATATTTTTAATTTAATGAATATATATCAAAGATACTGTCACTGATCTGGTAGACTATTAATTATCTTTATAAACTGAATTATTGTTTGAGTTTTTGATAATTTTTAATGGTGTGTATCACCAACAAAAGTGCACATAGTTACCTTAAGTTATAAAAGAATTTTCAGGTTATTTTAAAAACACACGATGATTAGAAATGACCTGTTTAGTCTACAGACTTGTCCAAAATGTTTCGTACTCATAACTGGGTAGGGAAAATACGTTTGTTTAGCTAATATTTGCCACTAACTGTTAATATAAAAGGTCTTAAGGGGTGTCAGGACCCTTAACTCTATGAAAAACGCGTCTGAAATGTTACTTTTTAAAAATTCCATAACTCATATAAAATTCCACCAAAGTGAATGAAATTTTTTTAATAAGTTTAGAGATTGTTCTAAATTATAATTTTATAGGTGAAAACAAAATTATACAATTTATTTTATATATATGGCATGCTTTGTAAATACTAAATTTTTTTTCTTAACGAATGTGGGATCCACTTCAACGCAAACGTAGAATCCAATTATCAAGTAAATACAATGCAAATAGTCTTAAATTACACCTAACATTCCCCTCCAGATGCTAAACACAATTTTTTTCTCAATTTGTGTTTTAATTTTTTTATAAAAATAAATAAAATTAAAAAATGTAATTTTTTAACTTTTTAAAAAATTAAAGTTGAAAGAAATTAAAATTTATCAATGAAATGTCTTTTTATTTGTGTTTAGCATCTGGAGGGGAATGTTAGGTGTAATTTAAGACTATTTGTATTGTATTTACTTGATAATTGGATTGTACGTTTGTGTTGAAGTGGATCCCACATTCGTTAAGAAAAAGAAATTTAGTATTTACAAAGCATGCCATATACATAAAATAAATTAAATAATTTTGTTTTCACCTACAAAATTATAATTTAGAACTATCTCTAAACTTATAAAACAAATTTCATTCACTTTGGTTGAATTTTATATGAGTTATGGAGTTTTAAAAAGTAACATTTCAGACGCGTTTTTTCATAGAGTTAAGGGTCCTGACACCCCTAACCAAAGGACATTAGGTAAAAATTTATAATCAACAATTAGACCACTTGACGCTCTAGTGATACACTGTAAAAAAACTGTAGAAAAAGAGAAATTTTCAGTAACAGGGACTTTATGTTTACAGAGATATTCTGTCATGTAACATTCCCACCGCACTTCTATTTATTTTATGTAAAATAACAGCTTTTACCTAGTTTTTTAGCTTATCTGTACTTAAACAGAAACTTACTGCATCGAAAACCAATACAGCTATTGGCAACGTTATACTGAATCTTCTTTGGTTCAGTAGTAGCGTGCGTGCTTAGCATGCGGTAGGTCGCGGGTTCTATCCCCGGATATCAATTAATTAAAATTAAAAACACTCTACTAAAATAAGTGCATGCGCACAAGCAGAAAATTACTGAGAGGCAACAGAAAAATCTGTAGCCCACTTGACAGAAAGTTCCTTTTTACAGCATTTACCTGTAGGTTACAGCTTTTTTCTGTTTACAGGATTTTTCAACCTACAGATTTTTTCTGGCAACTTTTGCTGCCAGAAATTTTCTGTTTCTTTGCAGGATTATTTTTTACAGTGTAGGTTTGTTTTGATTTTTTAGGACCACGCTCTCTTGTAAGAATATATGGCAAGACATAAGCAGATAACAGTTAGACCCGATTTGAGAAATTATTTGTAGTTTTCTACCATTCAAAATTCTACCAACTTTACATTTTTATCGTGACAAAAACAAAAATCACATTTTTGCGTCTTACGGTCTATATCAAGGAGAGCAATTTCACCCATGAACAAAACTCGTATATTTGATATAAATTTTAAAGGCCAAGAAATAGAAAGAACTATGAAAAATTCAGAAACATCTCACATCTCCTTCTGTTTCTGTATAAATGTATGATACCATACCCGTAATTTTAGATTTCGCTTTACCTTCCACTGAATTCAATCTGAGACTATTTCTCCAGGGAGAAAAAACTACTTTCAGAGAGGAAAAAATCGCTACGATATCCGGTTTTGAAAGGAAGATCGAAGCATCTGTCTCCCGAAAAGCTTAGTGGAAATTGGCTTTAAGTGTATTATTGATCACAGAATTTGATCCGAAGTTAAGAGATGGACTCGTCGTAAGTTTCAGTAAGACGTAACACAAAATGACTGTACTGTAGGAATCCAATATAGTTCGTGTAAGATAAAGCGATGTAGCGTACGTTTCACGATGCTTTTTAGATAGTATGCGTATGTTTTATTCCTAATATACTTTTTTCGGATTCTAAGTTTGAAATATCCACAGTGTTGAGGATTAGGATATGGATAATAGTTTAATCATTATTAACGAACTCCAAAACTATTATTAACAAAAAGAAATGCACAAGAGACAATATTCAATTTAGAAAAGTGAAAAGTAACTTTTTTTTTGAGGAGTTGATTATTATTTCCTGCTATTTATTATTTCCATTGCTGTATCAATGCCGATGAGGATTAAAATATCCCCAAACAGCTTTATGCTTATATATTTCCTTTATTATCTCTGATGAAGGCGGTTGTTTCATACCGCCGAAACGGCTGTAAGCTTTTAGCTTTTAATTTCTGTTTATTGTGTTGCTCTGCGTTGGTTTCACTTCTTCTTTTTAGCTTTATGCTTACTTTAAGCATTAGTGTTTGTGAGTTACAAATATTATATCAGCTAATTTGTTTTTAATAGCAAAATATCACATGTGCTCAACATTTTTAGCTGAGCATTTGGTTATTGGCTTCTTAAAATCTTGCATTACCGAATACAGCAGTATCTTTGAGACATAAAACTGTTTAAGAAGTTTCATTAAATATTTTATTATATTAAATTATCTTATCTTTTCATCGGAATAGAAGTAAAATTATTTTGGGGAAATGTGCCAAAAAGCCTTTATACGTCTAATGGATGGTCACTGTTGTAATCAAATGTAAAGAAATGTGTGGTTATGGTCAAATGTAATGTCAGTGTTATGGTCAAATGTAAAGAAAGGAGTGTGAATCCCCCAAAAATCTATGTGATGTAATAGGTGAACGGTCTCTGAAAAGCTGTTCAATCACGAAACCCAACATATTGTGTAGGAACCCTCTCCACCTTTCAATTTAATCAAGAAAAATAAAATAGAAGCAAGAATAAACGAAGCAATAGTACTGCTCCAAAAAATCCTACTCACATCCCTCCAATAAACCGCTAAATGCGATCCGGAATTTTCCGAAAATTCCAGGGACAATATTCCTCAAAGCCGGAGACGAATCTGATTCTCCCCTCCCCCTAAGGGCGGGTTTACATGCAGCGATTCAAACGACGTGACCGGTCGAATTTTCACATAAATTACTTATAAAATGGTGACGTAACTACTACGTTATTGAATTAAGAACCAATGGCAGGACCAGATTCTAAATCAGAGGTGGATAAGCTTTTTGAAAAGAGTGGCGATATTTGAGAAACAAATATTAGGCCTGAAACTTCCACTTTTGTCTAACTTATTTATAAAAAATACGAAAAGTGAAAAATATTCCCGACTGGAACCATTGTTTCTTATGTATAAGTTTGAGTAGTTGGGATATAGAAATTAAAATATAGAGAGCACTCGGTACTCCCCAAACCATTTAAGGGATTCTCTCTCAAGAAGAACGTTTAAGCATATTTTGCAACACTAGATTATTTGAAAATTCCTAGAATCAATAACTTAAGAGAAATATCAAAAATTCTGACTTGTTAACATTCTACACGTGCTTTCTCACATTTAAGTTATTTATTAAAGTTGGTTCTAAATTAATTTAAAAAAACACTGCAACCATCTGGGTAATTACTGGTTAATTTACTGTTCTTCAAACACCTGAAAAACCAACATCACACATAACATTCAAGTTATTTATTAATGTTGGTTCTAACTGAGAATTAAAAAAGAAACTGCAACCATCAGGGTAATTACTGGTTAAGTTAAGGATCTTCAGATACATGAAAAGAGATTCAGTCCTCACAAGCTATTGCAATTTATGATAAAATTATATAATAATGAGATAAATTAAGTAAACTGATTCCAACTGAGTGAGTTAAGAGTAGTGATGGGCAAAATCGATAATTTTAGGTATCGAATACTTTGGTATCGAATACTTATAGGTATCGAGTACTATCGAGTACTTTTTTTCAATGTCGGGAAATGAACCTGAAGGGACACTTTTTTTAGGGCCTATCCATAATCAGACTAATATTCAAAAAACTGAAAGCGATCCATCAAAAAGCCCCGTAGCTACGGGCCTGGAGGTGGATAGAGGCGAAGGATTTGGCGGGGGAAAAACCTAGCCGCGTCAAATTTCTCACGAGGAGGATAACGACTTGGGTTTGAGCGTTGCAAAATGAAAACAGAAACAGGCTGCGTTTGATCTACAGTAGGTATTATAAAGATTACTTCATTGAAAAATTTAAAACGAAATATGTCAATAAAGTATTGATACTTTTGTGGGTATCGAATACACTCGATACCTATAGGTATCGAGTACTTAAGTATTTGGTATCGATACCTGCCCATCACTAGTTAAGAGGAGATGGGCATAGCACTGAAATCTCATTGATATCCCCAAATAACATTATTATTTTTTAATGTCTTCACTAACCACACTGTGTCACGCGTCCCTCGGTTTGTCCATCCCTGTTCTAAATCGATGAGGAAAGTGATAGGAAATTGTCCCCAGTTTTCCCCATGACGTCCCAGTCGCGTCGCTAGTACAGTTGCATGTAAAACCGCCCTAATAAATACATCAGGGAATCCTGTCTGAGCAATCCCCGTCTTCTTTGTTCCTTTTTAATCAATCCTCCCAGTGGAGCGATTGCCTTAACCGTTTGTTGCCCGAGGTTTGGATGTTCTACCACCGTGAGACTGATTGAGGTCTATGTTGTGTTGTGTTGTGTGTAGTTCTGCTTGAGTTATCTCTTTTCTGAGGACGTGGAGGATGATGAAGATTCGGTTGAGGTCGGATTTTGCTAGATAAGGCACGTTTTCTGTTTGAAGTGAAAGGGGTTGGGTTAACGTAGTTAAGTTTGAGTTGTGGATAATAGTTTGTAGTTGAAGTTTGGGATGAGTGTTTTATAGAATGCTAATGTACTAGTTTAAATGTTGTCAGTGTTAGTAGTTTCATTTTTAATTTATAGAGTGGATGTTCAGAATTAATCATATTTTTTGTAAATAATTAATGTCGAATTAAATTCTTATACTTACAAGGTGTTTGGTCTGAAAGTATACAAAAGTTAAGATTTTTTTAAATTTAATATACAGTAAAACACCGTTTATACGTCTTTCAAGGGACCAACGTAAAACGGCGTATAAATGAAAAGACGTATAATTGAAAACAATTTTGATTATTTGAATGAATTGGGACTTAGCGAAAACGACGTATAAATGTAAAAGACGTATAAATGAGAGACGTATAAACGGTGCTTTACTGTACTTAGTTTATACTTATTATACTATTATACTTAGTATATAATATACTTAATATACTTATTTTCCCTCATTACGTTATCTTTACGTTATACTTAGTTTACTTACGTTCTTTGTGTTCTCTGTGGTCTTTACAAAATGGATTTGTCATATCGCCTCAAAAGACTGTTTGTATACATTTTTGTAAACATCCCACGGTTACATTTGGATCCAGAATTGTTTCTAGATGGAAACAAGATTCCAATGACTTCAGAGGTGAAATATTTAGGAGTCATATTTGACAATAAATTAAATTTTTTAAAACATATAGAGTATCTGAGAAATAGCGGTTTTAAAGCTTTAGGTATCTTGAAAATTTTATCCAATACACAATGGGGAGCAGATCGGATCTCAATGCTTAGAGTTTATCGAGCAATGATACGATCAAAACTAGACTACGCTGCGGCTATTTATGGCTCGGCTAGACAATCGGCTCTGAAAAAACTTGACACCATCCACCATCAAGGAATTCGAATATGCCTTGGTGCCTTCAGAACATCTCCTGTTGAGAGCCTTTATGTAGAAGCCCACGAGATGTCATTGGAAAATAGACGAGCCATCTTGGCACTAAACATGCATTTTAATATTAAATCAACAGATAATCATCCATGTATGAGCATTGTAAAAAACCCATCACATCGTTTTTTTATGATGCACGGCCATCCTGCATAAAAACTTTTGGTTTTATAGTTAAAGAACTTTTTGATGTCTTTAATGTTGAAGACGTTGGGATGTATCAAAATAAGATAGGACCCCCTTGGGTTAATATTGCTTTTAAAACTATTGACATTTTTTCAAATTTTAAGAAATCAGAAGACTCGGACCTAGTTTTCCAGAAGGTGTTTTTGGAACACAGATCGAGGTTTTCAAAATTTAACACCGTATATACCGACGGATCAAAGTTTTTAAACTACGTAGGCTGTGCTGCTGTTTTTGAAAACACTACTATATCTTTTCAACTACCACAATATACCTCAATTTTTACGGCAGAAATGTATGCAATATTTTTAGCCCTAAATGAGATAAGGAAGAAAAAACATAAACTATGGATTATTTATTCCGACTCTCAGAGCGCAATCCAATCTCTAAAAGATCCTTATACTCAAGATCATCTTATTAAAAAAAATAAGGATCTGCTATCTTCCCTTATGAATAGGGGTTTTTATATTGCCTTGTGCTGGGTCCCTGGGCATAAGGGGATAGCCGGAAATGAAAAAGCAGACAAAGGTGCTAAAACTGCAAGTATTTTTAAAAACATAAATGTACCCAAAGTAGATGTCCGAAAATATATATACGAAAAAATATGCAATAAATGGAAAGAATGTTGGAAGCAAAACAATACTAACAAGTTAAGAAAAATTGATCCGGAGATTAAAAACAAACCCCGAAAAGCAGGAAAGATGACGTAAAAATAACCAGACTGAGAATTGGCCATGCCAGATTGACACATGAATACTTGCTGAAAGGGGAGCCTCCGCCCACATGCCATGCATGTGGAGTGTTGATCACAGTAGAACACATCCTGACCAAATGCGTAATATACTCAAGAGAGAGACTTTTTTGCTTTGGGGAGGCCGGGGCGGACCTGCAGGTTCTGCTCGGTGGACCACATCCAAATATAATACTGTTTTTAAAATTATGCGGAATTTACAATAACATATAGGTTTTATCAACAAACACAGGTGATACAATTTAAAAGAGTAGGATTTTAAACTGCAAAAGAAAACGATTTATACTTGTATAGCGTGATATAGCCTGAAAAGGCTCTTGCGCAAAATACTTTTAATCTGTCTGTCTTACGTTCTTTGTAGAAATTTTTTAGTCAACGCCACATGTAAAACAGTTAAAAATCCGAGCAACCAAATCCAACCATCCATTGCCCACCAAAAATATCCAGCTTTGACTCCATTTTTTTACTTCGATTCGTTTAATTTGAAGTTAATTAAACCTCCAAAGAGTGGATCTGTTAAACACACGCGCATTAAAAAAACGTCATTCACGTTGTTTCAATCCAAATAATTCAAAAAATTTTGTCGTGAGACACACTAATTTTCGGTGAGACACACTAGGAGAGAACTGGATTTTCTACTCTACACATTAAAATATTTTGATATGGAAATCCGGAAAAAAAAATTGAACAATGCATTGAATATTCCCTAACAATACTGTTAGGTTAAAAGGTCTTTTTAAAAGCTGCAATGAGAGAGAGAGAGAGTTGAACATTAAAATATCTCTGCACTCTTCATTTTTATCTCTCTGTGAAAATGAAAATAATTTTTTAGCAAACATTTTAAACATTAGCAATTAAAGACCGTTTTGAGTGAACTTTATTTGTAATTAAAGAAACACTCGAAAAAAATCGCCTAAATTGTTCCATAAAATTCACCTAAACCATAAATAATCTCATGCTTGTGACATTCTCTGATGATAATAAATATAAACTCAAAAACATTCTTAATCCTTTTTGTTGAACCATATTTCATTTTCGGGTCACATAACTAAGAGAGAACAGCCTCGTTTACATCAAATTAAATGGTTTCTCTGATGCTAACAACTTTCTGTATTTATACTTCCAGTCAGATAGCGAGGAGTCAAAGATTAGATATAGTGAATTATTAGTGTATCTTATTAGTGAAATTATTAGTGAAATTAGTGTGAATTATTAGTGTATACGAGAGGAGCTTGGATGGTTGCCGGGAACTTTCAAGGGGAGCAAAAATAGATTAAGCTGATTCAGAATTAATGTGCAAGAAGGGGGGGTAAGAACGTTTTTCTTCAGTTATGGTTATGATCGTTTTGGACTCTTTTGGTATTTTGATAAAACGTAGTGTCGTTATAAGTTCTTATTTTGAGTTTGTTTTTAAGAAGGTGGTCAATGTTTTAAACAATAGGAATTAAAAACATTCACAAATCTTTAACATGATTGGGCAAAATTTTTTTCTTTAAATTGTTATGCAATTTTTTTTAATATTTTAGGAGATGAAACCGTTTCTGTCCCATTAAAATTTCCTAAGTTGTTTTGGGGGTAACAGAAATATTGCAAGAAACTGCGAATTAACTATCTACTAAGGTATATATTGTTTTTATGATAATAAAATATTTTGAAAAGTTCCCAAATTATTAAACCGTATCTGTAGATTTTTTCCCATTTCTAATACACAGCAGACAATGGGATAAGCTGGTCAGCAAAATTACAGTTAAAACGGAGAATGTAAAAAAACTTATTGAATTGTTCTCTTGTTTATTTTTTACTTTTTACATGGTCCAGTTAAGAGAAAATTTATTTTAGTACCCACAAGAAAAAAAGTCTTTTTTAAAACATGGATATAAATATTAGAAGAAATAAATTTCCCAAAATATTTTTATTCAAAAATCCAAGACGCAATCTCTTTTGCTAGTTTATTTAAAACATTTGAAAGGGGAAATAACACCGACATGAACGAATATTCGATCTAGAATAAATAAAATATCCTGGATGGTGGCTCTATAAAATATTTCAATGAATAATATTTGAAATCAATAGGGCAAGCATATTTTAGTTTGTTTGAAATTTAGGTCACGTCAACTGCTATACAAAACTGAGAAAAACAGTCCAGTTCAAATGGTCAACTTCGATTTTTCATCAATTCTGAAATCTGAAGCTTATAACCCACACAAAAATAAACTTTTTTGTGATAGTATTGGTTTATTCTACTACAAAGGAAAATTTTCTTTTATTGATTTTTTAGAAGAGGTCACCTTTAAATACTATGTTTTATGATGGTGATATCAATGATTTATACTTTTTAGCAAAAAATATCTGTACATCCTATGCATCAGAGAAAGTTGGGTGAAATACTTGAAAAATATCATTGTACTAGTTACTTTTTAAAATGGAGATTCTAAATCTAGATTTTAATATCTTTGCAATGTTGGTTTTCATGCTACTACCTGGTACCCCTTTTTTTTATTTGCCAACTCGTTAATTTATTTTCTGGCTACCCAGCGGGTGTACCATCATATAGTAGATTATGGCATCAAGGGTAGCGAGATAAAAGTCACCAAGAAAAGTGGCAACCGTTTGTAATACAGCATCCAACGTTGCGTTGCAGTTTTGTTGGTACTTTTAAATTATACCGGTGCAAATCTCACTAGGCAGATAGTTGAAGACAGCACACAGTCAACAGAAGAAATCACACCAAGCAACTTCCGTTGGCGTTGCATCATTATTGGAAACTTTATCACCATCAGTGCCGGTATAATGGAAAATTACCGTTTTGGTAATTTGCCGTTTTAATCATCAAAGTATCCAAATTATCTTCTACCAAATTGGTTTCATTTATTCAATTCTATTGGTCTACATTCACCATTTTCAGAAAAGAGACCGGAAATTTTTTATTTACATAGGCAACAAAACGTTTGAGATCCTCGGGTCTATGTGGAAAAAAATACATTATGTGTGTGTAGGGATATAACTACTTTTTATATTATTGTCTCATAAAGAGGAACGTCAACTGAGATTAGGATCTTTATATTTTTTTCAACATACAAAAAAATCATTTTAAACGTTTACGTGTCTAAAAAGTTTTGAAAACGCCACCATATTAAAGAATAACACTGAAAAATTTGTTTTTAGAGGTGGTTTTAAATAAACGTCTTGAAGTATAATAATTTAACCTTTTAGCTTTGTCCGTTTATGAAACCAAATTAATTTAAAAAATTGCAACTCCAAAGGAATATGTGTGCATTTAGCATTTAAATTTTTACCTTCAAAAGAACATTTAAAACATGCAACAAAGTTGTCGTTACATGAATTTGTTTTATTTTCCTCCATAGAAACAGCTATAAACCAATAGTTGTGTGCTACATTGAGGCGTTATCGGTTTACATTTGTCAAATTGGTTAACGAATCATTTTATGAAGAGCTACGACATTTAATAGTTTCAGTCTGTTCCATTAACAAAAATCAATGAATCATCAGCAGAAAACAAATAACTAATTGAAAAGGTGCAGATATTTTTCTGATATCACGTTATATTTCGTGAGAAAGATTTCCAATGAAGAACACATTCCATTTACACCTATAATTTTCACGTCAATTCATAAACTAAAACATTTGTTGTGAAATTACCTACGCATTTTCAATTACCTTTTCGTGAATTTTCATGTTAATTGAAGTAAAATTTGTTTTTATTTACAGACCAATAAAATTCCTTCCCTTAATCAAAGAATACGAATATTTAATAAAATAACAGCTTACACGTAATTTTTGAATTTTATGCAAAGCTATAGGCAGACTGTGGAAAAAAGAACATTTTATAGAAAACGTTTTAATACATCTTTTAATAAACATTTATTTTTGTTTACTTTTTTTCTATAAGCATAAGAAAATTTTTATATATTCTAAACTGCCACACATTATGTCATAATAAAGATAATATTTATTTTGCAGGTAATATTATGCTGACTAAATTGGGTCATTTTAAAAATTAAGTTGTCAGAGAAACTTGGCAAGTTTTTAAACTACTTTGCATAAAATGAATATTTCATGATGTTATATAAAGCATGAATTTATTTCAAGATCTCTCAGTTTTCGCTTAAATATCCTAAACTCATCTAGTTCTCCATTCATTTATTCAAAATATTTTTTAAGAACAATACCAACGAAAAATATTTTTATAGAGCTCTTTGGATATTTGATGTTCAATCAATTCGAGTCGCCAACTACTGTCACTTTCTCTTTAAGGACTATATTTCTCTTCGATTTCATGTTCTGGATGTTTGATAAATTGTTTTGTGTCGTGATAACTAAATTAAATACATCTGTGAGGGATTTTGAAGTAAAAATGATCGGGATTTTATTTATTTCAATATATTGGGTGTTTCAACAAGTTCGCCCAAACTCTGCAAAGAAGAAATGAAAGGAGAATTCACCAATTATTGCTGGTTAAGCGGACACTAAGTGTAATCTCACAACTATCAAGCGTCACCTCCAACCGTGGACCGGTTTCGTCCTGTTAGGACTCATCAGCACGGTATAGGATGGTAACGCAAGAAAGCGGAGGGCAAGTACTAGTCTAGCCGACTATAACTTTGCAAAGAAAGTTTCTGCAAAGAAAGTTAACTTGAATTGATCAAGATAGAACTTGTATATTTTTATTTGAGATGTTTTGATATCTCACTTATTGCTAGTTTTTGAGAAATTAAAATTTACTTTTAGTAATTGCTTTCTTATATTTAAATTACATCGATAAAATTCATGAAACCACTATTCTTGTTTGAATCTTCAGATTTTTTTAAATTAAAAACTAATATAAATCCTCATACACTCATTAATACTCAAATCTAGTGATTCCAAATGTAAACGAATTAAGTAAAAGACTAATCTTAAAGCAGCGTTCGAAATTGTACTGGATTGCTGGTCCGGGACAACCAAAAAACGGCTCGGACCAGTGGAATCAAAAAATCACTGGTCCGCTGGACCAGTGGTGAAAAAATATCCCACCCTCCAGTTTTAGCCTGCAATTTCTCTTTGCTTGAAATCGGGAGAAAAAAAGGCAAAAAAATTAATTTCATTAAATAAACCAGATTACAACCAGTTTGTCAACTAACAATGTAAAACTAATTCTAAGTTATGTATTAATTTGTGAGCAATATCATTCGTTAAAGAATAGTTCTTATTTTTGCCAATTGGTGCAATTGTATCCAATTTTTATGTAAATTAGAGAAATGTTATTTAATCAAGAAGATTATTTTATTTGTATGTTAGTTAGTGAAATATTATTTAATCAAGAAGATTATTTTATTTGTATGTTAGTTAGTGAAATATTATTTAATCAAGAAAGGTATTTAATTAATAAGATATTTTTAAAGTAATTGATTTTTTGGAGCTATTGCTTATTTCTCATAAATTTATTTTATTAGTACTTACTTTATATAAATTTCATATTTACAGCTGGTAACTTATAATTGAATATGTATTAATATTTAGCATTACTATTTGGTACTCGGATTCTGTGCAATGGTTACTTTATAATAATATTTAAATTGGTCCTTTTTAATTTGTCGGACCAGTAATTTTTGTTGCGGACCAGTAGGATTGGTAAAGTACTGGTCCGCAGGACCAGTGGATTTTTTCCCAATTTCTAACGCTGTCTTAAAGTGATCAAGCTCAACATTGTCTTCTTAATAAAAAACAAAAATATTTTGTAAGAATACTTTCTTGGAGTCTCGTGTTATAAGAACCACGTAAAAAACTTTATCATTGAAAATGGAACACTAAACTCTCCTCCAAAAATACTCTTTCATAAGAAATAATCTGATGAAATGGGAAACTCGATTGTAAGCATAAGATTCAAAATTTATGTTTACTACTACTAAATTTCGAAACAAGTATTTCCCCAATGGACAATATTTTAATAAGTAAGCAACTTCTAACATTACTACACAGGTTTAATATTTATTTCTTATATTGTAATATCTTTGAGTTTAAACCGTTGTAGTGCACAAAAACTTTCTAAGAATTAAGTTTGATTCAGACTATGAAAAAAACATCACATTTTAAACTTGGTATAATACGAACATAATTTTTATTGATTCTCATATTTTATTTTTTATTAAAATTTGTACAAATTCACCTGAAGGTGTGGACCCGTATAGGTAAATTCAACACACACAAGGACAGTAACACTAACATCCATGCCGAACGGGGATTCGAACCCCAGACGTATGGCTTTGCAGTCAGATGCTCTAATCACTAAGCCATTACGTCGGCTAATTAATCGGCTTATAAAGATTATTTTAATAAAAGCTTAATTTTCTCTAATACGAAGTTCAAATCCCATGACATTTCATTCATAAATCTTAATTCAAGTTCCATTTCCCGGATTCATTCAGCGTAAATCCTCAAGCTTTAGTGTAACTAGCCATTCATAATGACATACGTTTTGAAAGAAATTAGTGTTTAAATGTAAATTCGTACTTAACATAAGTTAAGATTGTTAGATATTTTTAAGTGTGTTCATTATTCTTCAAAGTCATTAAGACCATTGTTGAGATGATAATGAAAATTAAAGTCGAAGGTCAATTATTTAATTAAAAGGATTCCAAGATGTTATTTACCAAAGTAGAATTTAACTGTTTGCATTTACTGACGGATTCAGTTCAACGTTTCCTATTTTAACTGGAAACTGATTGCAAGAAATGTATTTCGCTAGTAGTTTCTTGAATAACATATTTTGCAAATAGATTGAGTTTAACTGAAATTTAAGTTAAGTTTGTAGGTAACACAATTCTCTGGGGGAGTTCTGTTTAAAACTAAATTCTTGTTGCGCATCAAAAAATTTTTGTTTAATTGATTGCAGTGATTTTGAAAGTGTATGTAAAAAAATGTTACACAAGTCAATGTTAATTGAATGTTATGTAAAAATGTTAAAACATACCCCAAGTGAATGTAAAAAGAGAGATACTTTTTGGCAAGTATTTTCTATTAAGTCAATAATCTTTTTAAACGCTTTTATTCTACTTGCTTTTGGCGGCGTTTTACGGGTGGAATTTTAAAACTCGATTTTTGGGCACTTCCCGATATGTTAGGGCCCCGAAACTTTACACATCGATGTAACCCTTATGACACTCCAATATCCAACCATTATCTAGTCAAACAACCAAAGGATTAAGTTAATTAACGAGTATTTTTAATTAACGAAAAAACCGGAATTTGAGAATTTTCCCAAAGGTCTATGCCCCCTAAAACGTGCATAATTAAGTATTAGGCATAACTTCATCATATTCAAAAGTCAAAACGAGAATTGCCCAGTAATTATGATAATTATAGATGATTAATCACTTTTTTTGAATGCATATTTTGGATTCTTGTACATAAAATTTCAGGCACTTCCAAACTATATACAGTTCTGAAACTTTGCACCATGGTAGAATTTCCATGACAATGCAATATTCAATCATCAACCAATCAAAACCACTGTAATTAAGTTAATTAAGGAGTAATTTTGATTATTCGAATATCTCGAATTTGAGACCTTTCCCAAAGGACTATGACCACAAAAACGTGTACAATGATGTATTAAATATAGCTTTACAATATCCAGTCATCAAAACGAGAATTGATTAGCGATTATGTCAATTATCGACGATAAACCGCTAATTTCAAAAACACATTTTGGATTATTGTACATAAAATTTTAGGCACTTCCAACCGATATAAAGTTCTGAAACTTTGCACCATGGTGTAAACCTGATGACAATACAATATTTTAAAATCAACTGGTCAAAACCTCCGTAATTAAGGTAATTAACGAGTGTTTTTAGTTACCGTTTAATTCAAATTTGAGACACTTCCGTGAAGCCAATGGCTCCCGAAACCTGTAGGATAATATATTAGGTATATCACTACAATATTCAATCTTCAAAACGTGATTTCTTACCTTCCAATTAACAATTAAGATAATTAGCTATTTAAGATAATAACCGCGAGAAAGAAATCACCAGAAGAGCGAGAAATCGCCGAAAATTGGTGTCCTATCCCGAGCATAGAGGTATAAATATAATAGAGACGGCATGGACGGCAACCCTGTGTTCCAAAGATCAATGTTTGGCAAAAAGAATTCTTTAACATTGGAGCTCCCATAGGCGCGTCGATTTCGAAGATGAAAAATCGTAATAACTCACAGAAAAATGATGGGAAAAAGAAAAAAACGTCTGTATATGATGTAGGAAGAAAATACTAATTATTCTGAGTTTAAAAATTTATAATATCTCCGAAACATTTTTATGGATGGGATTTTAAAAACTTCGCGCCGAGTTCGTTCGACTTTCACGAGCAATATTCGATTATATTTGACAGAATTTCAGTTAAATTACATCTAGTATTATAAAATGAAGATTTGTGATTCGATTGGATGTGTTTTTGAGTCATTCAAATTAATATTTCTGGTTGAAAATTTTTATTACGAAGTTAAGTCATGAAATTACCTTTGGCGGCCGTTGGCGATCGAGCATGGCGCTTGTTTTGTGTTGGTGGGGGTTTATACCTGAGCACCGTGCCAAATAGCGCGATAACATCGCCAAATAGGGTGAAATGTCGTAAATCATAGCTTTGACATGTTAGGCAGTCTGGGGATCGGTCGCTTCCGTTGAAATCGAACCCGATTCCTCCTCTATTCTTCTTTAATAACTCTATGATCCCGAGGAATCGCGAGAGAAGAAAAATATGCTTCTTTTATAATTTATGGACTGCTGAAAAGACTGGATAATACTGTTTGCTCCTTGATACACACTAATTCTGAGTTTTATTTTTGTCTGAGCTTACGATTGGTTATTTTTATTTTATTGAATGTCTTTCCTTTTCTTGTGAATCTTTTTGATATCGATGGATTTCATCGGCGAGTGAGCGGATGCGCGTTAAGGTGGAAACAAATTGAAGCCGAGCGGCGTAATACTACATTCACACATGAAAAGTTAATCTAGTTCAAGTGCTAATCTAGTTCAAATATAACATTGATACAATGCTATATTTAAGCTAGATTAGCACTTAAACTAGATTAACTTTTCATGTGTGAATGTGGTATAAGCGAACAGCCACGAACACGCTCTGCGCACGAGCATTTCGTAGGCGCTAAGAGCGGCGCTTGCGCAGAGCGTGTTCGATAGTGGCTGTTCGCTTACAGCGCTCGGCTCCAATTTGTTTCCACCTTTATGTTTCACCATCATATTGTAGAAAACTAAAATTTCATCCTAACATAAGATTAAATATGGTTGAAATAAATACATTTTTTCTTGTGAGTTTTTGTTAAAAATTACCATGACTAAAAAGTAGAAAATAAAATAAGTAAAAAAAAGATTTTTAAAAAACGCTTTTATTGAAGTGTTCTAAAAGGTCAAAAATAATTTATTCGGTTTGACAAATAATTTATTGGGAAGTAGAAAGTAACTTTTTGGTAAGTAAAAAATAACTGATTTTCTAATCACTAAAAATAAAAGCGTGGGCGCTAGTAATTCTTCTTTATTCCATGTTCTATGAGGTTAAATTTACAAATTTCTCATTTATGAGGTTTGGGTGGGATGGATTCACTTTAAATTCTCTATTAGGTATTAATTTATGTAAAATTATACATGAATGCCGACGTAATGGCCTAGTGGTTAGAGCATATGACTGCAAAGCCGTACGTCTGGGGTTCGAATCCTCGTTCGGCATAGATGTTAGTGTTACTGTAATTGTGTGTGTTGAATTTACCTATACGGGTCCATACCTTCAGGTGAATTTGTACAAATTTTAAGAAATAATTTAAAAAATTTAAAAAATATATATAAATTACTAGCGCCCACGCTTTTATTTTTAGTGATTAGAAAATCAGTTATTTTTTACTTACCAAAAAGTTACTTTCTACTTCCCAATAAATTATTTGTCAAACCGAATAAATTATTTTTGACCTTTTAGAACACTTCAATAAAAGCGTTTTTTAAAAATCTTTTTTTTACTTATTTTATTCAGGATTATATTCAATAAACATTTCACTAGTTAAATAATTCTTTCTTGCCGATTTGTTTATTTAACACTTTTGGATTCTTTTTCTTCTTCATAAGAATAAACCTTGCTCCAAATGGAATTTTATATTTGTTCCTATTTTAGAATATTTATTGTTTGAATTGAAAAAATAGTTTTTTAAAAACATTCAGAAAATAATATGTTGAATCTTTCTATCCTTGAAAGGGGTTTCAGTGTTTTGCACGATTATCTTATTAATTTTACTTTGTAATCAATTGGGTTTTGATTTAGTATATGAAATTAATAAAAATAATTAAAAATATAAACATAAAATCAATCAGTATTTATTTTTATGTAAATATTTATTAATTCAATTTTAGTACTATACTAATGTTGATGAAGGTAAAACAGATAAATGTATCGCAAAAGACGTATCAATAACTGGAGTAATGTGAATCTAAGTAAAATTAATCGATCCCAAAACTTTCGGCAATATCAAATTCCTGAAAATGTACTTAAATGCATGGAAATCCCAGCGCTATAGTACATAATTAATAACAATATACATGCCTCTTATAATTTGAAACCAATCCTTCTGTTTTCCCTCATCAGCTCCGATTACACGATACGACACTCTGATTTTAACCCTAACTCCCCCATTTAATCAAGCTCATCAGACGGCGATTTCAAGGTTCGCTGCCTAAAACACACTGCCTAAATGAATGTTCTCAAATACTGGTTCTGAGTACTTCTCACGGGGATGTATTTCTGAGTGTTTCATCTTCAGCTATAACACTCGATGCTTTTTAGTATTTCTTATCTTTTAAAAGGGGAGGGGTTGTCTTTAAGTGCACTGCAAATAACACTTTTGCAACATTGACACAATTTTAACACAATAATGTCTAACCGTTTCGATTGTATTGCAGTCGTGTTGTATCGAAAAAGATAGTGTTGTGAAAGTGCTGGTAGAGACAAAAAAAGTGTTATTTTAGTGTTGCGATCAAAATTTCAGAACACGTCCAGATGATTTTAAACGTATTTTACAGCCCTATTTTTAGAACACATTCCTGCATAGATATTGTTTCCAACACTTTTTGAATTTATTCATAAGATTATCGAGTCGCAATAAATTTTTTTATTTAGCAACAGAACCAAAGTGTTATTGTTAAATTGACGATAAAAAAGTGTCTTTAATTGGGTTTATTTGTGTTGTAGCGTTTGAGGATCGAAACATTTTAAGAACACATTTTCTGACTCCTAATATATCTAATAATTATAATTATCTCTAACAACATTATCTTTTTCTTACCCAACACACTCGCAACACAATCCTAATACAATCAAAACTATTTTGATTAGAAATGTAATGTTTATTATTGTGTTTACTTGACTGACTCACAAAAAAATGTGGTTATCCCATGCGTAAGATTCTAATTCGTTAATTGGGTTTATTTGTGTTGTAGCGTTTGAGGAACATTTTAAGAACACATTTTCTGACTCTAATATATCTAATAATTATAATAATTATCTCTAACAACATTATCTTTTTCTGACCCAACACACTCGCAACACAATCCTAATACAATCAAAACTATTTTGATTAGAAATGTAATGTTTATTATTGTGTTTACTTGACTGACTCACAAAAAAATGTGGTTATCCCATGCGTAAGATTCTGCTATCAGAGGTTCAACTAGAAATAAATTGGGTCCGTTTTGGGGCCCTTCGCAAATTCTAATTAACAAAAAAGGACCCTTCCCAAAGTACCAGTTCCCAAAAAAGGACTCTTTACAAAAATCCAAAAACCAAAAGTGGTTTGAAAATTGTTTTCTGATTGTGTTTTAATCATTTTAGACTGGAATTTTTCAGTTTTGGGGCGATTTTAAAAGTTATGAATGCTGTTTTTGTGCTATGAACCCTTCGTTTTCACAAAATTCCATATAAATTTCACAAAATTCTTAAAACAGAACCCTAACAGACACACCTGGATGAACCCCTGGCTATAGGAACTTTTAATTTTTTCTAATACTGTGTAATGATTCCGTTCGTTTTACTTACGTAATTAAGTATACATAAAAGTACCCCTATCTATTCAGAAAATTATTGTCTTGAGAACTATTTTCAACTTATTATACTCTCTAAACCCTCTGAAAAAAGTATCTTGGAAACACTGTGACATCTTTAATTGATTAAGTTTGAAATTACTTTGACTTAGAGATGTATGTCTGGAAATTGTTCTTTTTTTAATACAGATTTTCAACCAATATATTCTAACTATTATAATTAGAAACACTATTCTGGAAAATATATATATGGGAAACTGTCAGAAATATTTGTTTTTTATAGTTACTTAAAACTAGTCGGAAAAAATATTTATAACAAGTACTTACTATTTCATCTTTTGTCTTATATCATTACCAAAAATAAATTATTTTCAAATATTTAATTCCACTTAATGGGTTTTCAAAAGTAACAAAAAAGTTTTGAGTTAACATAGAAAACATTTCTATTGAATCCTCAAAATGATCATCAAATTTCTAAACATTTTTATCATAAATATTAAACAAAATTTCCAAAACTGGTATGAAAATTTATAGTAGGATTCTATTAAATTTTATTCGCACTATTGTGTAATAAATATTTTACATTGCAGGGTACGGAAAATGCAAGTTATAATTGTTTATTCAGTGGGATTTTCTTACAAAGCTAGATAAAATATTAGTTAATAAATCTATTAGATACGTTAATGGACAAAATATAAATGGTCGAATTCTGGTTTTAATTAACGAAAAAACCGGAATTTGAGAATTTTCCCGAAGGTCTATGCCCCCTAAAACGTGCATAATTAAGTATTAGGCATAACTTCATCATATTCAAAAGTCAAAACGAGAATTGCCCAGTAATTATGATAATTATAGATGATTAATCACTTTTTTTAAATGCATATTTTGGATTCTTGTACATAAAATTTCAGGCACTTCCAAACTATATACAGTTCTGAAACTTTGCACCATGGTAGAATTTCCATGACAATGCAATATTCAATCATCAACCAATCAAAACCACTGTAATTAAGTTAATTAAGGAGTAATTTTGATTATTCGAATATCTCGAATTTGAGACCTTTCCCAAAGGACTATGACCACAAAAACGTGTACAATGATGTATTAAATATAGCTTTACAATATCCAGTCATCAAAACGAGAATTGATTAGCGATTATGTTAATTATCGACGATAAACCGCTAATTTCAAAAACACATTTTGGATTATTGAACATAAAATATCAGGCACTTCCAAACGATATAAAGTTCTGAAACTTTGCACCATGGTGTAAACCCGATGACAATACAATATTTTAAAATCAACTGGTCAAAACCTCCGTAATTAAGGTAATTAACGAGTGTTTTAAGTTATCCGTTTAATTCAAATTTGAGACACTTCCGTGAAGCCAATGGCTCCCGAAACCTGTAGGATAATATATTAGGTATATCACTACAATATTCAATCTTCAAAACGTGATTTCTTACCTTCCAATTAACAATTAAGATAATTCGCTATTTAAGATAATAACCGCGAGAAAGAAATCGCCAGAAGAGCGAGAAATCGCCGAAAATTGGTGTCCTATCCCGAGCATAGAGGTATAAATATAATAGAGACGGCATGGACGGCAACCCTGTGTTCCAAAGATCAATGTTTGGCAAAAAGAATTCTTTAACATTGGAGCTCCCATAGGCACGTCGATTTCGAAGGTGAAAAATCGTAATAACTCACAGAAAAATGATTGGAAAAAGAAAAAAAACGTCTGTATATGATGTAGGAAGAAAATACTAATTATTCTTAGTTTAAAAATTTATAATAAGGTAAATGTGGGTATAGTGGACACTTTAAAGAAAATTTTTGCTTAAATTCTTAATAAATACCAATCCATTTGCTTCAAAACGGTTATCATCCTATTTATAGGTTAATTGGATCTTCTTCTTTCGATTTTACCATTAAAAACTTAAATTAGTTTGGGAAAAGTATTTTTAATTAATTTTTTAAAAGTACTCCAAATTGCATCTATAGTGGCCACATAGATGAAGCTGTTGCTTCTATGGTGGACACCTCTTGCATCAGTGGACACCTGTCTTTTTCTGCCTATATGAGGGGTTTATGCATGAAATTGAGGGGTTTTTCTTGGTATAGTCGTCTAGTTCTAATTAAATCTTCCTTCCCAACGAAATGTATTTTAGATTCAATAAAATTAGCTTTATTTTAAAAAAATTTATAGTTTTCGGCCCAAAGTCTATGCCGTAGCTGATTTGAGAGGAATTTAGCATGTAATTCAATGTTTTAGAAACCTTGGTTCCTGAAGCCAGAATGAAACCAAATTCATACAGCACTCATTTTAAAGCCCAATCAACAGTTTATGAAAAAAACTTTTTCAAATTAAATATTATTTAAGTTTCTATAAGACGCCATTGCTGTGACCACGATTGGAAATTTAAGATTATGTGTTGGTAAAGTGGACACCCCCATAAATCCTCGTAAAGTCAACATTTTCAAATAAATTTTATTCAGTATTATTTTATACACTCTTCTTTATCTTGATATAAATTTAAAAGTTAATCAAACGGTAATAAATACGAAAAAATCAGTTCCGACTTACCCGTTTCCTTACGCGATTCAATAAGCAAAATCAAATTTCAGTCACTCGGCCGATGTTAAATATTTAAATATCCTTCCAATGCTGATCTGTGGTATCGGTGGTAATTTATCAGCTTAGCTGAATCTACTATGCCTATGAATTTTGACGCTGTTCGATGCCTCTAACTCGTTTTACTTAAAATAAATCAGCTATGTGGCCACTATTGGTACAGTGTCCACTATACCCACATTTACCTTATCTCCGAAACATTTTTATGGATGGGATTTTAAAAACTTCGCCCTGAGTTCATTCGACTTTCACGAGCAATATTCGATTATATTTGAGAGAATTTCAGTTAAATTACATCTAGTATTATAAAATGATGGTGAATTTTGTTTATGACGTCTCATCTACAGCTTGTTTGGGATTGCGGTTTTTATTTGATCGTATACAAACACTATACGCGATTTGAAAAGTCATTCTTTAGATTAGAGGTTATATCCATCAAGCCATAGTAAAAACTATATTTTAAAAGTTTTTGTACGAATCTCAAGATTAAGGACGTTTTGGTAGCTATATATTTAAAGTTTCATTGGTTGTGGACCTTCATTACATGCATGTGATTGAGATTTTTGATGTATGAATCACTTTATTAAAGGGGGACATCAAATCTATTCCCCAGATCATAATATTGAACCAATTAACTGATTTTGTAGGCTTTTAAAGCAAAATCGTTTTACTGTTCCCAAAGTTACTTCTAAACAACTATCTAATTGACTTCGAAGATGTCTATATTAACATTTTAAATTGGCTGACTACTATTTTTGAGTCTAGAATTGAAATCATTTATAAAAAAGTACTTATACATCTACTAACCAAAAAAGAAAAACAATTCTATAATAACTTTATGGGTTAGTATTTAATAAAGAACATTTATTTTCAACTAATACTCCTATTTTTATTAACGAATCCTTAAATCAATTAGAGTTAAGCGATAAAAATAGGCTTAAATACTTTGTATAATGCAGTAACCTGGCAAATGCAAATATTTCAATAATTTTTTATGAAGGGAATAAAAACATTAAAAAAATTATTTTTGTCTGTAAAATACCCAAACAAGGTCTACTTTAAGAAAAAAATTGCTAAACATCTTCATAAAAATGTAGTGAGCTTCTATACAGTTTTTCTCGTTTATCTCAAAACAAGAAAAGTGGCGTTTGACATGTATCAGAAATAAGCGATTGAATTTAAAAAGTCAGCACGATTCCTGAATAACCGCCGTTATTTAGTTTGTCTGGTATAGGGGCGAGAATCTGGAGAATTTTGAAATATTTGATGCGAAATCATCTAATTTAGCGAAAGAATTTTAATCATATTTGTATGTATTTCAATACTTCCCGTTTCTGAAGTCTCTGATTTTATTAAAGTTACATTTTTTCAGTAATAGAAAATAATAAAAAATCTAATTTGCAAATTATTCAAGTGTTCGTACGACTAAATGTTTCTTTTTTTTTCCAGGCCAATATATTGTTTACTTAACAGTTACTAGTTCAAAAGGTGAGCTCTAATTAAAAGCGTCATCTGTTATTAAAAGGAGATTTTTTAGTAAATTAGCTCTCACAATTTTATAGTATATTTCATTAAATGTGATAGTGAAATACCTATTAAGTAAAAAAGGAACTCTTATAACAAGCAAAAAATTAGTAAAAAGATAAAACAATATTTTATTAAACGATGCATAAAACAATAAAAGGTTAATCAAGCGAATATGAGTTTCCAATTAGCTCTCAAAAATCCTATAAATCTATTAATTATATTAATTTGTATAGGAATAGGTCAGTATTTTATTCATAATTTTTTTATTTTAGACTTAAAAGAAATTTAGAATAATGAGATTATTTTAACTCTGTCTTCCTGTATAAAATAATCTTCCAATTGTAGAAGAATATTAATACAAAAGAAGTAAAACAAATCGAAAACAGTTTTAACTGATCATGTATTTGCATGGCAAATCACAGAAAACGTCGCATTAAAATTCAAAGCTTTTCTATTTGCTTTTTCCTTCCGCTTTCTCGATTTAATAACGACCAACAGGTATCATTTGAGACTGAAAATATAATTTCCTTTAAGGGGTCATAGGACTGTTAAAACGCAATGCAGTGAAAAAAACTTTACATTTTCCAAAAAAATTAATATATTTTTTTCTAATTTATGTAAAGAATCGGTTTAAACATATTTTTAATCCTTATTTATTAAACTTTATGTAAAAAAATAATTGAATACTTAATAGACATAGTTAAGTTTATACATTGAGTCGAAAAAAAGCAACTTTGACGGTTAAATGTTAGTATGCAGTGGCTTTCATGCAAGATAATTAACTAACTATTAAATGGAAATTCAAAATTTCAATTCACATATATACTATATGTGTATACAATCAAGCCCTACCAGATATTTTGAGTTTGACAGTCAATTAATATTTTTTATTATAATTTGAACTTAGGTGTCAAAAACACAAAAAAATTATAAGTTCACAATCTCAAAAAATAATGAAATATAGGTTCAAAACTCTAAAAAGAGGTAGGGCTTTATTGTCAGTACTAAATATTGATGCTCTCAAAGTTTCAAGGATATATTCTTATTACTTCAAATTTTATCATGCATGGAACACAAAAAAATCACATTTTGAGAAAAATGACCTCAAAGTTCTAAAGTTAGTAATCTCCTTGGGTTTCTTGTTTCAGAATTTTAGCCATAACTTCTGAAATAATACGAATTTTTGCATGCGGTTTTTTTTAAATTGTTAAGAAATATCTAGGCTATCACATATATTTTTTTCAAAAAATCGAATTTTTTGATGATTTAACAGTCCTATGACCCCTTAATACGACTATCCAGGAACTCAATCAAGTCTACATAATTATGAATAATTTTCTACTTAGCAGTTGTGTTTCAGATACAAGATTCACAACTGGTTTTGGTTACTTAAAAAAGCCATTTGACTTAACGAAGGTTATAACATTTTATATTACATTATCAAGCCTAATGGGAAACATTTCGCAATACAAGAGAGCTTTTTGCTTAAATTGATATGTTCAGGAAACTACTAAAGCACTATGCTTAATACTGCACTAAAAACGTTCTCTTAAATGCATGCGTATGCGTAGTTCTTTTTATTGAATCTTAAATATATTGTCGGGGTTAAATGTCTGTTTTAATTAATACAGTTAATAACTACTCATTTAGGAGACACTGAATAAAATTATTTTTCTTTCTTGTGTTTTTGTATTGCCTTTCCCTTTTCATTCTATTTTTTTCATGTAATTGAGAGGAATCGAATTATACTTATCCATATAAAATTTCAATTAGTTCAACGAGATGCATTTTCAAAATTCACTGTTTTAATGTTTCGTTTTACAGCATGTTATTTACATTAGTAAATCATAAAAAAGTGGAATATGCATCCTTATTTTATTCATCCTTACTTTTTTATAAAAATTATACGCATTGTGTTATATTTATACATAAGTAATAAACTACAGAATTAAACTGAAAAAGAGTTGCTTTTCTAATTAAAGATAAATTATTATATATAGCTTCTATGAACGATCATAAAAATTCACATTTGAAGAATAAAAAATATAGCATTTAAAAAATATATGAAGTTTCAAAGCATTTTCATGATTTCCTGCTTATATTACAAATCTTCCAATACTACCAAAAATAATTAATAGAACAATTAATTCCCTCAGTGGTACTAAAACAATTTATTATGTAATTATGTATGTATGTATTAAAACACTGTATTCCAAACAATTACAATTTATTTATTATTAAACAAACCCTATGGATCAATTTTAACCAAATATAACATTAACTTCCATCCTACGAATATAAATAAAAAATGAAAGAAAAAAAACGTAGTCTAAAAATCAATGTTATCAAAACACTAAAAATTAAAACAATAATGAGAATCAATGCACAACTTATTTATAGACAACGTTTATCTCCTTCACGAATTAATTCTCACTAAATAACATTTACTTCCATCCTTCCAACGGATATAAAAAGTATGAAAGAAAAGAAAATAACTTGGTTGAAATAGCAACTCAACGTCATAAACCACTCAAAATTAAACATTAGTGATATTCAATGCCCAACAATTTATTAAAACTATTTATCCATCTTTCAGGAATTAATTTCAATTAAATAGCATTCACTTCCATCCTTCCAACGGATAAATAGAAAACACAAAAGGAAAAAAATTAAATTCCGGTTAAACAATGTCATAAATCCCCAAAATTTAAATATCAGTGAAAATCAATAGTATATTAATATTTCCTTTACAAATTAATTCCCATTGCATTCACTTTCAACCTTTGAAGGGAGAAATAGAAATAAGGAAAGGAAAGAATAAAAACTCCCCAGCGAATCCTTGGAAAGGAAAGCGATTCCAAGCGACTTTTGACTGCTGCGGCGGCAGTCTGAAAAGATACCCATTCCCCGCAATCCATAAGCCATAGCAATTCAATGTTTCCCTTTCCCGACTCTGATTAAAGGAGTTGTTTTCTAATGGCCGCACATAAAATGCAGCTCAATCAACGTCGAGTTGTGGTCACGTCGGCCTCGCCATGCCAACAACATATCCCCCACAATAGTTTCATCTATAAGTTTGGAATGAATTTACCTAGATGCAGCCATATTCGTTTCAAACGTGGCGCCTTTATGACTCCTTTTATGACCTCCTGTGTATTTCACGGAATGGAATGGCTATCTCAGGGGCACCGGGAGAAAAATCATATCCATAGGGCCGTCCGTGTATTCAGCGATTGGGATTTTAAGAATTTATGCGCTTTCCCTAAAATGACTGCTTTTCCTAATAACACTAAAAGTGATCTTTTTCCGAAACCTATTTGAATAGCGTGCTTATGGCATCTGGAATCCTGACCCGATCACACTGATGGATTCCCGAAAGTGCATTTGGGGGGCTTAGATGACGTGACAGCTTTCAGGAATAGTTACTCTGAGGGTCTAAATATGGAGGCGATCTCCAGGTTTCGGATGAGAAATTGGATTTCAATTAGGGCTTCTGATTGCCTCGGGTTGTCGGTTTGGAATAATTGTTTGGGTGCTTTAGAAGTTGACTGGATAAGGTGATAAACAGTTGTAATGAATGGGGATATTTTTTTAAATAATGTGAATTGGAGATGGTTTTTAAAGCACGTAAAAATGGGATTTGGCGATAATATGCGCTAGGGGACTTTCATTATGAAGGAATTAGGGATGGTGTAATGGGTTGAATAATGTAATTTTAAAAGTGGAAAAATCATTTCATTAGATTTTATTTCGTTAAACCTATTTAATTACGCGTTTTCAACAAAGAAATGTCATTGAATATGATATTTTAATACAAATTTCTCTATGGAATTTTTTAATACAACTTTTTTTATTTATTTACAAATAGCTAATAGATTAAAAACATTTACATGAATTTTATTTAGAGTTTAAAATATTTCCCAATAAAATTATAAATATAATTTTACTATTATGAAGAAAAAACTCGTTTTTAAAGAAAATGATGGCTATGCATCCTCAATCCAACAAAACTATATTTTCATAAAAGTAATGACACAAATCTTATTTTACTTTACTCTCTTGAGCCAAAAAAATATATTGATTTGTTCCTCTTAACTCTGAAACTTTTATTTTTTAACCGTTGAGCGGACCAAAATTCTAGAAATCTTCAATACTTCAATAATCTTTGATAATTTTTTGACTTCCTTACTCTACATATTCCTTGAAAACTAAATAACACAAAAGAAATACTTTAAGAGTATAAAAGGCATCTTAATAATTGTAACTGGAAAAAATAACATCTGACTGAATAACCGAGCATTTTTTAGTTTTTTTAAGTTTTAAATGGATGCTCAAATGTAAAGTTGTGGAAAAAACAGGCAACAACAAAAGTTTTACCTATAACTAAATCATGTCATTCATTGTATATCGAGTTAGCAAATCAATCTTCATAACTTGTTACGATTTTAAATAAAAAAAACTAAAATAACCAACAAATCATCACCAACCAATTTTATTAGCAACTTCTCCACCGCAAAATTGAGAAATCGTACGATCACTTCACCTTACGTTCGGAGCAGACCCCGTATACGATAGCCATCACCTTCTTATTCTACTCCTTTAAAAATAGGATCCACAGAGGAATAGCTCCAGAACAGTAAAAAAGCATCTTCGTGGATACGGAAATGCACGAGGGGCCACTAAGAACCGAAGCAACCTCGGAACGGTAATTCAAAGTTATGTGTCCCTCACATCGCATTCTGCATCTGCGAGAATTCCTTGAGGAGGTGTTTAAACACCAACCTTTGAGGCCTGAACTCACTCCCACAGATTCACTTTCCTCTCCCACACAACAGAGACATTCCGGTTCCGATAATATTTCCGAAGTGACAAGAGATGCTGATTGTTGTCTTTCTGGTTTCAGATGGAGTAATGAGAGGGTGGTATGGTTGTAGAGTAAAGGTGTTTGCTGTTCAAGATAATTTCCTGACTAGAAAGTGGTTGGCAACCTACGAAATGATTACCGCTGTTCCGTAAAAATGTAGATGTTCTCTACAAGAATATGCGATTCAATTTTAAACAGGAAGAAGTGCTGTTTATGAAAAGTTTACTCTCTCAATTTATTGAGTAACAAATCTGCTAAAATGCGGAGGTTTACGTTGGTTAAAGTAGAATTATGCCATTGGAATAATTTACGAAGATTATTGATATTATCAGACGTATATTTACACGTATATCCTACATTTCTTTGAAATATAAACATTGCAAACATAAACAGAATGATTTTTTGTAAACATTTTTTCCCAATTAAGTTTTTTCTTGTAATTCCCGTTCATCTGTTTGGAAAAGCCTCATATTTATGAATTATTATTAAAAAAGACACAATGAAATAATGATTATAGGAAAAATATTAACTATTCTAGGTATCAAAATTAAAATATTTATTTCTAATAAATGTTCTTATCGCCATTGGCTTACTTTAAAATGTAATAGTTTTAGTCAATTACGGATAGCTGTGTTTTAAAAGATAGTTCGTGAAAAATATGAAGTAATTTTCCTTCACACTTGAGTGAACCTCTATTTTTTTTAAATAAAAATTCACTATACACTTAAATTAAATTGACACTATTATAGTACTAACTTGTATAGATAAATAGAAATCTCGATGTAAAACAGTTATTTTCAAATTTAATAGGCAAATAACTGAACCTCAGTTTGCAAACAATGGCCATTGTTATTTTAATGACAATATTTTACATCAACCAGAAATACCAATTTAAAATAAATAAAATGACATTTAGAATTTTGAAAAAAAATTACTATTGTGAATGAGCATTTACCACAACAGTATAACCAGTAATAATAAATTGTTGAAAGTTTTTGATGCTTTATTATTACCTTGTTTATCATTTATAAAAGTAAGATATTAACAATTATTATGCCATTTTCATAAAATGCTCATGAGCCAGATTTAAGAAATACTATCTTGATAAGTTTTAAGTATTTTGAGGTGTATGAGTAACGTAGATAATTGATATCAGATGTGACATCTTAAACATAAAAGACATAAAAAGTGTTTATCGTTACATACTTTTTTAGTGAATTATAAAGATTACTGTATTAAAAATATATATTTATAAAAAGTTTTATTAATAACTTATAGGATATATTAATTTTGTGAAATAGTTCATTAACTTAATTAAGTAAATTCCTTTTTAGTCACATTCATGCAAGTGACTATGCTTGCACGCAGTGCCAGCGAAAAAAAAATAAAGAAAGTTATAAAAAATAATTAAAAAACAAAAGGAGATAAAACGAAAACTTCATTAAAATTTTTTTCCAATATCATGACAGGAACCCCAAAAAAATGAAAATATCATACCAAAGTATTATTTATATCACTTTAATGCTTATCAAACGTTAAGGTTTTTCCCGGTAAAAACTGTAACGGTCAGAAGCATGATCTTGACCTCGTAATGTACCTCAACCTTCTACTAGATACCACAAGTATTGTAATAAACGCAATGCCAATGAGTAATATGACACATGTTAATCAAATAATACATCTATCAAAAAGGCCACCACGCTAGCTAAGTGATAGTCCACCCAGAAAAACAAGGCGTAAGGACTCGGCCAACTTTTGGCAAAAGGGAGTCGCCCCAAACGTTTCGCTTCTCTTTGGGTTTCTCTCTCAAACAATCCGCTATTTAAATGGAACTTGTAGCATCCTAATGTCAGACCTCCTCCTCCTAAACCACCGATGTGAAGCTGTTGAAAATTGGATAACGCCATAAAAAGAGACACGAATTAGTACTTTGGAGCGAGTTGACTGGGTTTTGCTAACAAAAAAATCAAAGAAGCACCTGGGGTCATTCATTCAATGACCCGTATACCGACATTAGGAGTGTTTTAGCCTATAATCACTCAGAGTTGGCGCCACCTTAACATTTTCTGAAGGATTCTCCAACTTTGCGCTTTGGCATAGGGTTGCAATGACATGTGCGCCAAGTGCGCGGTCGCCAAGAGAAATGACTTCAGCCGTGACAAGGCGAAATTAAGTCACTATAAGGAAAAGAGATTTTAAATCGATCTAACGCGAATGACAGCTATTGTCTTAAATCGTTTGTTGCTTCACGCTGTTGGTATGAAGACATTTACCGATGTGCAGAGTACAGCTAAGAATAACGCGTTTCTCTCAAATTAGAGCTGTTCGCCCTAGCAAACCAACGGTACTATAGAAAATAGTTTTCAGCATGAACTTTATTTGTTACACTAACAAATCGAGGATTTTCGACAGCTAGGGGATGAGTTCCCAAACAGTTTTTATCACCGTTTCATACACTCGTGCCCAAAAGTTTAGATAATTTGATTTTTCTTGGAATAATGACGAGAATCTTAGTTCCTCTAACCAAATTTTTAGGGTCCCCAGACATAAGTCAAAACAAACACATAAAAAGGTGAATGATCCTCAACTAGATCCAAGAGCTGAAATCTACCTATAATGAAGACTGTGGAGATGTCACTACCTACCGTCTAAAAATAATAATATAAATAATAATCATATCCATAAAAACAGGGTCAGGTTTTTTTTTAGCTAAATGGTTCTCATGTCAACCATCCTGTCCATCAGATATGGATACAGAAGCGGAATGATCAAAATCCATTTGAGAGAAATCTAAAAAAAAAATCACGTATTCATAAGCAAAATCTATTTTTCAATATACTCTTTTTCTCTCAAAAGTCCCACTTCGTATATCTACATAAGGGAGATTCGTGTACCTAGGACCATCATCTACCAAGGGGCACCCCACTTAATTTGAATAATATTTAGTTCAATTAGAATAATATTTAGTTTAGTAAATTTTTAGGGTCCCCAGACATAAGTCAAAACAAACACATAAAAAGGTGAATGATCCTCAACTAGATCCAAGAGCTGAAATCTACCTATAATGAAGACTGTGGAGATGTCACATAATACTACCTACCGTCTAAAAATAATAATATAAATAATAATCATATCCATAAAAACAGGGTCAGGTTTTTTTTTAGCTAAATGGTTCTCATGTCAACCATCCTGTCCATCAGATATGGATACAGAAGCGGAATGATCAAAATCCATTTGAGAGAAATCTAAAAAAAAATCACGTATTCATAAGCAAAATCTATTTTTCAATATACTCTTTTTCTCTCAAAAGTCCCACTTCGTATATCTACATAAGGGAGATTCGTGTACCTAGGACCATCATCTACCAAGGGGCACCCCACTTAATTTGAATAATATTTAGTTCAATTAGAATAATATTTAGTTTAGTAAATTTTTAGGGTCCCCAGACATAAGTCAAAACAAACACATAAAAAGGTGAATGATCCTCAACTAGATCCAAGAGCTGAAATCTACCTATAATGAAGACTGTGGAGATGTCACTACCTACCGTCTAAAAATAATAATATAAATAATAATCATATCCATAAAAACAGGGTCAGGTTTTTTTTTAGCTAAATGGTTCTCATGTCAACCATCCTGTCCATCAGATATGGATACAGAAGCGGAATGATCAAAATCCATTTGAGAGAAATCTAAAAAAAAATCACGTATTCATAAGCAAAATCTATTTTTCAATATACTCTTTTTCTCTCAAAAGTCCCACTTCGTATATCTACATAAGGGAGATTCGTGTACCTAGGACCATCATCTACCAAGGGGCACCCCACTTAATTTGAATAATATTTAGTTCAATTAGAATAATATTTAGTTTAGTTTTATTACTCAACTGGCTGAGAGACAACATCACTATCTACACATTTCCAGACTAGTCAGAAGAACGATGTGGCTAGTTATTGGTTAAAATAGTATATCTTAGATCTATATAAAGTTACATTTTGAAGAGAGAGACTATTTTTACAAAAATCAGGTGAAAATCAGGCCAGCCCTGATTACAAGTAAGCATTTTTTTAATACAGCCCGATTATCCCCGGAATTGGGTGGCAAGTGTACCGCGGATGGTGAAAATCGCGGATAACCCGAAAAAAGACTAAAAATGAGGTGAAAACACAAAAAAAATATTTTTAGCATAAAAACTATGTTCTATTGTACAAAAAACATGATATATGTTAAACTTTTAAAATATCTACAGTGCAGCAGAAACCTTTGCTCTACATCTAAAATCTCTGTAATTTCATCTAAAATTTGCTCTCATCATTAAATTTTTCTTCTTGGCCCTTGCGGATAATCGGGGTTCTACTGTACTAACGTGTTTCTAGTTTTTCATAACCTGTGAAAATTTACCAAAACTTACCAATTTTGTTTTCATTAAAATACATTAAGTATTAAAATCGAAGTTTGTAACATTCAAACTATTAATTTTAGAGTTCTATTTAACGTTTTGACAGTGGCCCTGGGCATAATAAAAAAATTGTACTAAGGTCCATTTGCCGACTAACAAAAACATCTCTTATTTGGCTTGATATCCTTTTTGATATATTTTATTAATTAAAAAATAAGATATTAGTATTCTGAAGTGTACATAATCAGTTTCACAGCATAAAATAAGTTTGGAGTTTTAGTGACTGCGGATTGAAAAAAAAAGCAGCCCCCTAAGGTACTCGAATCTCCCCTATCCTCTTTGTTGAGTTTTTCCAGATCATCCTCTTCCGTCTTCGCATTCGAAAAAAAGCAACCATGAGAAGTGCTGTATAATTATAGTCAAATATTTTTGCCTACTACTATTCAAATTACACTTTTTTATTACGATTTACGAAATGTTAATAAAGAGATTTCATTTAAAAGTTATAACTGTTATGCATATAATTTCAGGTAAATAAAAACACATAATGTTGTTGATATTCTCAAAAATAGTCGAAATGGAAGGTTTCATCATTTCCCTATATAGGCTCATTCCATGCCAAATCGACCAAATAAAAATAATCGCCGTGCTCTTAGGTCATGGATTTTTTTCAAAATTTTTCTATAGATAAGATACCTATGAGAAATACCATCACAATTTTTTCAGAATTTTTACTCAAAAAGGAACCCCAGGAAAAATTTTTGAACATTGGACATTTTCCACCGTTTTTTGATTGATGAGTTACAAAAAGTGACGTTTCTCAACTATTTATCAAGCAAATGAGCTGATGTTGGTGCCAAATTAAAGCTTACACTCTACACTTTCTAGTAAAATATAAAAATCCATTATTATTTAATAATTTAATATTTTTTTTCAAAAAATAGCTATTTTCGTAAAAATTGAAAAACTCCGAGTTATCTAAAAACATACGTTTTAAAAGTTTACCTAAGAATCATCTTGGCATATTCTTTCCATAGTGTAAAAATTGGGATGGTGTTTTGGGTTAATGAAAAATAAATAATTGTTTTCTAAAATTCGTTAAGTGGTCAATGCAGCTTTGTAATTTTCTTCCCAAAGTCATTAAAATGAAAAACCTAATTCTTTCACAAGAAAAATTTACCTTTGTATGTATTTTCAACAGTATAAATATAAAAAAAGTGTTTTGGGTGTTGCAAAACCATTTCTTTCAACATTCAATAAGTGGTCTATGTATCTTTATGACTGTTATTAAAAAAGACCATTATAATTTGAAACTTATATTTATAACTAGAGTAAGTTGCCTCCAATTTAGTTTTTATATTGAATAGTAAAAAAGGGAAGTTATAAATGTTGAAAAATAAAAGAATTTGAAGTTTCTACTTTTCATTACAAAAAATTAACTTCCTTTTTATTAATACCTTTTAAAATAAATATTTAGCCCTTTAGACTTAGCCGTGATGATTTATATGTGTATGATGATACTATTTTTAGCTATATAAAGATGGAGTAAGTAAACTCTAAATTTGTACCAAAAGTACATAATTAAGTATACCAATAATATAAAGTTCATTAAATATGTATTTATGATTTATATGAGTGGTTAAGTATAAGTTTTGTATTATAAGGAAATTCTGTAGACTTTTCAAAGCTGCATTGACCACTTAACGAATTTTAGAAAAAAATTATTTATTTTTCATTAACCCAAAACACCATCCAAATTTTTATACCATGGAAAGTATATGTCAAGATGATTCTGGGGTAAAATTTTGAAGCGTATGTTTTAAGATAACTCGGAGTTATTCAATTTTTTCAAAAATAGCGATTTTTCGTAAAAAATATTAATATGATTAAATAATAGTGGATTTTTATACTTTACTAGAAAGTGTAGAGTGCAAGCTTTAATTTGGCACCAAAATCCGCTCATTTGCTTGAAAAATAGTTGAGAAACGTCCCTTTTTGTAACTCATCAATCAAAAAACGGTGGAAAATGTCCAATTTTCATAAATTTTTCCTGGGGTCCCTTTTAAAGTAAAAATTCTGAAAAAAATTGTAAAGGTATTTATCATGGGTATCTATCTATAGAAAAATTTTGAAAAAAATCCATGACCTAAGAGCACGTGCCATTTGTCGAGTTGGCGTGGAATGAGCCTATAGGAGTAGAAAGCGAAATTTTTAGAAGAATGTCACAATATATTAATTATGTAAAAAATACCCCCAGAGGGTCACCTTGTTACGTCTGGGGTTCGAATCCCCGTTTGGCATGGATGTTAGTCTCTGTTCTTGTGTGATGAATGAATGTGGCCCCCCTGTAAAAAGGGGTTGTGTGTGGTAGCAGTACCTCACCTCCGTGGTTCTGGTGCACAGGTGCCCGCTGGATAACACTAAAAGTAGCAGGGGCGTAGCCAGAGGGGGGATTTGGGGATATATCCCCCCAGAAACTCAGGAAATTTCCTTTTTGACCATAGAAAATCAATAAAATACCCCATATCCCCTCCCGAAATATCAACATCCCATTCCGAAATTTTTTTCTGGCTACACCACTGCTAAGTAGTAAAATTTCGTCGAAAATCGCGTATTTCCTCGTTCAAATCAGAGCCCACAATCAACATAATATAGAGATTTAAGTTATTATTCAAATTTTTTCGGGTAGCATACATCATATAGAGTCCATAACTCGAGACGAGACATTCGTAGTGTGATTAGGGTAGAAATGAGGGGCGAAAAACCGATTTTCGGCCTTTTTGGCGGTGCACCCCATTGGTTATTTTTATTTTATTGAATGTCTTTCCTTTTCTTGTGAATCTTTTTGATATCGATGGATTTCATCGGCGAGTGAGCGGATGCGCGTTAAGGTGGAAACAAATTGAAGCCGAGCGGCGTAATACTACATTCACACATGAAAAGTTAATCTAGTTCAAGTGCTAATCTAGTTCAAATATAACATTGATACAATGCTATATTTAAGCTAGATTAGCACTTAAACTAGATTAACTTTTCATGTGTGAATGTGGTATAAGCGAACAGCCACGAACACGCTCTGCGCACGAGCATTTCGTAGGCGCTAAGAGCGGCGCTTGCGCAGAGCGTGTTCGATAGTGGCTGTTCGCTTACAGCGCTCGGCTCCAATTTGTTTCCACCTTTATGTTTCACCATCATATTGTAGAAAACTAAAATTTCATCCTAACATAAGATTAAATATGGTTGAAATAAATACATTTTTTCTTGTGAGTTTTTGTTAAAAATTACCATGACTAAAAAGTAGAAAATAAAATAAGTAAAAAAAAGATTTTTAAAAAACGCTTTTATTGAAGTGTTCTAAAAGGTCAAAAATAATTTATTCGGTTTGACAAATAATTTATTGGGAAGTAGAAAGTAACTTTTTGGTAAGTAAAAAATAACTGATTTTCTAATCACTAAAAATAAAAGCGTGGGCGCTAGTAATTCTTCTTTATTCCATGTTCTATGAGGTTAAATTTACAAATTTCTCATTTATGAGGTTTGGGTGGGATGGATTCACTTTAAATTCTCTATTAGGTATTAATTTATGTAAAATTATACATGAATGCCGACGTAATGGCCTAGTGGTTAGAGCATATGACTGCAAAGCCGTACGTCTGGGGTTCGAATCCTCGTTCGGCATAGATGTTAGTGTTACTGTAATTGTGTGTGTTGAATTTACCTATACGGGTCCATACCTTCAGGTGAATTTGTACAAATTTTAAGAAATAATTTAAAAAATTTAAAAAATATATATAAATTACTAGCGCCCACGCTTTTATTTTTAGTGATTAGAAAATCAGTTATTTTTTACTTACCAAAAAGTTACTTTCTACTTCCCAATAAATTATTTGTCAAACCGAATAAATTATTTTTGACCTTTTAGAACACTTCAATAAAAGCGTTTTTTAAAAATCTTTTTTTTACTTATTTTATTCAGGATTATATTCAATAAACATTTCACTAGTTAAATAATTCTTTCTTGCCGATTTGTTTATTTAACACTTTTGGATTCTTTTTCTTCTTCATAAGAATAAACCTTGCTCCAAATGGAATTTTATATTTGTTCCTATTTTAGAATATTTATTGTTTGAATTGAAAAAATAGTTTTTTAAAAACATTCAGAAAATAATATGTTGAATCTTTCTATCCTTGAAAGGGGTTTCAGTGTTTTGCACGATTATCTTATTAATTTTACTTTGTAATCAATTGGGTTTTGATTTAGTATATGAAATTAATAAAAATAATTAAAAATATAAACATAAAATCAATCAGTATTTATTTTTATGTAAATATTTATTAATTCAATTTTAGTACTATACTAATGTTGATGAAGGTAAAACAGATAAATGTATCGCAAAAGACGTATCAATAACTGGAGTAATGTGAATCTAAGTAAAATTAATCGATCCCAAAACTTTCGGCAATATCAAATTCCTGAAAATGTACTTAAATGCATGGAAATCCCAGCGCTATAGTACATAATTAATAACAATATACATGCCTCTTATAATTTGAAACCAATCCTTCTGTTTTCCCTCATCAGCTCCGATTACACGATACGACACTCTGATTTTAACCCTAACTCCCCCATTTAATCAAGCTCATCAGACGGCGATTTCAAGGTTCGCTGCCTAAAACACACTGCCTAAATGAATGTTCTCAAATACTGGTTCTGAGTACTTCTCACGGGGATGTATTTCTGAGTGTTTCATCTTCAGCTATAACACTCGATGCTTTTTAGTATTTCTTATCTTTTAAAAGGGGAGGGGTTGTCTTTAAGTGCACTGCAAATAACACTTTTGCAACATTGACACAATTTTAACACAATAATGTCTAACCGTTTCGATTGTATTGCAGTCGTGTTGTATCGAAAAAGATAGTGTTGTGAAAGTGCTGGTAGAGACAAAAAAAGTGTTATTTTAGTGTTGCGATCAAAATTTCAGAACACGTCCAGATGATTTTAAACGTATTTTACAGCCCTATTTTTAGAACACATTCCTGCATAGATATTGTTTCCAACACTTTTTGAATTTATTCATAAGATTATCGAGTCGCAATAAATTTTTTTATTTAGCAACAGAACCAAAGTGTTATTGTTAAATTGACGATAAAAAAGTGTCTTTAATTGGGTTTATTTGTGTTGTAGCGTTTGAGGATCGAAACATTTTAAGAACACATTTTCTGACTCCTAATATATCTAATAATTATAATTATCTCTAACAACATTATCTTTTTCTTACCCAACACACTCGCAACACAATCCTAATACAATCAAAACTATTTTGATTAGAAATGTAATGTTTATTATTGTGTTTACTTGACTGACTCACAAAAAAATGTGGTTATCCCATGCGTAAGATTCTAATTCGTTAATTGGGTTTATTTGTGTTGTAGCGTTTGAGGAACATTTTAAGAACACATTTTCTGACTCTAATATATCTAATAATTATAATAATTATCTCTAACAACATTATCTTTTTCTGACCCAACACACTCGCAACACAATCCTAATACAATCAAAACTATTTTGATTAGAAATGTAATGTTTATTATTGTGTTTACTTGACTGACTCACAAAAAAATGTGGTTATCCCATGCGTAAGATTCTGCTATCAGAGGTTCAACTAGAAATAAATTGGGTCCGTTTTGGGGCCCTTCGCAAATTCTAATTAACAAAAAAGGACCCTTCCCAAAGTACCAGTTCCCAAAAAAGGACTCTTTACAAAAATCCAAAAACCAAAAGTGGTTTGAAAATTGTTTTCTGATTGTGTTTTAATCATTTTAGACTGGAATTTTTCAGTTTTGGGGCGATTTTAAAAGTTATGAATGCTGTTTTTGTGCTATGAACCCTTCGTTTTCACAAAATTCCATATAAATTTCACAAAATTCTTAAAACAGAACCCTAACAGACACACCTGGATGAACCCCTGGCTATAGGAACTTTTAATTTTTTCTAATACTGTGTAATGATTCCGTTCGTTTTACTTACGTAATTAAGTATACATAAAAGTACCCCTATCTATTCAGAAAATTATTGTCTTGAGAACTATTTTCAACTTATTATACTCTCTAAACCCTCTGAAAAAAGTATCTTGGAAACACTGTGACATCTTTAATTGATTAAGTTTGAAATTACTTTGACTTAGAGATGTATGTCTGGAAATTGTTCTTTTTTTAATACAGATTTTCAACCAATATATTCTAACTATTATAATTAGAAACACTATTCTGGAAAATATATATATGGGAAACTGTCAGAAATATTTGTTTTTTATAGTTACTTAAAACTAGTCGGAAAAAATATTTATAACAAGTACTTACTATTTCATCTTTTGTCTTATATCATTACCAAAAATAAATTATTTTCAAATATTTAATTCCACTTAATGGGTTTTCAAAAGTAACAAAAAAGTTTTGAGTTAACATAGAAAACATTTCTATTGAATCCTCAAAATGATCATCAAATTTCTAAACATTTTTATCATAAATATTAAACAAAATTTCCAAAACTGGTATGAAAATTTATAGTAGGATTCTATTAAATTTTATTCGCACTATTGTGTAATAAATATTTTACATTGCAGGGTACGGAAAATGCAAGTTATAATTGTTTATTCAGTGGGATTTTCTTACAAAGCTAGATAAAATATTAGTTAATAAATCTATTAGATACGTTAATGGACAAAATATAAATGGTCGAATTCTGGTTTTAATTAACGAAAAAACCGGAATTTGAGAATTTTCCCGAAGGTCTATGCCCCCTAAAACGTGCATAATTAAGTATTAGGCATAACTTCATCATATTCAAAAGTCAAAACGAGAATTGCCCAGTAATTATGATAATTATAGATGATTAATCACTTTTTTTAAATGCATATTTTGGATTCTTGTACATAAAATTTCAGGCACTTCCAAACTATATACAGTTCTGAAACTTTGCACCATGGTAGAATTTCCATGACAATGCAATATTCAATCCTCAACCAATCAAAACCACTGTAATTAAGTTAATTAAGGAGTAATTTTGATTATTCGAATATCTCGAATTTGAGACCTTTCCCAAAGGACTATGACCACAAAAACGTGTACAATGATGTATTAAATATAGCTTTACAATATCCAGTCATCAAAACGAGAATTGATTAGCGATTATGTTAATTATCGACGATAAACCGCTAATTTCAAAAACACATTTTGGATTATTGAACATAAAATATCAGGCACTTCCAAACGATATAAAGTTCTGAAACTTTGCACCATGGTGTAAACCCGATGACAATACAATATTTTAAAATCAACTGGTCAAAACCTCCGTAATTAAGGTAATTAACGAGTGTTTTAAGTTATCCGTTTAATTCAAATTTGAGACACTTCCGTGAAGCCAATGGCTCCCGAAACCTGTAGGATAATATATTAGGTATATCACTACAATATTCAATCTTCAAAACGTGATTTCTTACCTTCCAATTAACAATTAAGATAATTCGCTATTTAAGATAATAACCGCGAGAAAGAAATCGCCAGAAGAGCGAGAAATCGCCGAAAATTGGTGTCCTATCCCGAGCATAGAGGTATAAATATAATAGAGACGGCATGGACGGCAACCCTGTGTTCCAAAGATCAATGTTTGGCAAAAAGAATTCTTTAACATTGGAGCTCCCATAGGCACGTCGATTTCGAAGGTGAAAAATCGTAATAACTCACAGAAAAATGATTGGAAAAAGAAAAAAAACGTCTGTATATGATGTAGGAAGAAAATACTAATTATTCTTAGTTTAAAAATTTATAATAAGGTAAATGTGGGTATAGTGGACACTTTAAAGAAAATTTTTGCTTAAATTCTTAATAAATACCAATCCATTTGCTTCAAAACGGTTATCATCCTATTTATAGGTTAATTGGATCTTCTTCTTTCGATTTTACCATTAAAAACTTAAATTAGTTTGGGAAAAGTATTTTTAATTAATTTTTTAAAAGTACTCCAAATTGCATCTATAGTGGCCACATAGATGAAGCTGTTGCTTCTATGGTGGACACCTCTTGCATCAGTGGACACCTGTCTTTTTCTGCCTATATGAGGGGTTTATGCATGAAATTGAGGGGTTTTTCTTGGTATAGTCGTCTAGTTCTAATTAAATCTTCCTTCCCAACGAAATGTATTTTAGATTCAATAAAATTAGCTTTATTTTAAAAAAATTTATAGTTTTCGGCCCAAAGTCTATGCCGTAGCTGATTTGAGAGGAATTTAGCATGTAATTCAATGTTTTAGAAACCTTGGTTCCTGAAGCCAGAATGAAACCAAATTCATACAGCACTCATTTTAAAGCCCAATCAACAGTTTATGAAAAAAACTTTTTCAAATTAAATATTATTTAAGTTTCTATAAGACGCCATTGCTGTGACCACGATTGGAAATTTAAGATTATGTGTTGGTAAAGTGGACACCCCCATAAATCCTCGTAAAGTCAACATTTTCAAATAAATTTTATTCAGTATTATTTTATACACTCTTCTTTATCTTGATATAAATTTAAAAGTTAATCAAACGGTAATAAATACGAAAAAATCAGTTCCGACTTACCCGTTTCCTTACGCGATTCAATAAGCAAAATCAAATTTCAGTCACTCGGCCGATGTTAAATATTTAAATATCCTTCCAATGCTGATCTGTGGTATCGGTGGTAATTTATCAGCTTAGCTGAATCTACTATGCCTATGAATTTTGACGCTGTTCGATGCCTCTAACTCGTTTTACTTAAAATAAATCAGCTATGTGGCCACTATTGGTACAGTGTCCACTATACCCACATTTACCTTATCTCCGAAACATTTTTATGGATGGGATTTTAAAAACTTCGCCCTGAGTTCATTCGACTTTCACGAGCAATATTCGATTATATTTGAGAGAATTTCAGTTAAATTACATCTAGTATTATAAAATGATGGTGAATTTTGTTTATGACGTCTCATCTACAGCTTGTTTGGGATTGCGGTTTTTATTTGATCGTATACAAACACTATACGCGATTTGAAAAGTCATTCTTTAGATTAGAGGTTATATCCATCAAGCCATAGTAAAAACTATATTTTAAAAGTTTTTGTACGAATCTCAAGATTAAGGACGTTTTGGTAGCTATATATTTAAAGTTTCATTGGTTGTGGACCTTCATTACATGCATGTGATTGAGATTTTTGATGTATGAATCACTTTATTAAAGGGGGACATCAAATCTATTCCCCAGATCATAATATTGAACCAATTAACTGATTTTGTAGGCTTTTAAAGCAAAATCGTTTTACTGTTCCCAAAGTTACTTCTAAACAACTATCTAATTGACTTCGAAGATGTCTATATTAACATTTTAAATTGGCTGACTACTATTTTTGAGTCTAGAATTGAAATCATTTATAAAAAAGTACTTATACATCTACTAACCAAAAAAGAAAAACAATTCTATAATAACTTTATGGGTTAGTATTTAATAAAGAACATTTATTTTCAACTAATACTCCTATTTTTATTAACGAATCCTTAAATCAATTAGAGTTAAGCGATAAAAATAGGCTTAAATACTTTGTATAATGCAGTAACCTGGCAAATGCAAATATTTCAATAATTTTTTATGAAGGGAATAAAAACATTAAAAAAATTATTTTTGTCTGTAAAATACCCAAACAAGGTCTACTTTAAGAAAAAAATTGCTAAACATCTTCATAAAAATGTAGTGAGCTTCTATACAGTTTTTCTCGTTTATCTCAAAACAAGAAAAGTGGCGTTTGACATGTATCAGAAATAAGCGATTGAATTTAAAAAGTCAGCACGATTCCTGAATAACCGCCGTTATTTAGTTTGTCTGGTATAGGGGCGAGAATCTGGAGAATTTTGAAATATTTGATGCGAAATCATCTAATTTAGCGAAAGAATTTTAATCATATTTGTATGTATTTCAATACTTCCCGTTTCTGAAGTCTCTGATTTTATTAAAGTTACATTTTTTCAGTAATAGAAAATAATAAAAAATCTAATTTGCAAATTATTCAAGTGTTCGTACGACTAAATGTTTCTTTTTTTTTCCAGGCCAATATATTGTTTACTTAACAGTTACTAGTTCAAAAGGTGAGCTCTAATTAAAAGCGTCATCTGTTATTAAAAGGAGATTTTTTAGTAAATTAGCTCTCACAATTTTATAGTATATTTCATTAAATGTGATAGTGAAATACCTATTAAGTAAAAAAGGAACTCTTATAACAAGCAAAAAATTAGTAAAAAGATAAAACAATATTTTATTAAACGATGCATAAAACAATAAAAGGTTAATCAAGCGAATATGAGTTTCCAATTAGCTCTCAAAAATCCTATAAATCTATTAATTATATTAATTTGTATAGGAATAGGTCAGTATTTTATTCATAATTTTTTTATTTTAGACTTAAAAGAAATTTAGAATAATGAGATTATTTTAACTCTGTCTTCCTGTATAAAATAATCTTCCAATTGTAGAAGAATATTAATACAAAAGAAGTAAAACAAATCGAAAACAGTTTTAACTGATCATGTATTTGCATGGCAAATCACAGAAAACGTCGCATTAAAATTCAAAGCTTTTCTATTTGCTTTTTCCTTCCGCTTTCTCGATTTAATAACGACCAACAGGTATCATTTGAGACTGAAAATATAATTTCCTTTAATACGACTATCCAGGAACTCAATCAAGTCTACATAATTATGAATAATTTTCTACTTAGCAGTTGTGTTTCAGATACAAGATTCACAACTGGTTTTGGTTACTTAAAAAAGCCATTTGACTTAACGAAGGTTATAACATTTTATATTACATTATCAAGCCTAATGGGAAACATTTCGCAATACAAGAGAGCTTTTTGCTTAAATTGATATGTTCAGGAAACTACTAAAGCACTATGCTTAATACTGCACTAAAAACGTTCTCTTAAATGCATGCGTATGCGTAGTTCTTTTTATTGAATCTTAAATATATTGTCGGGGTTAAATGTCTGTTTTAATTAATACAGTTAATAACTACTCATTTAGGAGACACTGAATAAAATTATTTTTCTTTCTTGTGTTTTTGTATTGCCTTTCCCTTTTCATTCTATTTTTTTCATGTAATTGAGAGGAATCGAATTATACTTATCTATATAAAATTTCAATTAGTTCAACGAGATGCATTTTCAAAATTCACTGTTTTAATGTTTCGTTTTACAGCATGTTATTTACATTAGTAAATCATAAAAAAGTGGAATATGCATCCTTATTTTATTCATCCTTACTTTTTTATAAAAATTATACGCATTGTGTTATATTTATACATAAGTAATAAACTACAGAATTAAACTGAAAAAGAGTTGCTTTTCTAATTAAAGATAAATTATTATATATAGCTTCTATGAACGATCATAAAAATTCACATTTGAAGAATAAAAAATATAGCATTTAAAAAATATATGAAGTTTCAAAGCATTTTCATGATTTCCTGCTTATATTACAAATCTTCCAATACTACCAAAAATAATTAATAGAACAATTAATTCCCTCAGTGGTACTAAAACAATTTATTATGTAATTATGTATGTATGTATTAAAACACTGTATTCCAAACAATTACAATTTATTTATTATTAAACAAACCCTATGGATCAATTTTAACCAAATATAACATTAACTTCCATCCTACGAATATAAATAAAAAATGAAAGAAAAAAAACGTAGTCTAAAAATCAATGTTATCAAAACACTAAAAATTAAAACAATAATGAGAATCAATGCACAACTTATTTATAGACAACGTTTATCTCCTTCACGAATTAATTCTCACTAAATAACATTTACTTCCATCCTTCCAACAGATATAAAAAGTATGAAAGAAAAGAAAATAACTTGGTTGAAATAGCAACTCAACGTCATAAACCACTCAAAATTAAACATTAGTGATATTCAATGCCCAACAATTTATTAAAACTATTTATCCATCTTTCAGGAATTAATTTCAATTAAATAGCATTCACTTCCATCCTTCCAACGGATAAATAGAAAACACAAAAGGAAAAAAATTAAATTCCGGTTAAACAATGTCATAAATCCCCAAAATTTAAATATCAGTGAAAATCAATAGTATATTAATATTTCCTTTACAAATTAATTCCCATTGCATTCACTTTCAACCTTTGAAGGGAGAAATAGAAATAAGGAAAGGAAAGAATAAAAACTCCCCAGCGAATCCTTGGAAAGGAAAGCGATTCCAAGCGACTTTTGACTGCTGCGGCGGCAGTCTGAAAAGATACCCATTCCCCGCAATCCATAAGCCATAGCAATTCAATGTTTCCCTTTCCCGACTCTGATTAAAGGAGTTGTTTTCTAATGGCCGCACATAAAATGCAGCTCAATCAACGTCGAGTTGTGGTCACGTCGGCCTCGCCATGCCAACAACATATCCCCCACAATAGTTTCATCTATAAGTTTGGAATGAATTTACCTAGATGCAGCCATATTCGTTTCAAACGTGGCGCCTTTATGACTCCTTTTATGACCTCCTGTGTATTTCACGGAATGGAATGGCTATCTCAGGGGCACCGGGAGAAAAATCATATCCATAGGGCCGTCCGTGTATTCAGCGATTGGGATTTTAAGAATTTATGCGCTTTCCCTAAAATGACTGCTTTTCCTAATAACACTAAAAGTGATCTTTTTCCGAAACCTATTTGAATAGCGTGCTTATGGCATCTGGAATCCTGACCCGATCACACTGATGGATTCCCGAAAGTGCATTTGGGGGGCTTAGATGACGTGACAGCTTTCAGGAATAGTTACTCTGAGGGTCTAAATATGGAGGCGATCTCCAGGTTTCGGATGAGAAATTGGATTTCAATTAGGGCTTCTGATTGCCTCGGGTTGTCGGTTTGGAATAATTGTTTGGGTGCTTTAGAAGTTGACTGGATAAGGTGATAAACAGTTGTAATGAATGGGGATATTTTTTTAAATAATGTGAATTGGAGATGGTTTTTAAAGCACGTAAAAATGGGATTTGGCGATAATATGCGCTAGGGGACTTTCATTATGAAGGAATTAGGGATGGTGTAATGGGTTGAATAATGTAATTTTAAAAGTGGAAAAATCGTTTCATTAGATTTTATTTCGTTAAACCTATTTAATTACGCGTTTTCAACAAAGAAATGTCATTGAATATGATATTTTAATACAAATTTCTCTATGGAATTTTTTAATACAACTTTTTTTATTTATTTACAAATAGCTAATAGATTAAAAACATTTACATGAATTTTATTTAGAGTTTAAAATATTTCCCAATAAAATTATAAATATAATTTTACTATTATGAAGAAAAAACTCGTTTTTAAAGAAAATGATGGCTATGCATCCTCAATCCAACAAAACTATATTTTCATAAAAGAAATGACACAAATCTTATTTTACTTTACTCTCTTGAGCCAAAAAAATATATTGATTTGTTCCTCTTAACTCTGAAACTTTTATTTTTTAACCGTTGAGCGGACCAAAATTCTAGAAATCTTCAATACTTCAATAATCTTTGATAATTTTTTGACTTCCTTACTCTACATATTCCTTGAAAACTAAATAACACAAAAGAAATACTTTAAGAGTATAAAAGGCATCTTAATAATTGTAACTGGAAAAAATAACATCTGACTGAATAACCGAGCATTTTTTAGTTTTTTTAAGTTTTAAATGGATGCTCAAATGTAAAGTTGTGGAAAAAACAGGCAACAACAAAAGTTTTACCTATAACTAAATCATGTCATTCATTGTATATCGAGTTAGCAAATCAATCTTCATAACTTGTTACGATTTTAAATAAAAAAAACTAAAATAACCAACAAATCATCATCAACCAATTTTATTAGCAACTTCTCCACCGCAAAATTGAGAAATCGTACGATCACTTCACCTTACGTTCGGAGCAGACCCCGTATACGATAGCCATCACCTTCTTATTCTACTCCTTTAAAAATAGGATCCACAGAGGAATAGCTCCAGAACAGTAAAAAAGCATCTTCGTGGATACGGAAATGCACGAGGGGCCACTAAGAACCGAAGCAACCTCGGAACGGTAATTCAAAGTTATGTGTCCCTCACATCGCATTCTGCATCTGCGAGAATTCCTTGAGGAGGTGTTTAAACACCAACCTTTGAGGCCTGAACTCACTCCCACAGATTCACTTTCCTCTCCCACACAACAGAGACATTCCGGTTCCGATAATATTTCCGAAGTGACAAGAGATGCTGATTGTTGTCTTTCTGGTTTCAGATGGAGTAATGAGAGGGTGGTATGGTTGTAGAGTAAAGGTGTTTGCTGTTCAAGATAATTTCCTGACTAGAAAGTGGTTGGCAACCTACGAAATGATTACCGCTGTTCCGTAAAAATGTAGATGTTCTCTACAAGAATATGCGATTCAATTTTAAACAGGAAGAAGTGCTGTTTATGAAAAGTTTACTCTCTCAATTTATTGAGTAACAAATCTGCTAAAATGCGGAGGTTTACGTTGGTTAAAGTAGAATTATGCCATTGGAATAATTTACGAAGATTATTGATATTATCAGACGTATATTTACACGTATATCCTACATTTCTTTGAAATATAAACATTGCAAACATAAACAGAATGATTTTTTGTAAACATTTTTTCCCAATTAAGTTTTTTCTTGTAATTCCCGTTCATCTGTTTGGAAAAGCCTCATATTTATGAATTATTATTAAAAAAGACACAATGAAATAATGATTATAGGAAAAATATTAACTATTCTAGGTATCAAAATTAAAATATTTATTTCTAATAAATGTTCTTATCGCCATTGGCTTACTTTAAAATGTAATAGTTTTAGTCAATTACGGATAGCTGTGTTTTAAAAGATAGTTCGTGAAAAATATGAAGTAATTTTCCTTCACACTTGAGTGAACCTCTATTTTTTTTAAATAAAAATTCACTATACACTTAAATTAAATTGACACTATTATAGTACTAACTTGTATAGATAAATAGAAATCTCGATGTAAAACAGTTATTTTCAAATTTAATAGGCAAATAACTGAACCTCAGTTTGCAAACAATGGCCATTGTTATTTTAATGACAATATTTTACATCAACCAGAAATACCAATTTAAAATAAATAAAATGACATTTAGAATTTTGAAAAAAAATTACTATTGTGAATGAGCATTTACCACAACAGTATAACCAGTAATAATAAATTGTTGAAAGTTTTTGATGCTTTATTATTACCTTGTTTATCATTTATAAAAGTAAGATATTAACAATTATTATGCCATTTTCATAAAATGCTCATGAGCCAGATTTAAGAAATACTATCTTGATAAGTTTTAAGTATTTTGAGGTGTATGAGTAACGTAGATAATTGATATCAGATGTGACATCTTAAACATAAAAGACATAAAAAGTGTTTATCGTTACATACTTTTTTAGTGAATTATAAAGATTACTGTATTAAAAATATATATTTATAAAAAGTTTTATTAATAACTTATAGGATATATTAATTTTGTGAAATAGTTCATTAACTTAATTAAGTAAATTCCTTTTTAGTCACATTCATGCAAGTGACTATGCTTGCACGCAGTGCCAGCGAAAAAAAAATAAAGAAAGTTATAAAAAATAATTAAAAAACAAAAGGAGATAAAACGAAAACTTCATTAAAATTTTTTTCCAATATCATGACAGGAACCCCAAAAAAATGAAAATATCATACCAAAGTATTATTTATATCACTTTAATGCTTATCAAACGTTAAGGTTTTTCCCGGTAAAAACTGTAACGGTCAGAAGCATGATCTTGACCTCGTAATGTACCTCAACCTTCTACTAGATACCACAAGTATTGTAATAAACGCAATGCCAATGAGTAATATGACACATGTTAATCAAATAATACATCTATCAAAAAGGCCACCACGCTAGCTAAGTGATAGTCCACCCAGAAAAACAAGGCGTAAGGACTCGGCCAACTTTTGGCAAAAGGGAGTCGCCCCAAACGTTTCGCTTCTCTTTGGGTTTCTCTCTCAAACAATCCGCTATTTAAATGGAACTTGTAGCATCCTAATGTCAGACCTCCTCCTCCTAAACCACCGATGTGAAGCTGTTGAAAATTGGATAACGCCATAAAAAGAGACACGAATTAGTACTTTGGAGCGAGTTGACTGGGTTTTGCTAACAAAAAAATCAAAGAAGCACCTGGGGTCATTCATTCAATGACCCGTATACCGACATTAGGAGTGTTTTAGCCTATAATCACTCAGAGTTGGCGCCACCTTAACATTTTCTGAAGGATTCTCCAACTTTGCGCTTTGGCATAGGGTTGCAATGACATGTGCGCCAAGTGCGCGGTCGCCAAGAGAAATGACTTCAGCCGTGACAAGGCGAAATTAAGTCACTATAAGGAAAAGAGATTTTAAATCGATCTAACGCGAATGACAGCTATTGTCTTAAATCGTTTGTTGCTTCACGCTGTTGGTATGAAGACATTTACCGATGTGCAGAGTACAGCTAAGAATAACGCGTTTCTCTCAAATTAGAGCTGTTCGCCCTAGCAAACCAACGGTACTATAGAAAATAGTTTTCAGCATGAACTTTATTTGTTACACTAACAAATCGAGGATTTTCGACAGCTAGGGGATGAGTTCCCAAACAGTTTTTATCACCGTTTCATACACTCGTGCCCAAAAGTTTAGATAATTTGATTTTTCTTGGAATAATGACGAGAATCTTAGTTCCTCTAACCAAATTTTTAGGGTCCCCAGACATAAGTCAAAACAAACACATAAAAAGGTGAATGATCCTCAACTAGATCCAAGAGCTGAAATCTACCTATAATGAAGACTGTGGAGATGTCACTACCTACCGTCTAAAAATAATAATATAAATAATAATCATATCCATAAAAACAGGGTCAGGTTTTTTTTTAGCTAAATGGTTCTCATGTCAACCATCCTGTCCATCAGATATGGATACAGAAGCGGAATGATCAAAATCCATTTGAGAGAAATCTAAAAAAAAATCACGTATTCATAAGCAAAATCTATTTTTCAATATACTCTTTTTCTCTCAAAAGTCCCACTTCGTATATCTACATAAGGGAGATTCGTGTACCTAGGACCATCATCTACCAAGGGGCACCCCACTTAATTTGAATAATATTTAGTTCAATTAGAATAATATTTAGTTTAGTAAATTTTTAGGGTCCCCAGACATAAGTCAAAACAAACACATAAAAAGGTGAATGATCCTCAACTAGATCCAAGAGCTGAAATCTACCTATAATGAAGACTGTGGAGATGTCACATAATACTACCTACCGTCTAAAAATAATAATATAAATAATAATCATATCCATAAAAACAGGGTCAGGTTTTTTTTTAGCTAAATGGTTCTCATGTCAACCATCCTGTCCATCAGATATGGATACAGAAGCGGAATGATCAAAATCCATTTGAGAGAAATCTAAAAAAAAATCACGTATTCATAAGCAAAATCTATTTTTCAATATACTCTTTTTCTCTCAAAAGTCCCACTTCGTATATCTACATAAGGGAGATTCGTGTACCTAGGACCATCATCTACCAAGGGGCACCCCACTTAATTTGAATAATATTTAGTTCAATTAGAATAATATTTAGTTTAGTTTTATTACTCAACTGGCTGAGAGACAACATCACTATCTACACATTTCCAGACTAGTCAGAAGAACGATGTGGCTAGTTATTGGTTAAAATAGTATATCTTAGATCTATATAAAGTTACATTTTGAAGAGAGAGACTATTTTTACAAAAATCAGGTGAAAATCAGGCCAGCCCTGATTACAAGTAAGCATTTTTTTAATACAGCCCGATTATCCCCGGAATTGGGTGGCAAGTGTACCGCGGATGGTGAAAATCGCGGATAACCCGAAAAAAGACTAAAAATGAGGTGAAAACACAAAAAAAATATTTTTAGCATAAAAACTATGTTCTATTGTACAAAAAACATGATATATGTTAAACTTTTAAAATATCTACAGTGCAGCAGAAACCTTTGCTCTACATCTAAAATCTCTGTAATTTCATCTAAAATTTGCTCTCATCATTAAATTTTTCTTCTTGGCCCTTGCGGATAATCGGGGTTCTACTGTACTAACGTGTTTCTAGTTTTTCATAACCTGTGAAAATTTACCAAAACTTACCAATTTTGTTTTCATTAAAATACATTAAGTATTAAAATCGAAGTTTGTAACATTCAAACTATTAATTTTAGAGTTCTATTTAACGTTTTGACAGTGGCCCTGGGCATAATAAAAAAATTGTACTAAGGTCCATTTGCCGACTAACAAAAACATCTCTTATTTGGCTTGATATCCTTTTTGATATATTTTATTAATTAAAAAATAAGATATTAGTATTCTGAAGTGTACATAATCAGTTTCACAGCATAAAATAAGTTTGGAGTTTTAGTGACTGCGGATTGAAAAAAAAAGCAGCCCCCTAAGGTACTCGAATCTCCCCTATCCTCTTTGTTGAGTTTTTCCAGATCATCCTCTTCCGTCTTCGCATTCGAAAAAAAGCAACCATGAGAAGTGCTGTATAATTATAGTCAAATATTTTTGCCTACTACTATTCAAATTACACTTTTTTATTACGATTTACGAAATGTTAATAAAGAGATTTCATTTAAAAGTTATAACTGTTATGCATATAATTTCAGGTAAATAAAAACACATAATGTTGTTGATATTCTCAAAAATAGTCGAAATGGAAGGTTTCATCATTTCCCTATATAGGCTCATTCCATGCCAAATCGACCAAATAAAAATAATCGCCGTGCTCTTAGGTCATGGATTTTTTTCAAAATTTTTCTATAGATAAGATACCTATGAGAAATACCATCACAATTTTTTCAGAATTTTTACTCAAAAAGGAACCCCAGGAAAAATTTTTGAACATTGGACATTTTCCACCGTTTTTTGATTGATGAGTTACAAAAAGTGACGTTTCTCAACTATTTATCAAGCAAATGAGCTGATGTTGGTGCCAAATTAAAGCTTACACTCTACACTTTCTAGTAAAATATAAAAATCCATTATTATTTAATAATTTAATATTTTTTTTCAAAAAATAGCTATTTTCGTAAAAATTGAAAAACTCCGAGTTATCTAAAAACATACGTTTTAAAAGTTTACCTAAGAATCATCTTGGCATATTCTTTCCATAGTGTAAAAATTGGGATGGTGTTTTGGGTTAATGAAAAATAAATAATTGTTTTCTAAAATTCGTTAAGTGGTCAATGCAGCTTTGTAATTTTCTTCCCAAAGTCATTAAAATGAAAAACCTAATTCTTTCACAAGAAAAATTTACCTTTGTATGTATTTTCAACAGTATAAATATAAAAAAAGTGTTTTGGGTGTTGCAAAACCATTTCTTTCAACATTCAATAAGTGGTCTATGTATCTTTATGACTGTTATTAAAAAAGACCATTATAATTTGAAACTTATATTTATAACTAGAGTAAGTTGCCTCCAATTTAGTTTTTATATTGAATAGTAAAAAAGGGAAGTTATAAATGTTGAAAAATAAAAGAATTTGAAGTTTCTACTTTTCATTACAAAAAATTAACTTCCTTTTTATTAATACCTTTTAAAATAAATATTTAGCCCTTTAGACTTAGCCGTGATGATTTATATGTGTATGATGATACTATTTTTAGCTATATAAAGATGGAGTAAGTAAACTCTAAATTTGTACCAAAAGTACATAATTAAGTATACCAATAATATAAAGTTCATTAAATATGTATTTATGATTTATATGAGTGGTTAAGTATAAGTTTTGTATTATAAGGAAATTCTGTAGACTTTTCAAAGCTGCATTGACCACTTAACGAATTTTAGAAAAAAATTATTTATTTTTCATTAACCCAAAACACCATCCAAATTTTTATACCATGGAAAGTATATGTCAAGATGATTCTGGGGTAAAATTTTGAAGCGTATGTTTTAAGATAACTCGGAGTTATTCAATTTTTTCAAAAATAGCGATTTTTCGTAAAAAATATTAATATGATTAAATAATAGTGGATTTTTATACTTTACTAGAAAGTGTAGAGTGCAAGCTTTAATTTGGCACCAAAATCCGCTCATTTGCTTGAAAAATAGTTGAGAAACGTCCCTTTTTGTAACTCATCAATCAAAAAACGGTGGAAAATGTCCAATTTTCATAAATTTTTCCTGGGGTCCCTTTTAAAGTAAAAATTCTGAAAAAAATTGTAAAGGTATTTATCATGGGTATCTATCTATAGAAAAATTTTGAAAAAAATCCATGACCTAAGAGCACGTGCCATTTGTCGAGTTGGCGTGGAATGAGCCTATAGGAGTAGAAAGCGAAATTTTTAGAAGAATGTCACAATATATTAATTATGTAAAAAATACCCCCAGAGGGTCACCTTGTTACGTCTGGGGTTCGAATCCCCGTTTGGCATGGATGTTAGTCTCTGTTCTTGTGTGATGAATGAATGTGGCCCCCCTGTAAAAAGGGGTTGTGTGTGGTAGCAGTACCTCACCTCCGTGGTTCTGGTGCACAGGTGCCCGCTGGATAACACTAAAAGTAGCAGGGGCGTAGCCAGAGGGGGGATTTGGGGATATATCCCCCCAGAAACTCAGGAAATTTCCTTTTTGACCATAGAAAATCAATAAAATACCCCATATCCCCTCCCGAAATATCAACATCCCATTCCGAAATTTTTTTCTGGCTACACCACTGCTAAGTAGTAAAATTTCGTCGAAAATCGCGTATTTCCTCGTTCAAATCAGAGCCCACAATCAACATAATATAGAGATTTAAGTTATTATTCAAATTTTTTCGGGTAGCATACATCATATAGAGTCCATAACTCGAGACGAGACATTCGTAGTGTGATTAGGGTAGAAATGAGGGGCGAAAAACCGATTTTCGGCCTTTTTGGCGGTGCACCCCATTGGTTATTTTTATTTTATTGAATGTCTTTCCTTTTCTTGTGAATCTTTTTGATATCGATGGATTTCATCGGCGAGTGAGCGGATGCGCGTTAAGGTGGAAACAAATTGAAGCCGAGCGGCGTAATACTACATTCACACATGAAAAGTTAATCTAGTTCAAGTGCTAATCTAGTTCAAATATAACATTGATACAATGCTATATTTAAGCTAGATTAGCACTTAAACTAGATTAACTTTTCATGTGTGAATGTGGTATAAGCGAACAGCCACGAACACGCTCTGCGCACGAGCATTTCGTAGGCGCTAAGAGCGGCGCTTGCGCAGAGCGTGTTCGATAGTGGCTGTTCGCTTACAGCGCTCGGCTCCAATTTGTTTCCACCTTTATGTTTCACCATCATATTGTAGAAAACTAAAATTTCATCCTAACATAAGATTAAATATGGTTGAAATAAATACATTTTTTCTTGTGAGTTTTTGTTAAAAATTACCATGACTAAAAAGTAGAAAATAAAATAAGTAAAAAAAAGATTTTTAAAAAACGCTTTTATTGAAGTGTTCTAAAAGGTCAAAAATAATTTATTCGGTTTGACAAATAATTTATTGGGAAGTAGAAAGTAACTTTTTGGTAAGTAAAAAATAACTGATTTTCTAATCACTAAAAATAAAAGCGTGGGCGCTAGTAATTCTTCTTTATTCCATGTTCTATGAGGTTAAATTTACAAATTTCTCATTTATGAGGTTTGGGTGGGATGGATTCACTTTAAATTCTCTATTAGGTATTAATTTATGTAAAATTATACATGAATGCCGACGTAATGGCCTAGTGGTTAGAGCATATGACTGCAAAGCCGTACGTCTGGGGTTCGAATCCTCGTTCGGCATAGATGTTAGTGTTACTGTAATTGTGTGTGTTGAATTTACCTATACGGGTCCATACCTTCAGGTGAATTTGTACAAATTTTAAGAAATAATTTAAAAAATTTAAAAAATATATATAAATTACTAGCGCCCACGCTTTTATTTTTAGTGATTAGAAAATCAGTTATTTTTTACTTACCAAAAAGTTACTTTCTACTTCCCAATAAATTATTTGTCAAACCGAATAAATTATTTTTGACCTTTTAGAACACTTCAATAAAAGCGTTTTTTAAAAATCTTTTTTTTACTTATTTTATTCAGGATTATATTCAATAAACATTTCACTAGTTAAATAATTCTTTCTTGCCGATTTGTTTATTTAACACTTTTGGATTCTTTTTCTTCTTCATAAGAATAAACCTTGCTCCAAATGGAATTTTATATTTGTTCCTATTTTAGAATATTTATTGTTTGAATTGAAAAAATAGTTTTTTAAAAACATTCAGAAAATAATATGTTGAATCTTTCTATCCTTGAAAGGGGTTTCAGTGTTTTGCACGATTATCTTATTAATTTTACTTTGTAATCAATTGGGTTTTGATTTAGTATATGAAATTAATAAAAATAATTAAAAATATAAACATAAAATCAATCAGTATTTATTTTTATGTAAATATTTATTAATTCAATTTTAGTACTATACTAATGTTGATGAAGGTAAAACAGATAAATGTATCGCAAAAGACGTATCAATAACTGGAGTAATGTGAATCTAAGTAAAATTAATCGATCCCAAAACTTTCGGCAATATCAAATTCCTGAAAATGTACTTAAATGCATGGAAATCCCAGCGCTATAGTACATAATTAATAACAATATACATGCCTCTTATAATTTGAAACCAATCCTTCTGTTTTCCCTCATCAGCTCCGATTACACGATACGACACTCTGATTTTAACCCTAACTCCCCCATTTAATCAAGCTCATCAGACGGCGATTTCAAGGTTCGCTGCCTAAAACACACTGCCTAAATGAATGTTCTCAAATACTGGTTCTGAGTACTTCTCACGGGGATGTATTTCTGAGTGTTTCATCTTCAGCTATAACACTCGATGCTTTTTAGTATTTCTTATCTTTTAAAAGGGGAGGGGTTGTCTTTAAGTGCACTGCAAATAACACTTTTGCAACATTGACACAATTTTAACACAATAATGTCTAACCGTTTCGATTGTATTGCAGTCGTGTTGTATCGAAAAAGATAGTGTTGTGAAAGTGCTGGTAGAGACAAAAAAAGTGTTATTTTAGTGTTGCGATCAAAATTTCAGAACACGTCCAGATGATTTTAAACGTATTTTACAGCCCTATTTTTAGAACACATTCCTGCATAGATATTGTTTCCAACACTTTTTGAATTTATTCATAAGATTATCGAGTCGCAATAAATTTTTTTATTTAGCAACAGAACCAAAGTGTTATTGTTAAATTGACGATAAAAAAGTGTCTTTAATTGGGTTTATTTGTGTTGTAGCGTTTGAGGATCGAAACATTTTAAGAACACATTTTCTGACTCCTAATATATCTAATAATTATAATTATCTCTAACAACATTATCTTTTTCTTACCCAACACACTCGCAACACAATCCTAATACAATCAAAACTATTTTGATTAGAAATGTAATGTTTATTATTGTGTTTACTTGACTGACTCACAAAAAAATGTGGTTATCCCATGCGTAAGATTCTAATTCGTTAATTGGGTTTATTTGTGTTGTAGCGTTTGAGGAACATTTTAAGAACACATTTTCTGACTCTAATATATCTAATAATTATAATAATTATCTCTAACAACATTATCTTTTTCTGACCCAACACACTCGCAACACAATCCTAATACAATCAAAACTATTTTGATTAGAAATGTAATGTTTATTATTGTGTTTACTTGACTGACTCACAAAAAAATGTGGTTATCCCATGCGTAAGATTCTGCTATCAGAGGTTCAACTAGAAATAAATTGGGTCCGTTTTGGGGCCCTTCGCAAATTCTAATTAACAAAAAAGGACCCTTCCCAAAGTACCAGTTCCCAAAAAAGGACTCTTTACAAAAATCCAAAAACCAAAAGTGGTTTGAAAATTGTTTTCTGATTGTGTTTTAATCATTTTAGACTGGAATTTTTCAGTTTTGGGGCGATTTTAAAAGTTATGAATGCTGTTTTTGTGCTATGAACCCTTCGTTTTCACAAAATTCCATATAAATTTCACAAAATTCTTAAAACAGAACCCTAACAGACACACCTGGATGAACCCCTGGCTATAGGAACTTTTAATTTTTTCTAATACTGTGTAATGATTCCGTTCGTTTTACTTACGTAATTAAGTATACATAAAAGTACCCCTATCTATTCAGAAAATTATTGTCTTGAGAACTATTTTCAACTTATTATACTCTCTAAACCCTCTGAAAAAAGTATCTTGGAAACACTGTGACATCTTTAATTGATTCAAGTGCATTTCTTTTTTATTTTTCCAATTAATTGCTATGTGTTATCCCTTTAATTTATTGACAATAGCCCCTTGCTTGCTATCGCTCATCAACCCCCGTAAACTTCACTTTTATCAGTATTTAAATTATATTTATTTTTTGGAAGTACTTTTTAAATCGTGAAATAACTTTGTTTTATCATAAAATATAGCGTCAATCGGTCGTTTTGATTGGATGGATAAATAAGTTGCTTGACAGTCCTTGCTTTGTAAATGCGACCTTATCAGTAATCCAAAAAAAATTAAAACTGATAATTTTTTAGAAATTTTAAAGACATTTTGCACACCCTCAAAGAATACGTAAATGTGTTATACGTATCAGTATTTAAAAAGTTTTTCTCTGGAAATCGTTCACTAAAAACTTTTAATAAAAAACGGGACGTTTGTACTTCCATATTGTTGGTCACGGTTGCAGCGACAACTGAGTCTAATAAGGATGAGCCCGGCAGTCTGATAGACGGCTTTTCCGGAAACAGGAGCTTCCGCCCACAGGAAAAGGGATCCGGAAAAAAGCGGGCGGAGCCAGTCTACTCCACTTGAATCGCTAGACACAGAGTGCGCTACATTTTTGTCATCGCCATTATGAAGGATACTATGTCGTCTAACCAACCTATGGACACGATAGGCTTTTATCATTTCAAGAACTATTCGGGAATAGCATCTTTTCTAAGGGTTTTTAATAATATAATACGGTAAAGCCTCGATAATCCAGCAATCAATAAACCGATTCATTGTTTTCAAACGACTATCCGCGTACTATACTAGACAGCAACTTAAGTTGAACCTACTACGCCACTTAAAAGCAAAGTAGTTCATACCGCGGTGTCTGAATTTCGAGTGAAACTAAGAACGTCAATTTTAAATATGATTATTTCGTTAAACCCATGTATAAATAGTGTCTTTTTATCAAAATTTGTGTATCGAACTTCCTCCTATCAACCCAACAGACTTTGTGTTTATTCACTTTCTCCTTCCTCGTAGTGAAGTACTGGGTTCAGGAAACGTTGCTGTGAAGTATAGCTTTATTGATCGATTTTACGCGTATGCCATTTTTTTACACTACAACCGAACTAAACTTTCAATGTCAGAAACTTGAAATATCCATACTATATTTATTCCAAGAAATGTTATGAAATGGAATGAAAAAAAATGCCTTATATAAGTTTGAAATTACTTTGACTTAGAGATGTATGTCTGGAAATTGTTCTTTTTTTAATACAGATTTTCAACCAATATATTCTAACTATTATAATTAGAAATACTATTCTGGAAAATATATATATGGGAAACTGTCAGAAATATTTGTTTTTTATAGTTACTTAAAACTAGTCGGAAAAAATATTTATAACAAGTACTTACTATTTCATCTTTTGTCTTATATCATTACCAAAAATAAATTATTTTCAAATATTTAATTCCACTTAATGGGTTTTCAAAAGTAACAAAAAAGTTTTGAGTTAACATAGAAAACATTTCTATTGAATCCTCAAAATGATCATCAAATTTCTAAACATTTTTATCATAAATATTAAACAAAATTTCCAAAACTGGTATGAAAATTTATAGTAGGATTCTATTAAATTTTATTCGCACTATTGTGTAATAAATATTTTACATTGCAGGGTACGGAAAATGCAAGTTATAATTGTTTATTCAGTGGGATTTTCTTACAAAGCTAGATAAAATATTAGTTAATAAATCTATTAGATACGTTAATGGACAAAATATAAATGGTCGAATTCTGTTAAAGGTCCCACTAAATACCACCATGCTCCTTTGGTCAATATTTGAATATATGGAGCTCATAAAAACTTGGTGATATTTAGGATTAACGAAATTGAACCAAAAAAATCAAGATTGTTTAATTCGTTTTCTCCCCATTCTCCATGGGACAAAATAAAAAATAAGAACAGAATTATCTCTAGACGAGAATCTTCGTATAATATTGTTGATATTTAAAAGTTTGAAGAACTGAAAGAAAGTTATTTTCTTTACTAAACTTTTTAAGCATCATAACACAGGAAAGTTTTTTTTCTTTGTCCTTTCTCTTTCGAAAATTTTTCCAGACAACACAATAGAGTGCTCGATAAGTACTTCTAACTATTCAAATTGAATTTATTATTGTGAAAAGTTTTGAAAGAATAGTCATAGTGTGGTGCGTATTTGATATACGAGGGTTGTTTTTTAATTTACTTCCGTTTTTCTCCTGAAAAAAAGTAGTGGGAATTTCGAAATACTTTTGGTACTGGTAGTTAGGGAACGTACCCATACTACGTGACCCATTCAGGGGAGGGAGGGGGTCTTCAAAATACCACGCTCGGACACAGGGGGGAGGGGGGGGCTTAGGGTTTCGTCACGTAGTCAATTTCTTCTAGTCAATACGACAAAATTAAGGCAAATTAATTATTGAAATTTGCCAAATTAAGACTAATTAAGCGAAATTAATTATTAAAATTAGACAAATTAAGCAAAATTATTTTTTTAAACTTTCTGTTTGCAAAAAATGGTGGCAAACCTATTTATGAATTACTACGTGAAAACTAGAGGGGGAGGGGGTCTTGGCATATACTACGGATGGTCACCAAGGGGGGAGGTGGGTCAAAATGGCAAAAAATGGGTCACGTAGTATGGGTACGTTCCCTTAGATACATCCTTCAGGTTCAATTTGCCACATTACTGAAAAAAATCGGACATTTTTCTATTTTTTATCGATTTTACAAGCGCGCTCCTCGAACTATTTTCCCACCAACCCGTAGAGAATTTCGCTTTTTTTTCTCCGCTCGCTCCGTCCGCGGTCAGCTGGCCAGGCATTAACATTAAACAATGGATGGGCAGGTGATCGCGGAAGGAGCGAAGGGAGAGGGGGAAAGCGAAGTTCTCTATGGGTTGGCGGAAAAATAGTTCGAGGAGCGCGCTTGTAAAATCGATAAAAGAAAAGAAAAAATTTCCTATTTTTTTTCAGTAATGTGGCAAATTAAACCTGAAGGATGTATCTAACTATCAGTACCAAAATTATTTCGAAATTCCTACTACTCCCTTTAATGTTTTTTATGCTTTTAACTCTATAAGTTTTTCATAGTATTATCTCTGTATAAATAAAAGGCTAACGGGCGATGTATGTATGTGGGTATATATGTGTGTGTGTGGGTATGTCCGGGGTAATCTCTTGAAATAGGCCACGGACCGAAACCAAACTCGACCAATAGACGTATTCCGAGTCGGGGAGTAACTTAAGATAGTTTTCAAAGCTTTAAAATCGAATAATTACGAGTAATTAGTGAATTTATAGCCGAAAACGCTTATTTCTCCATTTCTCTACTGAGTAGATCTGCTCGACTCACTATTGTTAACGAGATGAAAACCTTCAAAAATTAAATATTTTAACAGGAAAAACTCTATAATTGTCCATTTAAAAAGGATATAAGTTGTGAAAACGCTAAAATAAATTCAAATAATTTATTTTCAAACGTTACTTTCCTTTATTTCAAGATTTTTTTCCTTTAAAATTTAAATATTTATGGAAAAGTGAAAATTTTTTACATGGAAAAAGACTTAAAATTAAAACATTGTTTCAAATGAAGCGGTTCACTAGACTTTTCAATTTACTAGATCTTTTATTATTGTTTCAAATTTGTTATTTTTGTTCACTAGACTCATTAATTTACTAGGAAACATTGCCGAGACACCGGGAAAAGGAAAATTACCGGGAACATCGGGATAGGAAAAAAAAGTACCGGGATTACCGGGACATAAAAATTACCTCGATCAGCGGGATAGGAAAATTATCGGGAACATCGGGATAGGAAAAGTACCGGAAACATCGGGATAGGAAAATTACCGGGAACACCGGGATATGAAAATTTACCGGGAACACCGAGATAGGAAAAAGGCGTCTGGGGTACCGGGATGATTGGTAATTGCTGATTTAAAAATTATAAATATATTTTGAGAAAATTTAATTTAAAAAAAAATTATACTCTCCACCCGTGCAAGGCCGGGCATATCCGCTAGTCTCTGTATAAATAAAAGGCTAACGGGCGATGTGTGTATGTGTGTATGTATGTCCGGGGTAATCTCTTGAAATAGGCCACGGACCGAAACCAAACTCGACGTATAGACGTATTCCGAGTCGGGGAGTAACTTAAGATAGTTTTCAAAGCTTTAAAATCGAATAATTACGAGTAATTAGCGAATTTATAGCCGAAAACGCTTATTTCTCCATTTCTCTACTAGAGTAGACTGCTCGACTCACTATTGTTAACTAGATGAAAACCTTCAAAAATTAAATATTTTAACAGGAAAAACTCTATAGTTGTCCATTTAAAAAGGATATAAATTGTGAAAACGCTAAAATAAATTCAAATAATTTATTTTGAAACGTTAGTTTCCCCTATTTTAAGATATTTTCCTTTAAAATTTAAATATTTATGGAAAATTGTAAATTTTATTTTCATGGAAGAGGACTTTAAAGCAAAACATTGTTTCAAATGAAGCGGTTCACTAGACTTTTAAATTTACTAGATCTTTTATTATTGTTTCAAATTTATTATTTTTGTTCACTAGACTCATTAATTTACTAGGGAACATTGCCGAGAATACCGGGAAAAGAAAAATTACCTCGATCATAGGGATAGGAAAATTATCGGGAACATCGGGATAGGAAAATTATCGGGAACATCGGGATAGGAAAATTATCGGGAACATCGGGATAGGAAAATTATCGGGAACATCGGGATATGAAAAATTACCGGGAACACCGGGATAGGAAAAAGGCGTCTGGGATACCGGGATGATTGGTAATTGCTGATTTAAAAATTATTATAAATATATTTTGAGAAAATTTAATTTAAAAAAATTATACACTCCACCCGTGCAAGGCCGGGCATATCCGCTACTAGGAAACATTGCCGGGATTACCGGGACATAAAAATTACCTCGATCATAGGGATAGGAAAATTATCGGGAACATCGGGATAAGGAAAATGATCGGGAACATCGGGATAAGGAAAATGATCGGGAACATCGGGATAAGGAAAATAACCGGGAACATCGGGATATGAAATATTACCAGGAACACCGGGATAGGAAAAAGGCGTCTGGGATACCGGGATGATTGGTAATTGCTGATTTAAAAATTATAAATTTATTTTGAGAAAATTTAATTTAAAAAAATTATACACTCCACCCGTGCAAGGCCGGGCATATCCGCTAGTCTCTGTATAAATAAAAGGCTAACGGGCGATGTATGTGTGTGTGTGGGTGTGTATGTGGGTATGTCCGGGGTAATCTCTTGAAATAGGCCACGGACCGAAGCCAAACTCGACGTATAGACGTATTCCGAGTCGGGGAGTAACTTAAGGTAGTTTTCAAAGCTTTAAAATCGAATAATTACGAGTAATTAGCTAATTTATAGCCGAAAACGCTTATTTCTCCATTTCTCTACTAGAGTAGACTGCTCGACTCACTATTGTTAACTAGATGAAAACCTTCAAACATTAAATATTTTAACAGGAAAACCTCGATAATTGTCAATTTAAAAACTATATCAGTTGTAAAAACATCAAAATAAATTCAAATAATTAATTTTGAAACGTTAGTTTCCCCTATTTTAAGATATTTTCCTTTAAAATTTAAATATTTATGGAACAGTGTAAATTTTATTTTCATGGAAGAGGACTTCAAAACAAAACATTGTTTCAAATGAAGCGGTTCACTAGACTTTTCAATTTACTAGATCTTTTATTATTGTTTCAAATTTGTTATTTTTGTTCACTAGACTCATTAATTTACTAGGAAACATTGCCGAGAACACCGGGAAAAGGAAAATTACCAGGAACATCAAGATAGGAAAAGTACCGGGAACATCGGGATAGGAAAATTACCGGGAACACGGATAGGAAAAAGACGTCTGGGATACCGGGATAGGAAAAGTACCGGGAACATCGGGATAGGAAAATTATCGGGAACATCGGGATAGGAAAATTATCGGGAACATCGGGATAGGAAAAAGACGTCTGGGATACCGGGATGATTGGTAATTGCTGATTTAAAAATTATAAATATATTTTTAAAAAATTTAATTTTAAAAAAAAATATATACACTCCACCCGTGCAAGGCCGGGCATATCAGCTATATATTTACTAGATCTTTTATTATTGTTTCAAATTTGTTATTTTCACCAGACTCACTAGGAAACATTGCCGAGAATACCGGGAAAAGAAAAATTACCGGGAACACCGGGTTAGGAAAAATTACCGGGAACACCGGGATACGAAAAATTACCGGGAACACCGGGATAGGAAAAATTACCGGGAACACCGGGTTAGGAAAAAGGCATCTGGGATACCGGGATGATTGGTAATTGCTGCTTTAAAAATTATAAATATATTTTGAGAAAACTTAATTTAAAAAAATTTATACACTCCACCCGTGCAAGGCCGGGCATATCAGCTAGTCTCTGTATAAATAAAAGGCTAACGGGCGATGTATGTGTGTGGGTATGTATGTATGTGGGTATGTCCGGGGTAATCTCTTGAAATAGGCCACGGACCGAAACCAAACTCGACGTATAGACGTATTCCGAGTCGGGGAGTAACTTAAGATAGTTTTCAAAGCTTTAAAATCGAATAATTACGAGTAATTAGCGAATTTATAGCCGAAAACGCTTATTTCTCCATTTCTCTACTAGAGTAGACTGCTCGACTCACTATTGTTAACTAGATGAAAACCTTCAAACATTTAATATTTTAACAGGAAAAACTCGATAATTGTCCATTTAAAAACTATATCAGTTGTAAAAACACACAAATTAAATCAAATAATTAATTTTGAAACGTTATTTTCCTCTACTTTAAGATATTTTCTTTAAAAATAGAAATATTAATGGAAAAGTATAAATTTTTTACATGGAAAAAGACTTAAAATTAAAACATTGTTTAAAATGAAGCGGTTCACTAGACTTTTCAATTTACTAGATCTTTTATTATTGTTTCAAATTTGTTATTTTTGTTCACTAGACTCATTAATTTACTAGGAAACATTGCCGAGAACATCGGGATATGAAAAATTATCGGAAACATCGGGATAGGAAAATTATCGGGAACATCGGGATAGGAAAATTATCGGGAACATCGGGATAAGGGAAAATGATCGGGAACATCGGGATAAGGGAAAATGATCGGGAACATCGGGATAAGGAAAATAACCGGGAACATCGGGATATGAAAAATAACCGGGAACACCGGGATAGGAAAAAGACGTCTGGGATACCGGGATGATTGGTAATTGCTGATTTAAAAATTATAAATATATTTTGAGAAAATTTAATTTAAAAAAAAATTATACACTCCACCCGTGCAAGGCCGGGCATATCCGCTAGTCTCTGTATAAGTAAAAGGCTAACGGGCGATGTGTGTGTGTGTATGTATGTCCGGGGTAATCTCTTGAAATAGGCCACGGACCGAAACCAAACTCGACGTATAGACGTATTCCGAGTCTGGGAGTAACTTAAGATAGTTTTCAAAGCTTTAAAATCGAATAATTACGAGTAATTAGCGAATTTATAGCCGAAAACGCTTATTTCTCCATTTCTCTACTAGAGTAGACTGCTCGACTCACTATTGTTAACTAGATGAAAACCTTCAAAAATTAAATATTTTAACAGGAAAAACTCTATAATTGTCCATTTAAAAAGGATATAAGTTGTGAAAACGCTAAAATAAATTCAAATAATTTATTTTGAATCGTTAGTTTCCCCTATTTTAATATATTTTCCTTTAAAATTTAAATATTTATGGAAAATTGTAAATTTTATTTTCATGGAAGAGGACTTTAAAACAAAACATTGTTTCAAATGAAGCGGTTCACTAGACTTTTAAATTTACTAGATCTTTTATTATTGTTTCAAATTTGTTATTTTTGTTCACTAGACTCTTTAATTTACTAGGAAACATTGCCGAGAACACCGGGAAAAGGAAAATTACCGGGAACATCGGGATAGGAAAAAAAAGTACCGGGATTACCGGGACATAAAAATTACCTCGATCAGCGGGATAGGAAAATTATCGGGAACATCGTGATAGGAAAAGTACCGGGAACACGGATAGGAAAAAGACGTCTGGGATACCGGGATGATTGGTAATTGCTGATTTAAAAATTATAAATATATTTTTAAAAAATTTAATTTTAAAAAAAATATATACACTCCACCCGTGCAAGGCCGGGCATATCAGCTATATATTTACTAGATCTTTTATTATTGTTCAAATTTGTTATTTTCACCAGACTCACTAGGAAACATTGCCGAGAATACCGGGAAAAGAAAAATTACCGGGAACACCGGGATATGAAAAATTACCGGGAACACCGGGTTAGGAAAAATTACCGGGAACACCGGGATACGAAAAATTACCGGGAACACCGGGATAGGAAAAATTACCGGGAACACCGGGTTAGGAAAAAGGCATCTGGGATACCGGGATGATTGGTAATTGCTGCTTTAAAAATTATAAATATATTTTGAGAAAACTTAATTTAAAAAAATTTATACACTCCACCCGTGCAAGGCCGGGCATATCAGCTAGTCTCTGTATAAATAAAAGGCTAACGGGCGATGTGTGTATGTGTGTATATATGTATGTATGTGGGTATGTCCGGGGTAATCTCTTGAAATAGGCCACGGACCGAAACCAAACTCGACGTATAGACGTATTCCGAGTCTGGGAGTAACTTAAGATAGTTTTCAAAGCTTTAAAATCGAATAATTACGAGTAATTAGCGAATTTATAGCCGAAAACGCTTATTTCTCCATTTCTCTACTAGAGTAGACTGCTCGACTCACTATTGTTAACTAGATTAAAACCTTCAAACATTTAATATTTTAACAGGAAAAACTCGATAATTGTCCATTTAAAAACTATATCAGTTGTAAAAACACCAAAATAACTTCAAATAATTAATTTTGAAACGTTAGTTTCCCCCATTTTAAGATATTTTCCTTTAAAATTTAAATATTTATGGAAAAGTGTAAATTTTCTTCATGGAAAACGACTTGAAAATAAAACATTGTTTCAAATGAAGCGGTTCACTAGACTTTTCAATTTACTAGATCTTTTATTATTGTTTCAAATTTGTTATTTTGGTTCACTAGACTCATTAATTTACTAGGAAACATTGCCGAGAACACCGGGAAAAAGAAATTACCTCTATCAGCGGGATAGGAAAATTATCGGGAACATCGGGACAGGAAAAGTACCGGGAACATCGGGATAGGAAAATTATCGGGAACATCGGGATAGGAAAAGTACCGGGAACATCGGGATAGGAAAAGTACCGGGAACATCGGGATAGGAAAAGTACCGGGAACATCGAGGTAGGAAAATTACCGGGAACATCGGGATATGAAAAATTACCGGGAACACCGGGATATGAAAAATTACCGAGAACACCGAGATAGGAAAAATTACCGGGAACATCGGGATATGAAAATTATCGGGAACACCGGGATATGAAAAATTACCGGGAACACCGGGATATGAAAAATTACCGGGAACACCGGGATAGGAAAAATAACCGGGAACATCGGGATATGAAAAATTACCGGGAACACCGGGATAGGAAAAAGGCGTCTGGGATACCGGGTTGATTGGTAATTGCTGATTTAAAAATTATAAATATATTTTGAGAAAATTTAATTTAAAAAAATTATAGCCTCCACCCGTGCAAGGCCGGGCATATCCGCTAGTCTCTGTATAAATAAAAGGCTAACGGGCGATGTGTTTGTGTATGTATGTGTGTGTGTGTGGGTATGTCCGGGGTAATCTCTTGAAATAGGCCACGGACCGAAACCAAACTCGACGTATAGACGTATTCCGAGTCGGGGAGTAACTTAAGATAGTTTTCAAAGCTTTAAAATCGAATAATTACGAGTAATTAGCGAATTTATAGCCGAAAACGCTTATTTCTCCATTTCTCTACTAGAGTAGACTGCTCGACTCACTATTGTTAACTAGATGAAAACCTTCAAACATTAAATATTTTAACAGGAAAACCTCGATAATTGTCCATTTAAAAACTATATCAGTTGTAAAAACATCAAAATAAATTCAAATAATTAATTTTCAAACGTTATTTTCCTTTATTTCAAGATATATTTTCCTTTAAAATTTAAATATTTATGGAAAAGTGTAAATTTTTTACATGGAAAAAGACTTTAAAACAAAACATTGTTTCAAATGAAACGGTTCACTAGACTTTTAAATTTGCTAGATCTTTTATTATTGTTTCAAATTTATTATTTTTGTTCACTAGACTCATTAATTTACTAGGAAACATTGCCGAGAACACCGGGAAAAGAAAAATTACCGGGCATATTGGGATAGGAAAAAAGTACCAGGATTACCGGGACATAAAAATTACCTCGATCATAGGGATAGGAAAATTATCGGGAACATCGGGATAAGGAAAATGATCGGGAACATCGGGATAGGAAAAGTACCGGGAACATCGGAATAGGAAAATTACCGGGAACACGGATAGGAAAAAGACTTCTGGGATACCGGGATGATTGGTAATTGCTGATTTAAAAATTATAAATATATTTTGAGAAAACTTAATTTAAAAAATTTATACACTCCACCCGTGCAAGGCCGGGCATATCAGCTAGAAACACCGGGAACACCAGGAAAAGAAAAATTACCGAGAACATCGGGATAGGAAAAAAGTACCGGGATTACCGGGACATAAAAATTACCTCGATCATAGGGATAGGAAAATTATCGGGAACATCGGGATAAGAAAATTATCGAGAACATCGGGATAGGAAAATTATTGGGAACATCGGGATAAGGAAAATGATCGGGAACATCGGGATAAGGAAAATAACCGGGAACATTGGGATATATAAAATTACCGGGAACACCGGGATAGGAAAAATGCTTCTGGGATACCGGGATGATTGGTAATTGCTGATTTAAAAATTATAAATATATTTTGAGAAAACTTAATTTAAAAAAATTTATACACTCCACCCGTGCAAGGCCGGGCATATCAGCTAGTCTCTGTATAAATAAAAGGCTAACGGGCGATGTGTGTATGTATGTATGTAGTGTGTGTATGTATGTCCGGGGTAATCTCTTGAAATAGGCCACGGACCGAAACCAAACTCGACGTATAGACGTATTCCGAGTCGGGGAGTAACTTGGGATAGTTTTCCAAGCTCGAAAATCGAATAATTACGAGTAATTAGCTAATTTATAGCCGAAAACGCTTATTTCTCCATTTCTCTACTAGAGTAGATCTGCTCGACTCACTATTGTAAACGAGATTAATCCTCAAAAATTAAATATTTTAACAGGAAAAACTCGATAATTGTCCATTTAAAAACTATATCAGTTGTAAAAACACCAAAATAAATTCAAATAATTAATTTTGAAACGTTAGTTTCCCCCATTTTAAGATATTTTCCTTTAAAATTTAAATATTTATGGAAAAGTGTAAATTTTCTTCATGGAAAACGACTTGAAAATAAAACATTGTTTCAAATGAAGCGGTTCACTAGACTTTTCAATTTACTAGATCTTTTATTATTGTTTCAAATTTGTTATTTTGGTTCACTAGACTCATTAATTTACTAGGAAACATTGCCGAGAACACCGGGAAAAGGAAAATTACCTCGATCAGCGGGATAGGAAAATTATCGGGAACATCGGGACAGGAAAAGTACCGGGAACATCGGGATAGGAAAATTATCGGGAACATCGGGATAGGAAAAGTACCGGGAAAATCGGGATAGGAAAAGTACCGGGAACATCGGGGTAGGAAAATTACCGGGAACATCGAGGTAGGAAAATTACCGGGAACATCGGGATAGGAAAAATTACCGGGAACACCGGGATATGAAAAATTACCGACAACACCGAGATAGGAAAAATTACCCGGAACATCGGGATATGAAAATTATCGGGAACACCGGGATATGAAAAATTACCGGGAACACCGGGATAGGAAAAAGGCGTCTGGGATACCGGGATGATTGGTAATTGCTGATTTAAAAATTATAAATATATTTTGAGAAAATTTAATTTAAAAAAATTATACACTCCACCCGTGCAAGGCCGGGCATATCCACTAGTTTTATTTAAACTGTTTATATATATTTCTTACAAATACTGTAACTTAAATCATAATGAAAGAAAAAACTACAAGATATCTTGTAACTATATTTGTACAAGATACCTATAACGTACAAGATGTCTTATGGTCTTATGCTATTATTATTATTGTTAGCTCTATTTCATGTATTGGTTCTTTCCATATTCAAATTAAAATTCTTTATTTATACTTTATTTTAGTCAACCCATTGCCAGTTTCGTAGTAACATAGTTATTTTACTTTTCTCTATAACACTAGACTCAAGATTTACACAATAAAGATGTGCAATAACAGTAAAGTGATCTACCAAAACCTATATGAAAAAATTGAATCTATAAGTACAAATCTTCCAACTTTTTACGCTCAACTATTATTTCACAAAACATTTCATTAAGATTTCTTTCAGAAGTGTCCACACCCTTGATTTGAGATCCCAATATCCGGAGCATTCACCAGTGTATTCTAAACATAGCTCATAATCTTGCATCTTGAGCAGTATTACCGGAAGGATTTTTCCTAAACGCTTTCAATCCTAGTACGCCTTAGAATTCCATTGATTAAAATAGAAAATTTGGGCCGGCCCAGAGTGTAACGGTTCGTGAGAAGTTCAAAGACATCCTATAGTTCCTGTGGATTATTTCCGCAATTGCCACACACTATGTGAATGGATCAGTACGGAACAATCATTTTCTTGGTAACAGGGGATTCTTTTATTTGGATTTCAGTAAAATTTAAAAATTAACCTTATGTTAAATAATTATGAAGAGTGGTTTTTGTTCAAAACTTCCAAGAAGACATTATTTTTACCATGGGTATGTTTTTTCATAGTTAGATGTTACTTTTATTTTATTTACTTATTGATTTTACAATCTATTTGAATTTTTCTTCATTAAAATTATCAATTATTTGATGTCTATGTATTCTTAGATTTTTACCTAATTTTGTCTATTTTTTAAACAAACTTAATTTTTTATAGCGTTTCGATTAGTGGTGCAGTGCTTTATAAAAATGTTTTTTATGACGTAAACACAATATGTAAGGAATAAAAAATTTCGAAAACTATTTTAGTTCTACTTTAAAGGTTTGTCTTCCAAAACTAGGAGGCTAACAAATTTTAAATGGTTCCGTCTTAACAAATGAAATAAAAATTTAGATGTATTTTAATATTTTTTTTGCGTGATTTCAATATTGTTATAACTTTCTATCAACTTTGATCACAAAAACCGTAGAAAGTTTTTCTTACTTAGTTCGTAAAAGATCGTTAAGTGAATAGACAAAAAAATCATGAAACAAATATTATCCACTTAAATTTTCCATGAGCTATTTAAATTATCAATATAATATTTCAATGAGCAAATACGAAATTTTTTTTCTTGAATAGTTTTTGCAATTTTGTTTGCGTTTTCGTAAAAATCTTAAGCTTGTTTTATGAAAGACGATTTGAATTACATATTCATCTAAAACACCAATATTTAAAAACTCAATTGTTTCTTATCTTAGTTTTATATCCTTAAAATAGTAATAACGTTTCATATTTGTTTTTTTAACCATTAGGTAAAAATCTTTATAAAACATTTTTGATCAAATTAAAATAATTTTTTATGTATTCAGCTTTGTAACCAAAGGTAACATGTCCTGTTTAAAGCATCATACATTAGTTACTTTGTTTTTTTTCTCATAAAAATACTAAATTTAAACTTTACTACGGTCACCTAGCCCTACTAATCGCATTTAATAATAAAACATAATCAAATAATACTAACATGGTACACAAAAATTATCAAAAGGTGAGATTCCTACTGCCATATTCACCGGTAACTTGACCAGTGGTTGATTGGCAGTCTAACATCGGAATCGGGTTATGAAAAATATTTGAGTTCTTATTACACAAAGCAAAATTTTTATAAAACATACTCTTTACTTATTTTTCCTAACAAGGGGGGTATGAGTGATGCTTACGTAAGCTGTTACAAACACTGCATTTCCAAAAATCTCTTGTTTCTTGCATAAATAATTTCAAAATTCAACTAAAAATAAATTAAAAATTTAAAACAAATTCAGCATTTTGACATAACAGGGACAACTTTAACGATTGGTTAAGTGTTTAGTTCAAATACACGACGAATTTCTGGAACTTAGGGACTGATAAACATTTTGTACAAAAAAAAGAACAAAGCAGGGTTGGGCAGTTTTATTACGTAATTATGAGGGGGGGGTTGCTTTTTGCTTATATTTGCTGACAAGGGAAAGGAGGGATAAATAATGACCAAAAACATGCTTACGTGATATTTGAATGACCCCTTATGTCAAATGTTAAGTATGGTTTTTGACGTAAAAGTGATGGAATTTTATCTAAATCACTCAAAATTTACTCAGATTATCTACGTTTTTCTTTTTGACACAATTAAGTCATTACAAGCTAGACTAATTTTTTTCTTAAGGTAAACATTTCTATTTTAAATCGCACAATTCCACAAGTCATAAAACTTACTCGTCCTAAGTAAAACCCATGTTATGTGTAACTAATCGTTCCATTATTTGCATTGTACCTTTGACAGTGACAGTAAGAATTAAAGTTCAATTAAAATAAGTAATTCTCACGAAATATTGTAATTTCCTTGATTAATGATGGTACGAAATAGATCCTAATGACAGTTTCGTCGTCATTACTAAATAATCTAATTACTTAGAGAAAAAATATCTTTCGTTCTTTTTTTATTCATGTGACGTGACTTATTCAATTCAAAAGCTAAATTTGGCTGCTCTTGTAATTGTGTTTAGTTACATTGTAAAACTAGAAATACTTTCAAACCGATTTACCTCATCCAAAATTGGCAGCAGTAATAAATCCAATCTAAAAAGAACCTTGCATAAATACCCAGTTTTTTTCAGAAGGTTGTTGAGAATTCTCAAGAGCTAGGACAAAAAATACTTTCTCTCTGAATCTAATTTACTACCTCCCACGCAAGATTTTTTTATTAGCTTTCAAACTTTCCTAGCATTTAATAAGACCCATTTTGGAATTTCATCTGCTTAATTCAGACCATAAACTATTTCTTTTAATTTTTTAATCTTTGCTTTAAGACGGCTAGTTTTTTTCCAGTGAAAAAAATCTTACCATGCTTAGTTTTTACTTTTTTAAAGTGCTAGTAGTGATGATCTTCTTTCATGGCTACTGATTCTTTTACCTTACAAATTACATCTTAAATACCAATTTAGTTCGCGTAAATAAAATTCTAAGCAATGTAGAAATAAGTATAAGAAGAATTTGATAATAATAAACTTCAACTGTCTGTAAAAAATTTTTTTTAACTTTTGTCTAGTAAGATTCAGTTTGCACAATAAGTAAATATCGTTCTTTTCTGATTTTAATCTGAATTGAGCTATTAAATCCTTCTACTGATTTAATTAATTTTTAGGATTATGTAATTATTAGAATAATAGCAGCCTTTGAAAAAGATTAGGGGTATTTTACACCTTTTATCTGCGATGCTGAGAATTTTTTTTCTGAAAACTTAATTTTCAGGAACAATTAAAAGAGGTACTTTTCAATGGAGTTAAGTAGATATTAAGGATTAATGTGAAACTAGAGCTGAAGAACTAGCTCTTAAATTCTTTATAGCATTTATGTCTGGGGTCTCATTTACTTTTCATACATCTTTGGTTTTAGACAAATTCAATTCTTAAAAACCTTTTTTTAATTTATCGAGACTTAACTTGCCTGAAGTAACACAAAAATTGGTTTATAATTTCGTTTACTGCCATTTTAACTATTGCAATGCTGTTTTGATAAAATAAGTTTTGACAAAAATTGCAAACTAACTGAAGAAAATTTACAATTTTATTAATCACTACTGTTCACACCCATAAAATACATAACCATTCACAACTTGTATATAAATGAAAGGAGAATTTCACCATTTATTGCAGCAATGAATGGTGAAATTCTCCTTTCATTTACCTTGCCTTTCTGGAATTAAATCTGTCCTAGGAATGCCATTGTCATTCCAGCAGATCAGTGGAGGACTAATCAATGGTCACCACTTTTTCAGTTATAGTCGGCTAGACTAGTACTTGCCCTCCTCTCTCTTGCGTTACCATCCTATACCGTGCTGATGAGTCTTAACAAGGACGAAACCGGTCCACGGTTGGAGGTGACGCTTGAGAGTTGTGAGTTTACACCAGCTTGTATTGAATTTAGCAGTTGTTAATATCCAAATTGATAAGTGTGAATAGGGCTTAAGTAGTGATGGGTAACTCAGAAAATTTTAGTGAGTTGAGTGAGTTACCTCAATTTGTCCTAGTGAGTTGGGACGGCGTCCCAACTCACTTTGAGTTGTGACGTTGTGTGTGGGAGTTGCTGAGGTGTGGGAGGTGAGTTGCTGAGGTGTGAAAGGTGAGTTGGTGAAGTTTGAGAGGTGTATATATGAGTTACTGAGGTGTGGGAGGTGTACTATCCATGATTATTTAATATATTTTCAAGAAGCAGGTATTCTTCTCAACTCTCAACTGTAATTGAACCGAACTTATAAAAGCCACATTGTTTTTAAATTAAATTATTTATTACTTTCTCTCAGTTTCGGACGAGCAAAGATACTTGCTCGTCTTATCTACCTACCTTAATCTTAACCTACCAGTAACTATGAGACTTTGATTTTGTTGTTAAGCATAATGTACACTTAAAGATCAGTAGTTTCTTATACTGCAGTCGTTTTTTAGCTATCTTTTATCGGTCAGTAAAAGGATTCATAGTACAAGCTGGTGTGTCGGGTATTATGGAACACTAGGTCCATTCTGATGTGTCATATAAAATTTACTTCAAAACAAAGATGCTGAAGCATCTTAAACTAGGATCTTTTGTAATGAAAAATTTTCCGAAGATCAACGAGGAGAAATTTGGATCCAATGTATTAGCTGTTTTCTATGGGCTCATCTTGACTGGAGCAGAAAAAGACGATTGTGTTTGTGACTATTGCAAATAGACTCATGAACAAAACTATTTGAACGTAAATTGTTAAATATATTTTTATAGTTAATATGAACTATGTTCTCTAGGGTTTAATTAGTTTTCAATGGCTGTAAATCCAACTGTTCCATATTACCCGACTTTTCCATATTACCCTCCATTTGTAACTTTTTTCTTAAAGTAAATTGTTTGATTAAAAAAATAAATGCTGATTTATTTGACCATTGGCCCTTCATTGTCATTAGTTATAGTATGTACTTAAAAGGATTCGGCAGGTTTTTATTAAAAACCAATAGAGTTATTCTTAAGTATATAAAGGGTGTTCCATAATACCCTCCTCTCCTCTATCTATGTGAAAGAGATAAACACGTTTTATAAGTAGTTTATAATTTTTATGTGTAAGAAAAAGTGTTATCCATGCGTCAAAAATTATAATAGTTTTGAACTTATTTAGTTTTTTTTCCTTTTCAGATTCTAGCAATTTGTTGCTTTGACGCAAATGTCCTTTGGATATGTTGGTTTTCTCCATCACCTTTCTTTACATGTTCCACTGGACTTCTGCTTTTCTTCAAGGTAATTACACCGTTTCTAGCCGTCATATTCAGTCTACCACATGATTCAGTCATCTTTATCCGTATTAGATGACCATTTTCCTTAGTAAACGAAAAAGTAAACACAGGAAAACTCAAATGTACTAAATTTCTGCTTTATGCAGCCGATTTTAAAAAGAAAAAAAACATAATAGTCGTAAAGCTCCAAGTACTGTTAGATATTTTAAAGAATATTTTTTCTTTTACAGCTAATGACACACATCCCTTCTAATTAATATTAAAAATATTTAAAGATTAACTTACTTTGGATTGTTTTCTCTTTTTAAATTGTACTTGCAAAAAATGTTTTGTTGAAACGCATTTAAAATAAAAAAGAAAATGAATTAAAATTTACCAAGTGTTAAATAGAATCATTTAAAATCTACTCGTAAAGGAAAGGAGAAACAATTACGAATAGATTAAGACATATGCAAAATTTTTCACTATTTTCATACTACAAATTTTATGATTTCCTAATAAAAAAATTGCTGAGTTGTGGATATTTTACCATGTTTGGGGCGGGAATGGGACAACAAAACAAATAAGCATAATATGTGAAATTTTGAGTGAATTCTCAATTGTGATAATTAAACATACTTTTACAATTGTTGGAACCAAAATGAAACAAATCTTCAATAAAAGAAAAACCTAAGTATTTTTCACAAGAAACGAGGTTTATAAATATGACTAACAACTACCTTAAACCCACGCTTTGGGAACTTTTTATACCGAATACGTATAAAAGGTGGTGACACTCTCGTTCTTGACGCATTTGATGACGAAAAATGTAGCACGATTCTAGAAAAGGCTTTGAAAAGAAAGCTTTTGAAAAAATAATAAACTCTTCTGTAACACGTTTCTGATTGACATAACTGTCACCTAGTATCACGCTCATAAGATGGTCATGACTGAAAACATCATATTTTCTTATGTGTTTCTCCCAACTGACAATCAACTTTGTTATTTATTCATACAACCGTATGATACTCCGAACAATTGAACTTTGGATGAAGATCCTGGGATTCTTCCATAAAATTCGTTTATAACTGTTTTGAGATTTTAGAATGTCTGTCTGTGAACATAGTAGAAAGTACATAGTATGGAAATTCACTACTCAAACTTGTAATACCCCGTTCGCACTGGCAGAAAAAAGACCCTTTATTTTCGTTAGCACTCTGTTGTCATGGAAACAGGCAAAATCGCCCCATCTTTTGAAAACGGCGTTTGCACTGACAAGGGGCGAAAATAAGCACTTTACTGTGTGTAAACAATAACAGCATGATTTTTAAAGTAGTTACAAATTTAATTTCTCAATACAACTTAAAACTAATGAATAAAATCACCAAAATTACAAGTAAAAATACATAAAAGATTATTAATTGAATAGTGAATTGATTAGTCTGTTTCCATGACAACAATGTGCTAACGAAAATAGAGGCAAAAATAAAGGCCAGTGCGAACGGGGTATTAGGGAGAGATGAGATGATGCACAGGCACACCTAAAAGTCATGTGTAAATTTTTCTTAAATATTTTTATTTAAAAGTTTTATAAAGTTTTTTTTAGAATAATCAATTAATAATGCTCGATATTTTATGATATTGGAAACACTATTCTACTTTTAAAGAGAAGAGATAGAGCGTAATGTATGACTTCATATCCACCCCATCTTTTATGTATTATTCTATCCTATTTTTCTATCTTCGTAATTCAGATAGCTTCTCTTCTTCGAGAGCTACACCAAGTTTTATAGAATCATTTATTTTAGTAAAGAGAGATAAAATATTTAAGAAAAAGTACTTGTTGCGTAACCTGGTTAACAAAGGTTTTCTTTGACCGGTCCTGTGTGTTTCCAATGAAAAATTGTATTTTTGGGATCCTCTGCCGGACAACCAATGATAGATATTTTGACCTAGAGAACTGCCCTCTTGAAAACAGAATGAAAGAAATATCTAAAATTTTAGGAATTTGAATTCAAGCCGCCATCTTTCTGAAAATTTCTATTTTTGCTGATATTGGAAACTATACATTACCTCCAAACTAATCTGATTTTAGCAAGTTTTTTATACTATGTCAGCACCATCAGTTTATTTGACTTTCTTTGACTGAGTATATGGTACATGCCATCAATTAACTAAAAAAGAAGTAGAAACTACCAGGTATCAAAGGGAAATTTATGAATTATTATTTTAAGGTCAGTAAAAGGGCATTTTTATTCGCAGCATACATATAATTATTTATGTAATTTTTTTTCTAAATTTTTGCTATGATATTATATCAACAATTTTTTACACTGCAAATGCGTGAAACACGTTTGCAGTGCTTAAACACTATAATGAACACTTGGAATCAAAATCGTTTTGATTGTGTTTCAATCGTGTTAGAAAGAGATAGTGCTCTGAAAGAGTTGTTAAAAGTTACCAAAACAGAAAATGCATAATTTTAGTGATTCGTTCCACATTTACACTGTAAAAAATCTGGCTAAATGTAAAACTAATATTTGGTGCAAATTTTTTCATTTCCTAAAACTTTGGTGCAATGAAAATTTATTTTACACTATATAAATATGGCTAAATGTAAAACCAATATTTGGTGCAAGGTTTTAATTTCCCGAAACTTTGGTGCGATGAAAAAGCTAGATTGTACCAAAAATTGGTAGTATGATTGAAAAATACTTTTATGGTTCAATCGGTTGCACCAAAGTTTGGTAAAAATGCTCTTAACTGGGACCGTTGTTTAGTTGTGTTTGGGTTCGCGCGCTCAGCAGATTTGTTTTCGCATGCGTCACAAAGGAAAATGGTATTATAATAAGTTTTAAAGTTTTTGAATCCCCGCTGGAGCAGTGGTAGCGTGCTTGCAAAGCATACGGCAGTCCGTCCCGGTGATTATTATTTTATTATATTTTCCAAAAAACAGCAAAAAGTACACCTTATTATGGTGCAACCGCTCTCTAATTTTGAGTGCCTTTAAACACCATATTATGGTGCAACCTCTTTCTGATTTTTGGTGCTAGTGATAGCACCATAATATGGTAAAATTAAGAGCCATTTTTTGTAGCCAACAAATAAATACCAGATTTTGGTGCAACACTGCCAAAAAGAAATTCACAGTGTAGGGAGACTTTCAGGTTCAACTCATAACATTTTTAAACACTATTTTTAGAATGCATGTCTTTTAAAGAACATTCACAAAGGAAGAGAAATAAGGTGTAAACATGTTTTATCTAAAAACACCAGTAAAGTATTGTTAATTTGAAGACAAAAAAATTCTTAAATACGTTTATAATGTTCTTACTTTTTGTATAGAGTGTTTGTGTTCTTGCATTGCAACTTAAGCTTTTTTTTTTTCAATTTTAAAATCAATTTCCCCCAATGCATAACCCTAATAACGACCTATTCCTAATGCCAGTGGACAGTGCTGGGGCGCAGGAGCTGGGGGTGAGCTGCCCCAAAGGCGAGTTCCCCTGCAATAGCAGCAGCATGTGCGTGGAACAGCGCAAGAACTGCGACGGACAGTACGACTGCGACGACGGATCCGACGAGATGGGATGCGGTCAGTACACCTCACTCACTCACTCCCTACCCCCTTAACCCATTAGCGCCCTGTGATCTATTTCTAGATCGCTAAATACCAGGGTCATAAATACTCTCTTAAATTACCTTAAATTCACCCAACAGTAACGAAACTGCACAGATGGCAAGAGGAAACGCCCCTCAATCCTAACACCCTGTGTTTTTTGCGTTTTCTTCATTTATTTTGTAATAGGGATCGGCTAAAGTTCGAATTTTCTACTTTGATCGAAATTAATTTGGGCATTAATGGGTTAATATACAGGAAGTTTCAGATAAGTGTTTCATAGCTTTTAGGAGAAGTAGGGCACACCTTGACGACTCAGTCAGAATCACCTAGAAATGGGGGGTCGGAAATGCATCCCAAACGAGCTAGGGGTTTTCATAAGTGGACATAGGAAGTTGAATAATCCACAGTGGAAATTGGCACTTAACCTTTTAAGATCGAGTTAAAACTATATCGATTCAGGTTTTTTTTCCATAAAACCAATTAAAGAGCTGAAATTTCATCCCCTAATATCATGGGCGTATCCAGGGTTGAACTTAGGGGAGGGGCAAGCAGGGTCGATTTTTTTATGTTTGTAGAGATAAGTTTTAAAGCCCCGTGAGCGTATTTCCAAACCCGCACGTGTAGGAATCCCACCAGAGGCAGCACTAGCGCGGAAGTGTGACGTTTGGTGGAGAAGCCAATAAGAATTGAAGACTGTAGGTTTGCATTGTTTGTTCTTAGGCGATTTGGCGCTCAATACGAATTTGCGTTCTTACGAATCTTACGTTTTCATGACTAGAAAAATGGGTCGGATTAAAAAAAGTTTTCATTTTAATTTAATAAAATATTATAAGAGCTCCTTTTGAATGACAATTTGTTTTTGGTCGGAAATTAAATTATGAGATAATTTATTATATTGGACCCTGATGAAAAAAACTGTTAGGAAATATATTTCTTTTTGAGGTTTTGGAATATTTAAAAAAGGAGGTTTTCTTAAATTGTAATAGGAATTTGAAGTTTTGAAGGAAGTTGTTATTATGAATAAGAAAAGTGACATTCTATAATAGAAGTTTCTTAAGAGATAAAATTTTTTTTATAATTTACATATTTCATGTTATTTTTTGTAGATTTATGAGAGGTAAAAAATTTCGCATATAATTTCCATCCAAAAAAATTATTCCTTATTGTAAAATAGATTGTATCCATGAGTAATGTAAGATTTTGTATGGTAATTTTTTTTGCATAAATCATTATAGTCTAAAAGTTATTTCATATTTAAATGTTCAGTGATCTGAGTTTATATGATATATTTTTTCACATCACTTTGTATATTGATTTGATACAGTGGTGAAAATTCTTTTTCATCATTTCAAATAAATTTACAGTCTGTGATATAAAATTTTCATTCATTCAAACAAAACGTATGTAAAAAAATTTAAACTTTCAGAGCTGAGTACACATTTAATTTTATTGTTTTATTCCATTTAGGCACCAAAATAGCTTTACGCAATTTTGATAGCTTTTAAGCATGTGGTGTTAAAAGAAGTTTTGAAGAATAAAGCCTGTTCAAGCAGGCCGTTTTTGGAGCCGCTGCGCCGACAGCTAAAACAGTTTTTCAAGACCAACAAATTTTAGAAAACTATTCTCCCCTCTCGAGCCTAGGAAAATCATTCCTACATGATCCCCATCATAAAAAATTAAGTACTTTTCCATCTGAGACTTAAAATGCCTGGGCATGGACCAAAATTTCTTCCCAGCCTACTATAGAAGAACGCGTGAAAGGGAAAATAAACAAAATGATGCTCAGAACAAATGAAATAGAACAGGAAGCCACTTTTTTTTATTCTCAGTTCCAACTGCATACATTAATTCCTTGAAAATGTTTCGTCTTCATAGAATTTAACTTAAAGGGGCCAATAATTTATTAAAACGCTTAAATAATGGGGATCTATCAAATCTCAAAATATTTTTCAGCTCTTTGAGCTAGAAGGTAAATTTTTACAAATTTTATTACATCTTTACCTGAATTTTAAAATACTATAAACTGTAAAATTTAATATATATTTAAAAGGTTGTTACATTTTAAAATAAGTATTATACATAAAATATCATTATAGATAAATCGTGCTATAAATTTTCACAAGTTTTTATTACTCGGAAACTATACTTAAAAAAATTTTAAAAATTGACGCTTGAAAGACAATTAACATCCAGCTAAAATGTATTACTTGAAAGTTCAAGACAATTAAAGACATATTAGATTAGGAAGGCAATTAGATTAATTACAACAAAATATAACACAAACTGAATGTTACAAATTTTCTTATTTAAATAATTACAGCTTCAGATGAAAATTGAACGTATATTACTATTTATTACTAAAGTTAACAAATAACAATTGCATTTAATCGCCTTTATTACCCTTTTCAATCCTTGTTTAATATTTTTTGTTTTCGCCCTCTTACAAAAAGAATACCGTAAAACCTCTTTCCAAGACTTATCGCCAAAACCGCAAAAAGAGCGATAAAGAGCCTAAAGCATCAAATCGTATTTGCGCCAAATTCTCCAGATCCTCTTTGAGCGCTAGTGCTGCCTCTGGTGGGATTCCTACACGTGCGGGTTTGGAAATACGCGCCCCGTGAGAGAGACCCGTTAAGTTTTAACAGGGGGTCTGGGGGTCCTCCCCAGAAAATGTTTGGAAATATGCCCCTAAGACCATGGTTTTAAATTGTTTTTTGGTACACGTAAACCCAAATTTGGACATACATTTTTAGGTAGAATTTTGATTTTAATGAACTTATTACAAAAAAGTTCTAATAATAAAGGTTTAAATATTAAATGGGGGTCTGGGGGTCCTCCCCCATAAAAATTTAGAAAATTTGACCCTGAAATACTGAGTTTAAACTTCACTAACAGTAGAGAAAGTTAATTACTTTTGACTCAGGGGGGGGGCAGCTGCCCCTCCCTGCCCCCCCTTGGCTACGTCCATGCCTAATATGGTTTTTATGTAACAAAATGGCCGGAATCGAACGATTTTGCTGATTTTAATCCGATCATAAAAGGTAAAAAAGTCAAGGAGTATTTTTACTCCTTCAAAAAAATCCTAAGAATAACACTGCTCACAACAGTGTTTTCTATTGCATAAAACATCTTTATTTAACCCTCTACTATCCATGGTAGCAAAAAAAGTAGAACTCTATGGGTATCCGAACTTCGATTATCTTAATGTTGCATTTTCATTTAATTAATTTGGATAGTTGTATTTCTTCCGAAAAAGGTATATTTAAATTAGTTACTGTATGTGTATGTATGTTAAAAATGGGAGAAAAAACTAATTTAACACGAAAGAGAGCTTTTCGTTGAAAACAGTTTTTACTCCCATTTACAGTACAAAATTTAACATGAAACACATTTTTTATTTCTTCTTTTTGCATTTCAGATGACCAAAACATGATAAATTATTTCAATAGCCTCTTCAGAAAAAGACCAGACGAAGATAGAGAAAAGGAGAATTTAGGATGCGGTATGATACAGTTAATAAGTCCTGTTTATAATTTTTTTAATACATAAATAATTTTACTTTATTTATTTACTACTTTAAAACTTACCTAATAATTACTTCTTAATGGTAATTATTAGGAATGAGAAAGTAAGAAGAACATATTGATTTTGAGTTTTATATTAGAAGAAAAGGACTTAATATCCCTAAAAATTTCATGTTGAATGTGGTGAATTAATTCCCAAGACATTTAGGTTTATGTTAACTTTTATTTTTAGAGTTGTCCTCTGTTCCAAGTGTTTGCAGATGTTCGGGATTCAAACTTTTCTGTGATCACCAGGAGCTAAAAAATCCACCCCCTGATTTACCAAACAATATTCAAGAATTGTAAGTATTTCTAATTTATATAAAAAGGAGCCGTATTTTATACCTAAAATTGGATTTAGTATTCTTCAGTTAAAGATTTCGTTGTACCAACTTAAATGTTAGAAGAAGAAATCCACGAGAAAGTTGACCCATGTTAAAGTATTAGCAAAATTCGTAAGAGTTGTTACTTTGTGGATTTAGACAGTGCCTTTAGTAATTTAGTTTTTGAATAATAGTTTATTTAGATAATTTACTAATTAGTCAAGTTTTCAAAATTTTACGTTTGTTTTAAAATATTCCTTTTTTTGTTACTATTCGTTAATACTGTTTTCTTCTTACACTGGTGTTCAAAATTAAGAGAATTTGCACATTTTTTCGATTTCTCCAGATCTACTGGATAGATTTTGATGAAATTGGTATGAACATAGGTTGATATGATACCAAATAAATAATCATTCAAAAATTGTAATACACACGCATGCGCAGAAGTAATAACGACCAGAATTGAAATGTATGAAATAGCGGTTCCAGAATAGACCAAAATAGTGGGTTTATAAGGGGTGTGATACCTTCTCGCTATCATGCATGCCTCCTTGAGTGATTTTACAGCGTGAATAAGGCAGATTATAAAATTTCTTGTTCATTAAGCCTACTTTCTCAAAAACGCCGTTTTGGGGATCTGAAGAGTACGTGGAGGGGGGTAGCAAGATGCGATTGCCTTATAGAGTCCCTCATACCTAAAAATACCTCTCATACCTCTAAAGGGGCGAAGTCTTTGAATCTGGCTGCCTAGTTCATATGGCGAATATCTTCCGTTTTAATGAAAATTGATAACCTGAGGAGCTCCATTAAGTGAAGGATTTCTATCGATTGAAAAGAAATTAAGACCGATAGAACCACTTTAAAGGTGAATAAAGGTCTCCAAGATATCAACACAATACCTTCAACCATCATTTTCTCCTTTTGAATGATGTGTAGGGGGTTTGGCATAGACTTAACAACATTCCTACAAAGAGCACCAAATCTCCGATTCCAAAATGGTCAGTTTCTCCTACATTAAAGGACTGACAGAGCATTCTGGTTCTTTCAACATGAGATTGCATCGAGAATCAATGGTTTAATTGATTTGAGACCTAACAGAGAGGAAAATATTCACCCTTTGAATATTACCTTATTTAAGACAATTTTTTGCTTATTTTTGACAAGTTGCAGATCCTTCCCTGCCTTTGAAAGAGGAACGCTGACAGTTTCAGGTAATGTGTTGATATCTTGGAGACCTTCGTTCACCTTTTGGGGGTTCTGTCGGTCGTAATTTCTTTTCAAGCGATAGAAATCCTTCACTTAATGGAGCTCATCAGGTTATCAATTTTCATTAAAACGGAAGATATTCACCATATGGAATGGGCAGCCAGATTCAAAGACTTCGCCCCTTTAGGGGAGGTATGAGGGACTCTATATAAGGCAATTGCATCTCGCTACCCCCCTCCACATACCCTTCAGAGCCCCAAAACGGGGTTTCTGAGAAAGTAGGCTTAGTGACCAGGATATTTTACCATCTGCCTTATTCACGCTATAAAATCACTAAATAAGGCATGCATGATAGTGAGAGGGTGTCATATCCCTTATAAACCCACTATTTTGCTCTATTCTGGAACCGCTATTTCATACCTTTCAATTCTGGCGGTTATTACTTCTGCGCATGCGTGTGTATTACAATTTTTGAATGATTATTTATTTGGTATTATATCAACCTATTTTCATACCAAATTTCATCAAAATATATCCAGTAGATCTGGAGAAATCGAAAAAATGTGCAAATTCTCTTAATTTTGAACACCAGTGTATTTTAACGTATTATTTACACATTTCCTTTCAGAGATCTCTCACAAAATTTCATTGAAGAACTCGAGCCTTCGTCTTTTCCTTTAAATGAAAATATGGACATTCTGTAAGTCACTTTGAAGTTTGAAAATACATATTTCATTTGTATGAGATATGTTGAATATATTTTTTCCTTTTCTCTTTCAGAATTATCAAAGGATCAAGTGTTTCTTCAATCAAACCAGATGCTTTCAAAAATCTACCAAACTTGCAATTTCTGTAAGTTGTGTTTTTTTTCAATGTTGTGAACACACTACTACAAACATTTTATTTTTGAAACCTGGTAAAAATATGGTTAGTTTTGAGAAAAGCATTGTTTAAGGATAATGATATTTAATGGTTTGACGTAATAAATATTATTTTGTGAAGATTAGGTAAAATGTGTTAAATTTTATGATAATGAACCTAACCTTCAATTTAAAAAAATGGTAAATAGTTAGATTTATTGCAATAAAGTTTTATGAATTGTTAAATTTATAATAACTCTGAGTTTTTATACAAAACTATAATACCATAAATTATAACTGACACTATAAATTATCGACATTACTCTAATTTCCCTCGATATCAAGTCGCTGATTTAATATCGTCAAAATGTTGGGCAATATCGTTTATTATCTGTGATATAACAGTTATGGATGCATTTTATTTCTATAAAAGTGCTTTCTAAGTATATGTCTGTTTTGATGGTTATGATCACTGTATCAATAACTGAGGTTTAAAATCCTTTTACCGGTAATCTTTTCATGTTTTTTCTCAATCTTTTACAGATACCTCACAAAAAATGAAATTAATTCCACTAAAGATGGAATACTGGCCAGTAACACGAAACTTTCATTTTTGTAAGTTGAACTAGAATCTTCAGTTCTATCTTTTAAGAAAGAATTTTAAGAAAGATTTTCATAACTTTTTTCTTACTTTTGTATTTTTTCTATAAACTTATAAGATAAATTTATGACTACTGGACTCGAAGTCAAAATAGGGAAAATATTATAAATAAATTGTAACTTATTAATTTAAAAATATAAATAAAAACTACTGTAAGCAACAAAATTTGTTTCTAACTTGAATTATGTTAATATTAACCTTGTAATACATTTATTTTTTAGTTACATTTATGTGTTTTTTATTGATTATATTGGAAACTATTTTGGAATCTTATTTACCATGTCTGTCTCACGTATTCTTTATAGCTCCCTAAAATATTTATTTTACTTTTAAAGGGATCTTTCCTATAATCCGATTTCATTTATGGAGTCAGGGGTTTTTGATGGTCTTCATAACCTCCAAGTATTGTAAGTACACTTTTTGTTTTCATATAAAAATTGTGTAGCTGGCAAAAATTTGAGCCATGATAAGTTCACCCTATAAAAGTCCACCGTTTTTAAATTAGTTTTAAAAATTAGTTTTGAAATTATAATTTTTCGGGGGAGCAAATTTTTTTCTTGTTTAACCAAATTTCATCAATCTATTATATCATACTATTTACTCATGTTAATATAGTAATAATTAATAATACATATCTTGTGTGGCTGTAAATTCTAATTCATGTAATGAATTGCTTGAAAATCTTGTATTAAATTCTTATTAAATCGAAATTTAGTTTTTGCTCTTTATAATATTAGTTAGGTACATTTCATTGTAATTTCATATTTAAATAAAACGTTTCCTATTCTTCAGGGATCTTCGTCACTGTAAATTGAACACCTTACCTGAAGGGGTGTTTGACAATCTAGTCAATTTGAGAACACTGTAAGTAAAAAATCGAACATATTTAGAGACACCTATTTATAAAGTGTTCGTTTAAAATCGTTTCCTCATATGTGAGGCGGAAAGCGAAAAGGGACCTCTTGTGTCTTGTCAGCAAAGTTGATTTCGAGAAAAAGCCAAAAAATCGGAAGAAGGTCAAAACTATCGAATTTTTTTTCTCTCGATTTTATCGATCCTTGGACCCTTTAGAACCGAATTTTAGCTGTTGGAATCATTCCTTAACTGTGAAAAATAACGAGATGGTAGCATTTTGAAAGTTTAAGGTAGTTTTTCTCGAAATTCACTTATTCTATTAAAACTTTTAATTACTGGCGATTCGTCATTTTTTGAGCTACAAGGATGATGATGGTCTTAAAATCTTCATAAATCTGTACAGATTGAGAAAAAAATAATAACTCAATTTCGACGAATGCCGACAAGAGGTCCCTTTTCGCCTTCCGCCTCATATATGAGGCCCCTAGTTTCAAAACCGGACATTTGCATTTTGACACAGCTTCGGTAAGAGTCGACGCGGTCGCCAAATGGAATATTACGGTATCATGCTATATCACGGCTGGTCGCCCGTTCCGGCCGCCATGTTTTACACCGACTCAAATGATAACACTTAAGTGCGTTACGAAATATAATTTTGTTCTTATTTTTAAATTAAACAGTTACCGGGGATTGAAATATGTATCTCCCGCATGCAGAGCGTGCACCATACCGCAGATCCAGCGGGATATACTGAAATCGTAAAAACTTGTTATAACATCCTTTTACTTGGGTTAATCTTTATTTGAGTCGTGGTAAAACATGGTGGCCGGAAAGGAGATATAGCAGCAACTAGTCTTCCATTTGGCGACCGATTCGCGGTCATCAAATGGTCGATTCTTTTATCAAAGCTGTGTCAAAATGCAAATGTCCGGTTTTGAAACTAGGGGCCTCATATATTAACCACCAAAAAGTTTTTTTGTTTATGAAATTATAATAAACATCTTTGAAAAATTAATTTTCTTCTGTAAATAATTATATCCAAAAATAGTTTTTATACTGCTCAAGTAAGTATAGTTAAATAACTAGCTAACAATAGGTTTTATAATTTGAAATAATAAAATTAAAAAGTTGTCAAAATTTCTTTTGCTATAAATAACGCCTTTTGTTAAATAATTTTTCTTTTTTCAGGTACTTAGACAACAACTATCTTACAAGCATAACTCAAGGTGTTTTTGAAAAGCTCATCAACTTAGAAATGCTGTAAGGATCATATTCTCTAAAAACCATTTGAGTGTTTAAAGCTTCTAAAAACCGCCCCTATGAAATTCCTCATGCTGACAAATCACATTTTATTCTTTCATGAAATCCTTCTTTCAATCTTAAAAACACTTTATTTACACTTAGTAAAGTTAACCCAAGCATATTAATCTTAATTAAAGGGCTTTTAAAACCGGAATAAATTCTATTCTCTTTGCTTTAGGTTCATCTCGTGGAATGAGATACAAGAAGTTCATGTTTCACACTGGACTGGATTAATGAACTTACGGACTCTGTGAGTGTAAATTTGCATTTTAGTATGAGTATTTGTTCTTTTTTTAATGTTTAATAAAGTTTGTTTAGAAGTATGTATAAAACTGTTTTAACAAAATGCCACTATAATTTTAACCATCTTAACCGAAAAATAGTTTTTTATTATTTTTGTCACAAATTTTAATAACCACTTTAAATACTTCGCTCTTATTAAATTTTATAGTAACTCGCATTAATAAACTTTGCATTAACATTTAACATTGAGTTTATTCGTTGTTACTTAAATAAAATTAATAAGTTTTTATCTTTGAATTTTTAAGGTCCTTATCTGAGAACAAAATAACTGATTTATCTGCTTCATCATTTGGAAACATATCTTCAATGAATAAGTTGTAAGTATAAGATCTTTTCTCATTCTTTTTATCACTAATTCCATACTATTAACTGGTGAATTCAAGGAAACAATCCTTGTTCAATGTTCATGCAGAGAGTTATATTAAAAAAACCCTGTTTTAAACAAATCTCTCATGTTAAATTTTTCAAAAGTTAAACATTATAGAAGAATCCCTTTATTATTAAACCCTGCTGCTTTTTTTGGAGAATATAAAGCACTACATTTTAGAATTTTACCTTCTTATAAAATATATATTTAGCTATAAAGGTTATTTTATATGTTGGGAGTTAATTAAAAAACAAATATACTTAAGTGCAAAAATGAATATTTCCGTTTAAACAATGGAACAAAATTTTCATTACTCTCATTAGAAATGCTTCCAAAATACTAATTATAAATACATAGTTTTAAGAAAAAATTCAACTTTACCACTTTTATGACGCTTATAAAATACATTTCTTAATTATTTATGTCTCATTAAAAATCTTTTTTTTTCTATTTTCTCTATTCACTTGTTTTCCCTTCATCAGACCTACTAATTAAAGTACTAATTTAAAATTCATACAATTCATAACACATCTTTATGAATATTGTGCAAGAGAATAATCTCTAAAAATGCTTCTCTCGTGTTTTAACATCGTTTTCTTTATTTGAGTGTGTTTTTCACGATGCTTTTTATTTAGAGATTTGAGTGGCAACCAGATCAAACAAATTTCCCCAGATGCATTCCTAGGTTTAAGGAAGTTAGAATCTTTGTAAGTACCTTTAAAATAATTGATGCTTAAAATTAATTTTTAAGTTTCTGATTTAATATTATATTTTTTTACCTGTTAATTTAGGAATAAAATACGTTTCACTTCAAAATATGTCCAGAATTATTTACATATACAACTTAACATAATGGATATACAATATACATCCTTAATAGGGAATTTAGCAGGCTGTTTTAATCATGCTTTTTGAAATTTTTTTAAACAATTAAATTATAAAACTGTTAGTTATTGTATTTGCAAACTATTTATTAGAAAGTTGGAAATATTTTTTAGAAGTTTAGTTTAGTTAGTTTTTATTTTTTTATTAATTTAGTGCTTCACTTGGAAGGGCTTGTGCCCCTTAGTGAACAACATATGTATTTGTTTTTTTTTTCCTTTCTGTAAATAAATTATTATTAAATTATAAATTATAACAAATATTTTTTTCAGGAATTTGATGAAGAATGATTTAAAGAAAATTGCCAAGAGTTCAAATCCTGTGTTTGAACCATTAACATCTCTTGAATACATGTAAGGACTTCCTTTTTTCTAATTTTATTAACAGTTATTGAGATCTACAAATAAGGGCGAATGTTTATCATTGAATGTGGTTATGATGAAGGGTTATTGGCATGAATGGTATCAGGTGTGGTGTGCTTGCAGTAATAGTTAATACAGAAAATAACTTTCTAATTTAAAGACGGTCTGAAAAAAATATTGAATTGGAAATTGAAAGTGAAAAAGGGGTGAATTTCTCTGATAATTACAGGTAGAATTAAATTAAATTTGGTTTAGAGGAGTCAAAAGGGTTGCCTCTCTCTCCGAATATGTAATAGTGATTTCATTGCCCCTTCGCCGACGTTCCTCGTTCTCTAGCAGACACAGCTTACATTTGCGGACATTAGTTCCTATGAAAATATTGTTTGTCAGGGCATAACAAACCTGCATGTTAAGTTTTGCACCAACCCTTTTGAGACACTCTACTCCAGTGGTTCCCAAAGTGGGTTCCGCGGAACCCTGGGGTTCCACGAAACAATTTTGGGGTTCCATGTGACAAACTTTATTTCATTAAAAAATAAGAATGGTGTAAAAAAAATAAGAATGGACAGTACCGCCCTCCCCTTGGACCCAAAAAGGTTCTCAAAATGAGTTAAAACCCTACTTTTACCAGTCGAATATCAACATTTTTTTCTGGGGGAGGGCCCCCAGACCCCCTCCATGGTACCACAAGGGGATCTTGCGTGATACTTTTTGAAAAATCACCACCATTTTGACATTTTTGTCAAAAGGTAAAGGCGATCGTCTGGAAAAGTACCCTCCTTGTGCTGGACTCGCGCCTGGTTTCATTTAATATCAGATATTAAATTTTGAAAAGTTTTGGATTAAAAAATATTCAGGGTTCCGCGATCAACGGCAACAAATTTGGGGGTTCCAAGATCAAAATAGTTTGGGAACCACTGCTCTACTCTGTATAGAGCTTAACAGAGGATTAATCTCCTCAGACGCTAATGGCAACTTTTTTTTAACATGGGTTTTCCCTACTTCGGACCGCCTCCTATAGTTCCACGTCATCCTGCTAAGTCTCTGTCATTCGCCCACTGAAGCTGTCACTCAAATCCAAATTGGAAGTGTAGGGAAAAGAGCAGCACCGACGGGAAATTAAAATGCCCCTCGATAGAAATTCCATATCCAATCAGGAATCACTTTCGCCTTCTCTGATTGGCTGTTAGGAAAAAAAATTATAATCTGCGAGCGGAATTAAATTAAGTACCTAAAGAGGAAAACTGCCGTTTGGAGTCTCTGTTAGCTCTTTACTCTATGTACTGATCCATCCATCCTTGCGTGACTGTTTCAGCTTCTCTTCATCAACTTCCACTGGCTGCACATTTGTGATCCTAGGGCCAACATGAGGGGTTCGGAAAGCAATACATAGTGCCGCCAAATATTAATGTATGTGTCGTTACAGCTACTTCGACGACTTTCACCTGTACCCGCTGAACCGTGATAAAAATACGGCACTTTACCCAAAAAGTTTTGGATAGAAATTGCCTTCATACATTGAGAGATGTTACACCTCGATATGGAGGTACCTCCCACCTAGACTCAAGGGAAGTCCATCCATAGTGGAACCTCCCTCCCGGAGTGGAACCTTAGGGGCCGGCCAGACTAGCTCAAATAAGACGCGACTGCCATTAATCAAGTAGGGGAGAAAGCATGGAACTGACCTTCAGGGAACGGGCATCCTGAGCGCAGGATCAGGCGTATCTCCCCGATCTCTTTGTTCGCTAAATGACCTCACCTAACCACACAAAGAGATCGGGGAGATCCTGCGCTCAGGGTGACCGTACCCTAAGCGTCCCCTATCCTGTCATGATAAGATTCCTGTCTAGATAGGGGAGAGTGAGGCTCAACTCCATGTTTTCTCCCCTCCTTGATTAATGGCAGTCGTGTCTTATTTGAACTAGTCTGGCAGGCCCCTTTTAGAGCCAAGACACACTACGAGCGACACTAGTCTCGAAAACTATCAATCTCCATAAAAAAGCATGGAGAAAGCCTAGTCCTCTATCTTGACAGGAATGAAGATTCCTGTCAAGATAGAGGGAGTCTCAGGTTCAACTCTATGCTTTTTCCCCTATCTTGATTAATGGGTCGTGCGGTTATAAGCCGCGCAGTGTGTCGCAGGCCTTACTAGGAGTATAGGTGGAGGTCCCTCCGTATCGCGGTGTAACATCTCTCAATGTATGGAGGCAATTTCTATCCACCTCTTTTTGCGTAAAGTACCGTACTTTTATTAGTGTGGCTGTATGCACATGTTCAAGCCTAAATGTTCAAGCCGTGGTGTAAAACCTCCTTAAGGGGCATCAGGGGGGTTGGGAAGCCATCAAATTGCACTGTACTGCCTTATCCTACTACTATTATAATTGTGAAATGTTTGTCTGGATGTTTGTTACTCTTTCACGCAAAAACTACTGAATGGATTTTAATGAAATTTTACTATAATGTAGCTTATACATCAGAATAACACATAGGCTATAATTTATAAAGAGAAAATCGGTCCTTCATTCTTTTTTTCCAATTTTTCTTCTTTTATCACTTATTTTTCCGTGATTGAAAACCTGTTTTACCAGTCATACAACGAGTTAAAAATAAAACATTGTTTAAAATGAGACAGATCACTAGACTTTTTCATTTACTAGATCTTTTATTTTAGTTTTAAACACTGGTTTTAAATTTGTTAATTTGTTCACTAGACTTACTAATTTACTAGACTTTTTATTATGGTTTCAAATTTGTTATTTTATAAAGGCACCAAGATATTAAACATTATCAGGAACATCGGGATTGTAAAAAGTGACAAGAACACCGGGATTGGAAAATTAGCGAGAACATCGGGATGGAAAAAATTACCGGGTTATAAAAATTACCGAGAACACTGGGATAGGAAATTTACCATAAAGACACCGGGAATACCGGAATATAAAAATTACCGTAAACACTGAGATAGGAAAATTACCGGGACCGCCGGGATTAGAAAAATTACCGTGACCACCGGGATAAGATTACCGGGAACACTGGGATAGGAAAGAGGTGCCTGGGATACCGGGATGATTTGTAATATTGCTAATTTACAAAATTATAAATGTATTTTAAGAAATATTTAAAAAAATAAATTTATAAACTCCCCCCGTGCAAGGCCGGGTATAACAGCTAGTTATTAATAAATCCATTGTGTCGCGTCTGTTGCAGCTACTTTGTTGACTTCCACCTGTGTTCTCTGGCTGTACATGTTCAAGCGTAAAGGGTATAAGAGGGGGTTGGCAAGCGATCAAGTTGTACATAGTGCCGCCATATACTTATCCTTTTCTTGGTTCGCAACTTCTTCGACGACTTGTGGCGGCTAAAGTTCGACTACGGTTCGAGTCCCACTGCTATTGTTCTATAATCTCCAGTGCGGTTCGAGTCCCACTTCTAATGTTCTGTAAATTCCAGTGTAGTTTATGCAAATGAACTGTTATGGAATTTAGTATTAGGGTGTGGCAACACATCCCCTATCTTATAAAAAGCGATCACTGTTTGTCAATCGTTCTTCTCTTATCTTCTTGTTGCCGTGCCGGCACAGCTATAACCTTGATTTTAATGTTCAAATAAACTTGTTGAGTTTTATCCAATCTGCCTTCTTATTTAAGCCACCTTCTGAACATGAGCATGTGAACCTGATGAACTGCTTAAGCGGTTGGCACAGTGTTGACTGGACGTGAGTTGAACTGAGGATGAGTTTGTTTAAAACCAGGTAACCCTTCTGATTTTCGCACCGCGTGACACCTCTGGTTCTGATAGGGTTTATTAGTATTAATATTTATTTAGTATGAAATATTGTGCCTTTTTTGAATTTTTTTGGAGCCGTCGTCTGTGAGGTGGTATGTCTCATTCTCCCGAAAAAACCAATGCCCCCGTTCCCAACCCCAATGTCACGATTGATCAAAATGAAGTCCACGCAGTCGGCTTTAAGCCACCCCCATTTTGGAAATCAAATGTGGTACCTTATTTCCACTTTATTGAAGCACAGTTTGCTACCTCTGGCATTAGTGCTGATCAGACGAAATACTATTGTTTGGTAGCTGCTTTGGATGAGAGCATTCTTTCTCACGTCAGTGATCTGATTTGCTCTCCTCCTGCATCGGGGAAGTATGACGCGTTAAAGAAACGTTTAATCGATCAGTTCTCTGAGTCTGAGACATCGAGACTGCGATTGTTATTGCACGATTTGGAATTGGGGGACAAAAAACCTAGTACCTTATTAAGGGAAATGATTGAATTGGGAAAGGGATTTTCGGATGAGTCTGTGAAAACGCTTTGGTTACAGCGCTTACCGGTGTCGGCTCAGCAAATCCTCAGCGCTTCAAGGGAAGACGCGTTAGCGCAGGCTGACATAGCGGACAAAATTTTGGAGGTTTCTAGAGGTGCAGGGGCTTTTGCGATAGATAGAAAGCCAGATAGTGAGGTTTCCGAGCTAGCTCTATTGCGGAAGGAAATTTCGGCGCTGCGCGAGCAGGTCTCGAGAATAGATAGATCTCGCAATCGCTCGAAATCACGCGGTAGATTTCGCTCGAAGAGCCCGAAGCCAAAGGATGAAGGGGATAGTGAATTGTGCTGGTATCATGCTCGATACGGCGAGAAGGCTCGTAAATGCAACCCGCCATGTACCTGGAGGGGTTCGGAAAACTAGCCAACCCGACCCTCGCGACGACGGAGGAGGTCGAGTTTAGCGGCAGTCGTCTCTTTGTTTTTGATAAAGTCACCAAGCTACGCTATCTTGTCGACACTGGGGCGGGTGTTTCCGTAATTCCAAAGGATGAATCAAAAAATTTGAAGCCAAATCAAAACGTTAACCTGTATGCTGCAAATGGCTCGCGCATACGAACTTTCGGCATGCAATTCGTAAACGTTGACATTGGATTGCGGCGTAAGTTTCCTTTTAACTTTCTGATTGCGGAAGTCACCCGGCCCATTCTCGGCGCGGATTTCTTACATAAGTTTGGTCTTATTGTAGATGTTAAAAACAAAAGATTAATCGATAAGGAGACAACTCTCAGCATTAAATCAAAAGTTTTCCAGGGTCCTTCTCTTGGGTTGAGTTTGGTGTCTAACGATTCCCCTTACCATGACCTGTTGCAAGAATTTCCCGAGATTCTAAACGCAAACCTATCAACTACCAACGTATTACATACCACTACCCACTGTATCCAGACGACGGGCCCACCCGTTTTTTCTAAGCCTCGTAGATTGTCGCCAGAAAAACTGAAGATCGTTCGACAGGAGTTTGAGAGGTTACTCGCGGAAGGCATTGTTGTCCCAGCCAACAGCCCTTGGGCCAGCCCAATACATTTGGTTCCCAAAAAAGATAAGTCTTGGCGCGTTTGTGGGGATTTCAGGCGGGTAAACTCTGTCACCGTTCCTGACCGTTACCCGATCCCCCACATCCACGATTTTTCCCACTGCCTTTCGGGGAAAACAGTCTTTTCAAAAATTGACTTAGTTAGGGCGTATTACCAGATTCCTGTCGAGCCATCCGATGTTTCAAAAACAACAGTAACAACCCCTTTCGGTTCTTTTTCGTTCGTTAAAATGCCTTTTGGATTAAGAAATGCAGGGAATACCTTCCAAAGGTTTATGCACGAAGTGCTTAGAGGGCTGGATTTCTGCTTTTCCTACTTGGATGACATATTGATAGTCTCAGAGGACAAGGGATCTCATAAAGATCACTTAAAGCAAGTATTTAGCAGGCTGAAGCAGTACGGGTTGGTTATTAACCCTGATAAATGCATCTTTGGTGCTAGTGAGTTAGTGTTCTTGGGTTATCTCATTTCCCCTGCTGGTATAGCACCCGTACCCGAAAAGGTATCAGCCATAGCTAATTTTCCTCGTCCTGAGACTGTGAAGGATCTGAGACGTTTCCTTGCGATGCTTAACTATTACCATCGTTTCATCCCAAGGGCAGCAGAGATCCAGTCCACATTATACGCATTCATTAACAGCAAAAAAAAGAACGATCAGTCAAAAATTCAATGGCACGAAGAAGCCATTAATGCTTTTGAGGCATGTAGGGAATGTCTGGCGACATCTACTTTGTTAGCTCATCCAGTAATGGATGCAGAAATTTCTCTCATGGTTGACGCTTCTTCGGTCTCTGTTGGAGCTGTGTTGAACCAAGTGGTTGGTGGGAAAGTTCAACCTCTTCAGTATTTCTCCCGGAAACTAAATTCTGCTGAAATTAAATACAGCGCTTATGACCGAGAGTTATTGGCTGCATACTCGGCAGTCAAGCATTTTCGACATTTTTTAGAAGGTAGAGAATTTGTAATTTTTTCCGACCACAAACCACTTTCGTTCGCATTCCGGCAGAGATCGGACAAGTGCTCACCAAGACAACAGAGACATTTAGAGTACATAGGTCAGTTTACCACCAATATCCAGTACCTACCTGGTGATGAAAATGTGGTTGCTGATGCTCTGTCACGAATTTTCAGTTTAGATTTTCCTAATCAAATAGATTATAAATTGTTAGCTAATAGTCAACTTAATGACCCAGAATTAGAGGTGTTGCGTGGTCCGGGATCAAACCTGGTCATGAAAGATGTTTCGATTCCCGGAACAAATTTAAAAGTTTTTTGTGACGTTTCAACTGGTGTAGATCGGCCGTATATACCAAGAGAGTTTCGTCGGCAAGTATTTGACAGTGTGCACAATCTGGCTCACCCAGGTGTTCGCTCGTCCATCAGAATGGTGAGGTCAAGATTCGTCTGGAAAAATTTGCGAGCAGACTGCGCCAAGTGGGCCCGGTCATGTGTGCCGTGCCAAAAGTCAAAAGTTACTAGACATACTAGGTCACCTCTTGGAACTTTCCCCGAGCCGGACGATCGTTTTCGAGTCATTCACATGGACATTGTGGGTCCTCTTCCTCCATCGCGTGGCAATCGTTATTGTCTCACGTGTGTGGACAGATGGACTCGTTGGCCCGAGGCGATCCCAATACCGGATCAGACGGCTGAGACAGTTGCCGAAGCTTTCCTTTCAGTCTGGATCGCCAGGTTTGGATGTCCGCAGACCATCATCACAGACCAGGGAGCACAATTCGAGTCTCAACTTCTCAAGCAGTTTTCGAACCTTTTGGGAGCTGAAAAGTCTCGGACTACCGCTTACCACCCCGCAGCTAACGGCATGGTTGAGCGGTTTCACAGAGGTCTTAAGGCTGCGATTCGCTGTCAAGCCTCCGAGGACTGGGTTGCGAAACTCCCCTTGATCTTGCTTGGTCTGCGCTCCGCCATCCGCGAAGACTTGGACGCCTCGATCACTCAGTTCGTATTCGGCTCGACACCACGCCTGCCCGGTGAGTTCTTCGCAGAGGCTACGGTCACGCCAACACCTCGCCAGCTTCATGACTGCGTCAAGCGGTTCCGGACAGGCATGAACCTCTTGAAGCCTGTTCCTGTGGCACGTCACTCCAGACCAGATGTATTCGTCCACAAGGAACTCGGTACATGCTCTCACGTGTTTGTTCGGGTCGACTCAGTGCGCCGCCCTCTTCAGACTCCTTACGAGGGTCCATTCAAGATTCTCCGTAGGAATAGGAAGAACCTTCAAATACAGCGTGGTAACCACAAGGTAACAGTTTCGATTGATCGAGTTAAGCCAGCATTCCTCCTTCAGCCACAGCTTGAGACGGGAAGCTCTCAACATCCCCGGACTGTTCCTGTTCAACCCGCAGAGACTGTTAGTCGTTCCGGAAGGCGAATCCGTTTCAGGATACCCCTTGATCACTGAGGGGGGGTACTGTGGCGGCTAAAGTTCGACTACGGTTCGAGTCCCACTCCTATTGTTCTATAATCTCCAGTGCGGTTCGAGTCCCACTTCTAATGTTCTGTAAATTCCAGTGTAGTTTATGCAAATGAACTGTTATGGAATTTAGTATTAGGGTGTGGCAACACATCCCCTATCTTATAAAAAGCGATCACTGTTTGTCAATCGTTCTTCTCTTATCTTCTTGTTGCAGTGCCGGCACAGCTATAACCTTGATTTTAATGTTCAAATAAACTTGTTGAGTTTTATCCAATCTGCCTTCTTATTTAAGCCACCTTCTGAACATGAGCATGTGAACCTGATGAACTGCTTAAGCGGTTGGCACAAGGCCGGGTATAACAGCTAGTTATTAATAAATCCATTGTGTCGCGTCTGTTGCAGCTACTTTGTTGACTTCCACCTGTGTTCTCTGGCTGTACATGTTCAAGCGTAAAGGGTATAAGAGGGGGTTGGCAAGCGATCAAGTTGTACATAGTGCCGCCATATACTTATCCTTTTCTTGGTTCGCAACTTCTTCGACGACTTTCACCTTTGCTATAATCTGTGTGATTAGAATCGGCGGCTTGCTACTAGTTATTTCCCATTGCATTTCTATTGCGTTGCCATAGAGACAAGCCGCCCATTCTATTTATATGGAGTATAGCTGGCTGCACATGTTCTAGTCTAAGGGGCATCCAGAAGGGGTTGACTAGCAATCATTGTTCGTAGTGCCGCCATATACTAACCCCCTCCTTGTTCATTCGCAGCTACTTCGACGACTTCCACCTGTGCTCCCTGGCGCTGCACGTGCGCGTGTGCGAGCCCCGGGGCGACGGCATCAGCAGCATCGCGCACCTGCTGGACTCGGTGGTGCTTCGCGTGAGCGTGTGGCTGGTGGCAGTGGTGGCAGGACTGGGCAACGTGGCGGTGCTGGTGGGCCGCTTCCTCTTCGCCGAGCCCAACGAGGTGCACTCCTTCTACATCAAGAACCTGTCGCTGGCCGACCTGTTGATGGCGCTCTACCTCTTCGCCATCGCAGCTTACGACCTCGTCTTCCGCGGGGAGTACATCCGGCACGAGGAGCGATGGCGGCGGTCGTGGCAGTGCAACCTGTGCGGGTTCCTCTCCACCCTCTCCAGCGAGTCGTCCATTCTGATATTGGCCGTCATCACCACTGATAGGTGAGTGTGGAAGATCGGTTTTTATAGTGTGTTTCAAACACTGTTTAAAAAACAGTTCATCCTTTATCCAATTTGTGGTGAAAGGTTGGACTGTTTAACTGGGTTAATTTTAGTTGCAACCTATAGTTCGGTAATAGGTTTCACCAAGTTGTCTGTGCTTTCACTATAGTGAAATCCGGTGCTTTTGCTAGTGAAAGCGTCGAAAACTTGGTGAAACCTGTTACCGAACTAAAGGTTGCAGCTAAGTTTGAACCAAATTGGGGTGATAGGTTTAATTTTTTTAACAGTGCAGATACTATTACAGATACTGTTACTCCACTCCAGATACTGTTAACAGTGCTGATACTGTCCGTTTTAAAGTATTAATTTTCACTATATTGAACAGATAGAGGGAATGATATACAACTTTTTATACTCTCACCCTTAATTAGATTCCAATTATTTCTACCACTCTATTCCTCCCATTTTTCTATTTCTATTTATTAATTTCATCGCTTCCACTCTCATTTTACATTTTATATCGTCTTTATTTTATAGAGTGTTTTCAGGTGACGTCACGATAATTTATTTTCTTTCTTGCTCCCTTGCTGTAGGTCAAACAGCCTGTTGCTAAGACCGTTGCTAGGTGTGGCGGTATCTGTTGCTGTCATGTGATTGCAAATGCTACAATAGAAGCCTTACATAACAAGTTATTTTCTTTTAACAGTTAACAGCAGTTAACAAACAATCTGTTGCTAAGGCTGTTACTTAGGTCCGAGTCATGTGATTGAAAATGCTCTATACATTCCCTCTCATACTGTTTTTTTATTTCAATTTTACACTTTTCATCTTTATCATCCTATTCTTCTTTCCTCTTATACCACATTCAACTTTATCGTTCAATTTTTTCCCTATCCCTCGTAACCTTCATTCCTGCAATCCTCTTAATCCTCTCATCCTCCTTCTCTCCCCTTTCAAAAAAGCATAATGGCTACTTCTCCCAGATAGCTATTTGAAGTTTTTTAAACATTGTTATAACCTTTCGACGTAACCCATTCAAGGTTTTCATAAGGTTTTCATTGACTATACCTGTAAACTTGTGACTAGGTTAACAGCATGTGCTTAATAGTCCGTGTAAATAAAATTGGCGGTTCTTCATCATGGAAACGGCGTGGCAGTGCATTAAAAATTCATTGTGACTAGTGGGAAACGTCTAGTAATGAGCCACCGAATTTTATTTACACGTAATAGTGTGTAACTTAAGTGAAGCGTTCCGAGAATGTTTTTCCATAATTTTATCTGTATACACACACCCAAAGTGAAGGCATAAGGGCTCATTCAGACTTTTCGATTTTGTTATTCATTTTGGAGGAATCAACCAAATTGAAAAGTGTGAATTTGCGTTTCACTCTTTACTCCTTCACTTTCCTATGCAATGGATTCCTAATCCTAGGAGTGAATCACCAAGGATGAACAGCAAAAGTGAAACAGTATCGATGAGCCTTTACATGCTGTCTAGGTACAGTCGTAGAAAAAAAAAGTGAGACAGTTCGCATTGTAAGCGAACTACTGGGGTTAGAAAGATACTGTAAACGCCAATTTTCATTATTTAACGTCTACTTTAAAAAAGCTACAGTTTATGTCCTTAGGGGGCCGTCTACATATTAAACGAAGCACAAACTTTCGATTTTCCTATGGGCGACATCAAAGATTATTCCCGATTCTGAAAGAGCACTCTCTAAAACCCCCCGAAACCAATTTTCATGTCATTTGGTCCCCAAATAAAGCCAGGAGTGGGGGTTGAAGTTCGTCGAATTTACGTTGAAATCTCTTTCTTTACGTTAAATTCTCGATTTTGATCCTTTTAACCATCAACCCCGCACGAGAATTCAACATAAAAAACGAGATTTCAACGTAAATTCGACGAACTTCAACCCCCACTCCTGGCTTTATTTGGGGACCAAATGACATGAAAATTGGTTTTGGGGGGTTTTAGAGGGTGCTCTTTCAGAATCGGGAATAATCTTTGATGTCGCCCATAGGAAAAACGAAAGTTTGTGCTTCGTTTAATATGTAGACGGCCCCCTAAGGACATAAACTATAGTTTTTTTTAAAGTAGACGTTAAATAATGAAAATTGGCGTTTACAGTATCTTTCTAACCCCAGTAGTTCGCTTACAATGCGAACTGTCTCACTTTTTTTTTCTACGACTGTACACTCTTAAAAATACTGGTGCATCCTTTCAGCAATATTAGGTACCCATTTGACTGCAACCAACATTTGGTGAAATGTTGAACCATTAACCAGTGAGTGGTACTCTTGGAAGCACAAACATTAGGTTCATACTTTCTCCAAATGATGGTTGCAGCCAAATGGGTACCAACTATTGGCAAAAGGATACATCGTTTTTTAACAGTGTAGAAATGCATTGAAAGCAGTCGTATTCCCTGCATTAGGTACATGTCCATCCTGCACCCGCTGTCTGTGAAGAAGCGCACCCTGCAGTCTGCGGCGTTGGCCATGGGTCTGGCTTGGGGGGTGGCTGCGCTCTTCTCCGCCCTACCCCTGCTCGACATCGACTACTACGGAGACGAGTTCTACGGCAACAACGGTGTCTGCCTCCCGCTTCACATACACGACCCCTTCGGACAGGTAAAGGGACAATATGATAAAGCATTACCCATTACAGATAAATTAAAATTGCAATATTAGATTTAAACGTATGCAACCATTGGATAACTTCATCAGGGGTGCAATACCCAATAGCTGCATACAGGATAACCTTTGCGTGCGTGTCAAGTTTTACGATAGGCTCGACAACCCATATCGGGCAGTGGATATCTCCCTCACCTCTTTGTGTGGGTAGAGGGTTTTCCCTGGCATCCCCTTCATAGGAGAGGAACTTTTGTTCGCTAATTGACTTTACCTAACCATACAAAGATATGGGGGAGATATCCACTGCCAGAAGCAGCGTTGGCGAGCCCATCATAAAACTCTAGACGCACGCTTTCTGTTTGGGGGAGATCTTCAAATACAGAACTGTCCCAAATGCACCCTATAGGTCACCCAGAAACTTAAGTAAGGAGGAATGTAAAGAAATCCATTTAAAATTAAAAGACAAAAACTATAACTTACCATCCACAAGACGACTGCGGAAGTTTCTAGAAGATTTTTTAATGAATCAGTTCTATTTAAATCCGTTAACAAAAAGTTAAGTTGTTTCAAAACCTTAAGTTCAAAAGTGAAGTCCGAATAGTATTCTAATTTTAAATCTTAAGTAGTTTTAAGTTTTACCTTTTTTCGTATTACAACAGTATTCAATAAGGGGGAGGCTAGAATTTACAGCCCTCCGTTTTATGGTCATCTAGTGAAGAGAAGGCCACTTGCGGTCAATCACAAACAAAAGAAACCCCTTCCCCGGTCAGGGAGGTTGCCTTTTATCCTTCTATCTCCCGCTACTCCCTGAAAGGGAGTAACTCTCTCTCTCCGTAAAACTCTAGCCCAGGGGTCAACAAGTAATTTTACTTGGGGTCCGAATAATATAGAAATTTTTTTTCGAGGTCCGGAGAAAAAATAGGTTATTATTACTACCTTAAACTATCTCTCTCATATTCAGATACACATATTTTTTTACAAGGATGTAATTTGAGTACGATATATACCTGCTTTATTAAATTGTTACATCCAATATTATCAGACGTTTTTACATTAAGAATGTAGGTCTGGGAGTTTTCTATCCAGGAATTTTTTTTAAATTGGACCCTTATTAAGCGGGTCAAACTAGTTTTTCTAAGCGTAAAAATACATATTAATGATTTTCAAAATGTTTTGATGGTCAAGGAAATAACAACACGAGGGAAAATGTGCAAAGAAAATAGTTGTTATTATTTGGATAAGAGTAATTTTTAAAGTATTCACTATCCTTTAGTTCCATTTAAGAAATAAATAGCATAAAGAGTAGAAAATATTTTCAATTTAGATTATCTGTGAAAAAAAATAACCGATTTAAAATAGATTTCCTTTGGAGAAATAGTCTTATTTTGGGACAAAACAGGATACGTTCCATTAAGGACAACACACAGTTGTAAAACAAAAACCTTTCTTAGAACTGCCTGAAAGCGACAAATATCGTTCAATTTTTGCGATTGATCAAATCGGTAATATGTTTGATCACAGAAAATAAGGTAATTACGATAGACCTTGAGAGGGCGAAGAGAATAACTGGAGCAGTGAAAACACGCAAAGGTGTTGTTGAAGATCTGACAGGAAAGACTAAATTGTTCGATTGTTTTTCAACATCATGCAGCAACTAATTTCTTAATAAATATGCATAACGATACGTGAAAATATTTCTGAGAAATTTAATTACTTCTTATTCTTTTAAATAGACCAATTTGAAACTGTGATTCAAGAACAATGCTTAGAGACGTGTTTGGATCCTTTTAGTCCTTGATATGACAGTGTAAATTGAACTATCTTGTCAACATTAAGTTTATATTTTAACTGAAAATAATTTAAACCAATTATTAAAAACAGATAGAGTAAAAACAACGTGGGTGTTGAAATAGTATCATACCATCTGGGTACCAATTTTTAAATCATTCACTCTTAAAACGATGGTATCAAAATTGAGTAAAAAGTACTCTTTACACAAAATATTTGTAAGTTTATGCACATTGTTTTGGTATTCGCCTAATTATATTTTTTCGATGGATATACCCAGACGTCAGGGTTGGCTGGATTGGACCCAATTGGGTTGGACCCAAAGGGTTTTTTCAAAAAAACCCATGTGAAAAAACCCTCATTTTGGACCCATTTTTGGGTTTTTTCAAGAAAAATCAAGATTTTGGCTGTTCCTTCAAAATGTATTGTGTTTTTCAAAGTTTAGGATATTTTTAAAATTTTAATGGTTTTTTTTTCAAAATGTAAACAAGGTTTTAAAAATGAAGTGTTTTTTTTATAAAAATAAAGAAGATTTTTAAAATTTCAGTGGGTTTTTTCAAGGTTGAATAGATTTTTTTCAATATTGAAAGGGTTTTTTCAAAGTTTAGGGTATTTTTTAAATTTTAGTGGGTTTTTTCAAAACTAAACCAGGTTTCAGTAAATAAGGGTTTTTTACAATTTCAGTGAGTTTTTCAAAGTATAAAAAGTTTGAAAAAACCCACTTAATAGTGGAAAAACTGACATTATTTTGACAGAATACATTTAACATAGAAAGAATTCACTGAAATTTGAAAAAACCCACTTACTTTCTAGGAGAAAACCACACAATTTTGAAAAAACCCACACTTTTTCCGAAAAAACCCACACTTTTTCCGAAAAACCCAGTTTTATCTGGGTTTTTTCAGGGTTTTTTATAAAAAAACCCGCGCAACTGAATATCTATCATATCGTAATAATATAACTGGCACAAATCCCAAAAATTAAGTATTTCGAGCCTTGGCTATAGCTATAGGTTTATTATTTCATATAGAGGTTTTTTTGGGGGGTAAGTAAAAATTAGTTCTCCCATAGGTCAATTTTGGTACTATTTATCTTACCCTCCCCAACATTCCCCGAGTTATTCAGATAAGATATGAGGTCCTTCTGACCAGTGGTTCTCTTTTACAGCCTTTTAAAATCGCAACTTTAATTATAACCACCTAGCTAGTGTATCATTTCTTGATTCACTGTAAAAACACATGCCACTTTACACAAAAAGTGGTGGATAGATATTGTCTCCATACATGGGGAGATGTTACACCGTGGTAAGGAGGGACCCCCCACCTTAACTCAGGAAGGTTCCACTCTGGGGAAGGGAGGTCCAACTAAAGGGGGGACCTCCCTCTAGTCTAGGTGGGAGGTCCCCTCGTATAGTGGTATAACATCCCTCGATGTATGGCGGCTATTTCTGTCAAATATGTGTGTGAAGCGCCGTGTTTTTTACAGTGTTTATTGAATTCAGTCCCTTTTTCCCCTCCACTTACTCATGGCAACCTTGTTCATTAGGGTGTATCGAAAAAACTTCTTTTCGATTTTGATGACGTAATAGTGCGGAAAAGTTGTCTAAGGTGCCAGAGAGTACCTGCGAATTTTTTCAGAATTTTTGGATAATTTCTTAAGGTGCTACATTGGCCCTGAAGTTCCCCATGTCAATCCAATGGGGCGCGCCCGCCGCCAAAAAGGCCGAAAATCGGTTTTTCGCCCCTCATTTCTACCCTAATCACACGACGAATGTCTCGTCTCGAGTTATGGACTCTATATGATCTAGGCTATCCGACAAAACTTGAATAATAGCCTAAATATCTATATTACGTTTTTTGTATGCTCAAATTTCGTCGAAAATCGCGTATTTCCTCGTTCAAATCAGATCCCACAATCAACATAATATAGAGATTTAAGTTATTATTCAAGTTTTTTCGGGTAGCATACATCATATAGAGTCCATAACTCGAGACGAGACATTCGTCGTGTGGTTAGGGTAGAAATGAGGGGCGAAAAACCGATTTTCGGCCTTTTTGGCGGCGCGCCCCATTGGATTAACATGGGGAACTTCAGGGCCAATGTGGCACCTTAAGAAATTATCCAAAAATTCTGAAAAAATTCACAGGTACTCTCTGGCACCTTAGACAACTTTTCCGCACTATTACGTCATCAAAATCGAAAAAAAGTTTTTTTCGATACACCCTATTGTTCATAGTTTTCTCGTGGCGGTATGTCATTATACTCACTCACATGCGTTTCTCGGTAGGCGTGGGAGTACTCGACGTTCCTGTTCTGCGGGCTGAACTTCGCCACCTTCCTGTTCATCCTGTTCGCCTACATCTCCATGTTCTTCACCATCTCGCACTCGAAGATCGGGTTGAGGTGCACCCAACAGCAGCAGGACCGCAACATCGCCAAACGATTTTTCTTCATCGTCGCCACCGACTTTCTCTGCTGGGTGCCCATCGTCTTCATCAAGCTCATCTCCATGAGCGGTACCCACTTTTCATTTTTAGATAAGAATTATACTTTAGTTAGTAGATTCCCGTTTAATTTTATTTCGCTGCTCGATGTAAAAAAAATAAAAATTAAGTTTCAAATTGAACTAGTGGTTATGAGTAGTGATGGGCAAAATCGATAATTTTAGGTATCGAATACTTTGGTATCGAATACTTATAGGTATCGAGTACTTTTAGGTATCGAGTACTTTTTTTCAATGTCGGGAAATGAACCTGAAGGGACAATTTTTTTAGGGCCTATCCATAATCAGACTAATATTCAAAAAACTGAAAGCGATCCATCAAAAAGCCCCGTAGCTACGGGCCTGGAGGTGGATAGAGGCTAAGGATTTGGCGGGGGAAAAACCTAGCCGCGTCAAATTTCTCTCGCGGATGATAACGACTTGGGTTTGAGCGTTGCAAAATGAAAACGGAAACAGGCTGCGTTTGATCTACAGTAGGTATTATAAAGATTACTTCATTGAAAAATTTAAAACGAAATATGTCGATACTTTTGTGGGTATCGAATACACTCGATACCTATAGGTATCGAGTACTTAAGTATTTGGTATCGATACCTGCCCATCACTAGTTATAAGGCTTTCCTTATTATTTGTGGCATAGTCATTAAAAATGTTATAGAAAACAATTCTTATAAAAATACGCTTATGCAATAGCCAGTTGTAAAATATTTAAAAAAAAAAAACTTTGTTCCTTATAAAATTCTATCTTACTCCCACATAATTTTTTTTCTCCAAGGGATTCAAAAGCAATAAAAGTGTCTAGACATGTTTCACTCACTTTTCTATTTCACCGTCCTTGTAGTACTGAAAAACTGCGCAGTTTCGTCAGTAACTTCAAAATCTGGAATTAGGAATTTCCAAAACTTGAACAAAAGCAATGCCATTTTGCTGTGAAGCAATTCTTGTTTGAATTTCACTTTCTCGGCGGTCTGAAAGGGATTGCTCTCAAAATACGATTTCATTTTTTGCGTTTTGAAAAGGTTCCTTGAAGAGTGAAATCTTTGCAAACGGTTTTTAAAATAAGTCAAAGCATGGAAATTATTTGCTCGGAATTTTTTTCGAAACTCAGATTTTTCTCGATATTGAGTATAGAACTGAACTTTTTTCGTGACTTTGAATTGTTGTTAGGTAATCTTCCACCGTTAGAAGTTTAATAGGATATTTTTGAAATTCCTATCATCATTTTTAGAGGGAATATAGAACTACCCATATACAACACAGAAAACTAGGATTGCAAACGTATTTCAATGATGCAATTGGGCAGATAAAAGGTTCCAACAATAATGAATAAAAGATGGAGTTATTGTGGAAAAATGGCAGGGAGTAGAAATAAAATTACGATTACAATTAATTTAAATTTATAACCTTCTAGGAGGGGTAGGGCACACCTAGACGACTAAGAATCATATTGAAAGGGGGGTCGCACCCTTAGCGACCTAGGGGCTTTTATAAGCCAGCATGGGAAGTTGTAAAGTTGTAGTCCCTGTGGAAATTGACACGTAACCTTGAAAGATCGAATTAAAACCATCGATTAAGGCATTTATTCCATAACTAATAGAGCCGCCTTTACTTCGTCAAGTCTGCCGGAATAGTGGTCGATCATCCTTCATAACATCATGATCGACACGATTCAATACTTTCTGTTAAGTAAATCATCCGCTATCCAATAAGTTCTGATGTTATCATGAAAACAGTTGGTGGTTAGATTGAACCATAGCCATCTAGAGCTAGAAGGCCTGGACAGCTAAGAGGATGAGTCATTCTTTCCGTCAAACGCTTTCGAACGATTGGTTGAGGAGCGGGGGAAAATACGAGAAGCGCGCGCTTATTGGAGGTTCGCCACCTAGAAGACGGAGAATATTACTCATCAAGGCGATGTGGCCAGGCCTCCTTGTTCTAGATGGCTATGATTGAACTCGGTCAGGGAAGAGGGCGACCTAGGAAACATCGTTGGGCCTGGGACACAGCGAAGAACAATCGGCAAGTCGGAACTTTAGCCACCTCACCTATTCGGGTCCCGTGGGTATAGTTTCAACCCCCCTAGCCCCTTAGGGTGACGTCTGGGATCATGGGTTCCTTTGCAATTCTGAATCCTTATGATATACCCTACCTCCGATAGAAGTTTGTCTCATTCATAATGATACACCCTGTATGCTGATGAAATTCTCATATATCCACCTGTTGCAGGGGTTCCCATCCAGGAGGACCTGTACGCGTGGGTGGCGGTGTTCCTGCTGCCGGTCAACTCGGCCATCAACCCCATCCTCTACACGCTGACGACCAAGCTGTTCAAGCAGCACCTCGCCATGATGGTGTACAACTTCAAGGCCTCCTCGGGGGACAGCGTGGCGCCCTCTTGCGCCAGGCACCACAGCCTCAGGAGCCAGAAGAGCTCCTTCTCGCAGGTCGGTAGGTTGCCCTTTGACGACTATAAGCATGTAGTGTGCTGTTTAGTTCAACACTTATACTACGTTCACATAGGAAAAGTTTGACTAGTTTAAGTGCTAATCTAGTTTAAGTAAAGTATGCGTGAATGAATAGCCTGATAGATTTAAACAAGTTTTGGGAAGATAAACTGTCTTAACTAGTGATGGGCAAAATCGATAATTTTAGGTATCGAATACTTTGGTATCGAATACTTTTTGGTATCGAATACTTTGGTATCGAATACTTATAGGTATCGAGTACTTTTAGGTATCGAGTACTTTTTTTCAATGTCGGGAAATGAACCTGAAGGGACAATTTTTTTAGGGCCTATCCATAATCAGACTAATATTCAAAAAACTGAAAGCGATCCATCAAAAAGCCCCGTAGCTACGGGCCTGGAGGTGGATAGAGGCGAAGGATTTGGCGGGGGAAAACCTAGCCGCGTCAAATTTCTCTCGCGGATGATAACGACTTGGGTTTGAGCGTTGCAAAATGAAAACGGAAACAGGCTGCGTTTGATCTACAGTAGGTATTATAAAGATTACTTCATTGAAAAATTTAAAACGAAATATGTCAATAAAGTATCGATACTTTTGTGGGTATCGAATACACTCGATACCTATAGGTATCGAGTACTTAAGTATTTGGTATCGATACCTGCCCATCACTAGTCTTAACTATCCTAAGATAGTTTTAATCTACTTTGGCGCCATCTACATCAAGAAATACGACAAAACAAACTACCAAAATTTTTTTCATATGATATCACATAGGAGCATCGGTTTGTAAAATAAATATATTTTCGAAATTAAATACATTTTGATCATGATATTGAAAAACAAACAGAAAATTCTTATTCTGCAAATATAAGTGCAAAATAAAAAAAGTTTAAGTGGAGTGTTTAGGTTTAGAGACGAGCTCTTGGACGGCCGCCATTGTTTACTCGTAGCGTCATCTGTGGGTTAAGATAGTTGTGTGAACTGATAAAAATAAGGTAGTTTAAGTTAAGATATCTTAAGATCTTTTCATGTGTCAACATAGTGTCACGGGAATATTTATCATTGTGTGGCTAACGGCCGTATTTACTGGTAACTTGACACTCACAACTTTCATGCGTCGCCTCCAAGCCATGGACCGGTTTCGTCCCTTGTTAGGACTCATCAGCACGGCATAGGAAGGCAACGCAAGAAAGCGGAGGGCAAGTACTAGTTTAGCCGACTATAACGGAAAAAGCGGTAACCATTGATTAGTCCTCCACTCATCTGCTGGAATGACTTTGGCATTCCTAGAACAGATTGAACCTTTCGGGAATTAAATCTGTTCTAGGAATGCCAAGTCATTCCAGCAGATAAGTGGAGGACTAATCAATGGTCACCACTTTTTCCGTTTTAGTCGGCTAGACTAGTACTCTCTAGCGTTGCCTTCCTATGCCGTGCTGATGAGTCCTAAGAAGGACGAAACCGGTTCATGGCTTGGAGGCGACGCTTGTAAGTTGTGAATTTACACTAACAGTTATTGTATTTGAAATCACTATGTCTGTTTGAATATTTTAACCTTGCGGTTTTTTCCAGGCCGACCAAAACTCCATGGCCCTGGTGATGTCGCGCAACTGTCCGGCGTGTCGCAAGGCTCCCCTTTTCGGTCGGCAGAGGAGCACAGGGGACTTCGGAGGCTGCAGGCGGCATTCCAGCAAGAGGACCTCCACCTCAAACGTCCTCTGAAATCCCTGCTGCGACGATGAACTAACTACTAGTCGGTTTCCATGGAAACTCTCCACCGCCGGGTGCGGGTTTTCCCGATTCCACTTCGTGAGATGCGAGAGAGGGATCTGATTGGTTCGTCAGATTCAAAATTCAAATAGGGTATTGCTAGTCGCCTTGATTGGTTTTTAAGGGGAGGTGGGGATCGCATCGGGTGGAATTGGGAAATGTGCTTGTGGACTGTTGTTCCGCGCCGGTGTTGAACCACATTCATGTTGTAAATAATTCATTGTGAACCTTTGATCCGAGATGTTATTGATGTATAAAATTTGTTGTCGATGAGTCTTTGAGTGTGTTTATTTATTGCCACGATAAATGTTCATCTCATGTCATATTTCAATTCAACAATTTATTTCAGAAACAAGTCGAACGCCCTTTTTCAAAGAAGCTATTGGTTTTTAATGGGATATTTAGGGGTAAATTTTGATTATCATTTACGTCAAGTCACAAATTGTAAGAGAAAACTCCAGCTCTCAAGCGTCGCCTCCAACCGTGGACTGGTTTCGCCCTTGTTAGGGCTCATCAGCACGGTATAGGAAGGTAAAGCAAGAGAGCGGAGGGAGAGCTTTTAGTCTAGCCGACTATAACGGAAAAAGTGGTGACTATTGATCAGTCTTCCACTATCTGCCGGAATGAACTGCGCATTCCCTAGAACAGATTTAATTCCCGAAAAAAGCTACTAAAAGCTCTCCCTCCGCTCTCTTGCGTTACCTTCCTATACCGTGCTGATGAGCCCTAACAAGGGCGAAACCGGTCCACGGTTGGAGGCGACGCTTGAGAGCTGGAGTTTTCTCACACATTCCTCTAACCAGAGGTTACTGGTGAAGAACTCTTCTTTTCACACAAATTGTAAGTTTAAAATTGGCAACATGTTACCCATTAAGTCCTTCGCTCCAAATTTTTATAGGATTCAAAGGGAATAAATTATCTTCAATGGTAATAGACTGATTTCTGATACGGTTCGATTTTGGTTTACTTTTGGTTATCTATCAATCTCAATATTTAAAATCTCCAACTATACCACCTTAAAAACCCATTTATAAAGAAAGAAACCCTTACAGTGATTGATTCAATTGGCAGTTTTTTGTTGTAATCCGTTTTCCTAAAGGATTAAATTAAAGAGAACTTTGCGTTTTAAACTGTTTAGAAAAAGGAAACGTCATGTTTACGTCTTGAGTTACAATTATCTAATTTCCAAACTTGTGAGAAAAAAAAATTGTCCCGAAAATGCGATACCATCTGGAATCGAATATTCATCCAGACAATAAGTTCTTGTCTTTTGTATCGTAAATGAAATAATATCGCTCATTCAATTTTTAAAGTCTCGAAACCAAACGAAGTGATTAATTTCAGTACTGATATTTTTCGACCCATCACATCAGTCTTGGCTAAAAGTAGCTGTTCCTAATCCTATTTTGTCAACTATTTGATTCAATTCTTTCAAATTATTATCGCTGTTGGCTATGAGATAATAACTATGATTGTTGTATAATCCAACACGATGTCCCATTTATCTGTGAAGGATTAGATCATCTCAGTATGTGCAGCGATTCTATTGAGTCCGAAGTAAGGAATTATGCTTAAGATCTTCTGCCAGATTATACACGAAGATAATCACAGGTAAGATGAATTCATGTTCTTCAAAATGATAAAGTATCCAACAGAGATTAGCTAAAGGTAGGGGAGAGTGTTGTACCTCTGGACAAAAATAACGTTTGGATTTTTCTAAGACAGGTCAAATGACATTTTGACCATTTAAAGTGCCCAACCTATAGTCCTAACCTTAGTGAGTACAGAGATATTTTTTACTAGGCAAAATCTTGAAAATTGGAATTTTAATCATTTATAATAACATGGAAAAATTTGTGTCCAGAGGTACAACAACCTGTTGTACCTATGGACAGACCCAGTTGTACCTGTGGACACCCTTAAAAAGGGAAATTTTAGTTGAAAAAAACTAGGAATTAACATTTTTATTGATGCATTACCTTTTAATAACCTATTTCAAGCCTTTTTAAAATTGAAAATAGATTTTTAAAGTAATGTAGTTTTAGATCGTAAATGATCATTAAAACGAAGTTGAATGATAAAAGTCTTGATTTTTTACCAAAAACACAAAAATAACATGGTATTTTCAGATCAGAATTTAAGATAATAGTTTCATCAATCATGCTGATTGATCTGACAACTTCACTGATCCCAAAAAACCAATTCGATCAACACTTAGTTGTGCAAGCATTTGGTGGTAATAACAATAATTATTTGGTGGTAAATCTTCTTCAGTGGAAATTTCAAGTTTTTTTAATCATCATACTTAAATGCGATAGGGTGCTTATGATTTTACACCATATTTTATATTAAATTCCAAGTAGAATCATAAATTTAAAAAAGTAGTTTAGATCACAAAATATTTGATTTTTCATCTAAAATTCACTTGAAAATAATCGCTGACAAATAGATTACCATTTAGAATTAATTGAACATTTATTAAAATGTATTCAGTTGAATAAAACCTGATTCTAAAACGCCGATTAGCTACAGACACCCACAAGAACGTGTCCGTAGGTACAGCACTTATGGTGTCCGAAGGTACAACATCAGGTGTTATTGCATTCAAAGTTCTATAAAAGATAAAAGAATTGAGATCTGACGATTTTTAATATCAAAACTAAAAAGTCAAAATCTCGGGGATTCCCCCCATGTATTCCATTTTATCATACCATAATCATAGGGGAAGAAAAGATTTAATGTAGTGATGCACTAAAAAAAACTTTGAGCACCTGAAAACAGTATTTTTATTATATAAAATTTAAATAATATTTTAAAGAGCTGATTTCACGTTAGCAAAGCATCTGTTTACATTCAAAATCGACCACAAATTCAAATTTACATTTTTTAACGAATTTTAAAATGAGGTGGCTGAAGGTACAACCGTCCGTAGGTACAACACTCTCCCCTATAATCAAGTGACAGTTAATAAATAAAAAGCAAGCACTACACTCTTAAAACGGCAGTCTCAAAACTGAGTAGGGCAATTCCACCGTAACTCACTCTACATTTTTTTCAAAATTGCAATTTCAAATAATTTTTAATATAGAAATAGCTATTATTTTCTTTCTAAAAAAAATCGTGCATATTGAAATTTATGCTATTAATTTAAAATAAGGATTGCGAATCTTTTAAGAATTTTAGTTTTTTTAAATATTAATTAAAATAGAGTCGTAACTCACGCTACAAGAAAAAAAGGCATGGATTTATGAGTATAAAATTCAAATTTGTTTTTCTGCTTAAATAGTGTTTCAATAATTCTATATGCTTGTCAGGTGTTTGAATATACTTCCCTTATTCTAAAATATAGCAAACAGTTTTACTGGGAATACTTAAGAAAATCAGAAATAAAATAAAATATAGAAAGCTGCTCGTAAAACTCACGCTACGTGTGTATAAGCGTTCAGTTATTCATTAATATAAATATAATTAAATTGATTTCAACACTTTATTTTATTTTTACTATAACGTTTATGAGTATATTTAACAAAAAAGTTGTAAAAACTAATATTTTTCATTAAAAATTAACCTATAAAACAAGCAGTTCTAAATATTGATTTTTAGATGCTGACATTCCGATAAAAATAATTTTACACAAAATTTAAGCAATGCAAAACACAATTACATCAATACTGCATAATTATTTCCTTAAATAATTAGAAAATTTCATTATATTATTTTTTTTATTTCTCATAATCATGTCCCTGTTCATATGGAATAGCCCAGTAAAAATTACTCAAACTGGCTCCGAATCAAATTTACTCATATTTGAAAACATGAATATAGTACTTATTTCTGAAAATTTGCATACTCAAAAATCAAACATCATGAGCTTATTACTGAGTTAGTGCATGGCTTTCTAATAATTCAAGCTCAAGATGTTTCATTTTTGGGAGAATACCATGCTCTATAACTCAATAATAAGCTCTTGATGTTTCATTTTTGAGTATGCACAATTCAGATATGAGTATATTCATGTTTTTAAATATGAGTAAATTTGATTCGGAGCCAGTTTGAGTAATTTTTACTCAGTTTTGAGACTGTCGTTTTAAGAGTGAGAGAATAAAAAATAAATATGGCATTAAATATTCGAATATAATCATATTCAAAAACAATTTTTCACCATTTTTGAATATAGAACTTGAATATTTTCCCTCTTTTATATGTAGTACGTAATGTGTTGTGATATGGTAAGATTGTGAAATTATTTGGGAAACATTAGATTATTGTGGATTTATTTAGTCCAAATTCTACCCAGTTTCTCAAACAAAAATTTCTTCTTATAATACATATTAAAGGTTCAAAACTCAATACTCTTGTATATGATTTATATTGCGACGACGAAATACACCAATATGACAAATCAGGGGGCATCCATAAATTACGTGAAGATGAAAAGGGGCGGGAGGGGGTCACTAAATCTCATCAGAGGGAAGGAGGAGTCAATTAAATCTAACGTCAACTCTTTTAGTTTAGAAAATATAGGTTTTCTGCTATCTTTTTTAGCAAAAGTTTTTAGGGAAAGTGCGTAAATTAGTCAATATAGCGATTCATAAGCCAGTTGGTCATTAAATACACAGTTAAGTTCAACAAAAACTAAGTCCATGTCAAATCAACTCAAAAAATGCAGTTTTTGTACTTCGATGTCTCAGATTTCTCTGATTTTTGGTTTCTAGGTATAGATTTTGCGTAGAATTAGAAGGAACCAGTGTGTTAAAAAAATTTTTAGCTGATTTTTGAAGATGCGAAAAGTGCCTAATTTTGCAATTTCTTCAGTCACAAAATCCTTTATAACTGAAGAACGAATTGAGGTAGAAAGTTAATTCTAGACTCAGGTGTGTTTAAGGGCTTTAATATTATATGCAGCACTTAGTATTTGGAGAAAAACAAAATTATGTATACTAAGGCATAATAAGTCAATGTTTGACATATAATCACTGAAAAAGTAAAGGAAATTGTAAAAACTAGTTTAATGGTTCGTTTTCTTTATCATTTTCGGGAATTTTTCTGCGTTATTACACTTATTCAAAAATTCGTACACTGTAAAAAAAAACTGTAGAAAAACAGAAATTTCAATAACAGTGACTTTATGTTTACAGAGATATTCTGTCATGTAACATTCCCACCGCACTTCTATTTATTTTATGTAAAATAACAGCTTTTACCTAGTTTTTTAGCTTATCTGTACTTAAACAGAAACTTACTGCATTGAAAACCAATACAGCTATTGGCAACGTTATACTGAATCTTCTTTGGTTCAGTGGTAGCGTGCGTGCTTAGCATGCGGTAGGTCGCGGGTTCTATTCCCGGATATCAATTAATTAAAATTAAAAAAACTCTACTAAAATAAGTGCATGCACACAAGCAGAAAATTACTGAGAGGCAACAGAAAAATCTGTAGCCCACTTGACAGAAAGTTCCTTTTTACAGCATTTACCTGTAGGTTACAGCTTTTTTCTGTTTACAGGATTTTTCAACCTACAGATTTTTTCTGGCAACTTTTGCTGCCAGAAATTTTCTGTTTTTTTGCAGGATTATTTTTTACAGTGTAGCTCCAAAACCAATCATTTCTCCATCTTGAAATTTTGCAGCTAATTTAAGTCAAAGATTAATATAGCCTAAGATTAAACATTAAGATTATACTTTTTTCAAAAAAGTTGAAGGGGGGTGTTTTTCTGGAGTTCAATTTAAAAATTTTGAAAGCTTTGTTTTACTCGAAATACTAAGTGTTGCACATATTATAAAACCCATAAAAACACCATTAAAATGAGACATGAAAAAAACTTTAACACTGGTTCCTTCTTATTCTCCAACGGGTACTACTATAAAAATAAAAATTATGGAAATATGAGGCATCAAGGTTCCAACCTTGTGATTTGACATGGAATGACCTGTACGCCGCAGTATAACATCGCACGTTGTAAGGGGATGTCTTTAAATTTGATGAAGTGATTTCTCAAAATTTTGGATTCCTCCTCTCTCCTTGGTGAGATTTTGTTTGATTTTGATGGATCCTCCCTTCAAATTCTGACGTGAAATTTTCCCTACAAATTTTCATTAAATAAGTTTCTGTACTAACGTATTATACCATCGACCGAAAAAAGAAAAGTCAAGTGGCTTTGATAACTTTTTTTTTCGTATAAAGTGGCACTATCGACGAGATAATACAAAAGGAGAACCTAAATTTCTTCGATATGTTCTATATTTGTGTCGGCTTAGCTGCATCATTTAACAATTCAAAAGCTTTGATAATAATCCATGCAAAAATCCAAAAATGGTTTCTACCAGTAATTAACAAGTCTAGCTTGATGCTAATGATTTGATTGATTTGACTGATCTGGCCGATCTGGCCACAAATCGCCTTTCTAGCTCCTTTTATTTTCGCTCTCGCCTATAGCACATCAAAAGTCTTTTATAGAAAATCAGCAGCGAAAGCTCTCGCCAAGCTCAAACAGTTTTTTCACGACATCGGTCAATAAAACAACGATTTCTTCCGTGATAATCGCTGGAACGAGTTGAGAATATAGCTCGAATCGAATCGGAAGAGTTCATTTTCCATATTGTGAAGCTTTTTGTCCAAAAAATTTCGCAATAGCAGCACGAAATTAGAGTTTGAATACGCTACATCCCAAACCGAGATGTGGTGAAATCGACGCAATCCCTTCGCAATCTGAGCTTTCTGATTCGCCGATCGGGATTGTCAATAACTAAGACACGCCCTAAAAAGAGGGCGGAGTCAAAACTCAGCTCAACTTAATTGGTGAATAGTTTGACGAATGACGATCTTGGGCGAATGAAACGAAGAGTTGGTTCCCTCATAAACCCGGCAATCATGAAATTATTTGTGGTTCGATTGCCTTCCCTTTTTTCTGCTGATTAGCAGCCAGTGTTCGCTTTTTAGAAGAATGTTATGAACAAAAGCGATCGAAAGGAATCAATTTCCTTACAAAAGAAAAGGTGGGCCCTTCCTCCCCTTTGGTGAGATTTTGTTGGACCTGATTTTGCTTTAAGAGAGAGAAATCTAATCTTAGGGGAGTTTTCAGATTTCTTTTTTTTTCTCATCTGATTTTCAACTTAATTTATAGATTTTTAAAAACGATTCATGGTCTGATTTTTTGAATTTTTTTGTTTTTAATCTTAACCCCTTTTTATTTTTCTCTGTAAATTGCGTTTGAATTATTTTTTACTTGTGCGCCTCCTTGAGGTACACTTAGATCCACCACAGTACATCTAGATTTATCCCTCGAAACAAAAGAAGGGTGGATCGGGATGATCGCAGCTCTAAAAAAATGACAAAACATTTCTGACAAACAATAATGAGGAAGTTGCATGATTTTATTTATTTTTTTAATCGATTCCTCTTGCAAATATAAACAACTACCCAAAATTTGAGGCCGATCGAGAAATTTGTTGATTGTCAAAAAAATTAACAAAAATCCCCTTTTTAAAATCGCGCGAAAACGCCAAGAGTTTGGATGTGACGTCATCTTATACTAAACATTGTTGTAAAGCAATGGAGTTGATGGTATTATTGTTGACGTCATCTTATAGTTTAAACAATAAACGTTTTCAGTCACGTGTTTTTTTCTCGACTTTTAAATTAAAATATTTAATTACCTGTACATTTTTTTGAAAAACTGACTAGATATTTCATTTTACCATACAAAAAACCATACGGAACACTTGTTTGTTTTTGAAAATCTGACACATGCAACTTCCTTATTGTTTTATAAAAGAAAGTTAAGACATTTCTTTCTGAATAAAATTTCTAAACTATTCAGTGGGGCCTCATCCCTCATCTTAGATCGTTGCGCACAAAATCGTAATTAATACTCTATGATTTAAATCATTGCAGTAAGTTTTCTAACAATTTGCTTTAATGATTAAATCATGTACGCTTGGTATGAAGGGGGGTTATAGAAATAAGTTTGAATCAACCCCCTATTCCCTGAAACGATAGATTTTGGCCAGAAGATTAACCCCCCTAAACGATTCTCTGAAATTACCACTGATTGTCTTTCTGATAATTTTTACTCGCCAAGTCGTAAACTCAAATTTTATCTGTTTATTTGTAATTTTTTATTTTGAAATACCTACTAAAAGATATGGGGTTAATATTTAAAATATTTCGAAAAATCTGATAATTTAAATTAAAGCATTATAGAATAACTTGAAAATCAGATGGAAAAAAGAGAAATCTGAAAACTTCTAAGATTAGAGTAGATTTCTCACTCTTAAAGACTGAATAAATAAAAAAAACTAGCATACAAATTAAGACCCGTTATCACTGTACGCGATCGAACTAAATTCATTCATAAAAAGTTTAAATTTTTGCGAGAAACCAGAAAGGATCATAAAATATCTTAATTTAACATTCTAATCAAATGTTTAAAAGATCAGCATCGCTTAAAACCGGTCCTGACGATTAGATTCTGAGGATTAGAGTTTCATTTGATTCGGAAATCGATTCAATCGCAATATTCGATATATCCCTACGCTGAAGAAAAATGGGGAACTTAGCTGGCCGAAATTCCCTATTTTAGAAAAAGTGGTGCTGCCTTCTACATAGAGGTCGGGGAACTATAAATTTTCAAAATTTGGTGTAAAAAATCCAAAGCCAAATCAGGAACATTGCAGCAGACGGCACATTTTTATCTCTTTTCGTTTTTTATAATTAATTTTTAAAGTTCTCACGAACTTTTGACGCACCCTGTACGTGTGATTTTCTCTAACTTTTTAGTACTAAATAAATTTCTTTAATATGATGTACCCACATTGTAAAACTTTTTATACAAATTCAAGTTGAGTGCTTGTGTAAAATTAAACTCTTTCTTTAATATGTTGTACCCACATTGTAAAACTTTTTATACAAATCCAAGTTGAACTTTAACACATGAACTCAACTTGTAATTATCTTGACTAATAAATCAATACAAAGTAATAGTAATACTAAGATAGTAAGATACTACTCAAAACCAAAAAGAGAGAAAACGGACCCGCGAGAAATTGTAGTGCTGCCATCTATTGGCAAAGGTTTAAACAAAATTTTAATGTGTCCATGAGATAAAAAATATTTTTCTAATTTTCTCATAGTAGTGAAAATTTTAAAACACAAAATAATATTCCTCAAAAAAATGCTTGAGCAACTTTTTAAACTTACAACTTTAACAAATTAATAAAGAATTTTATTTCCATTTTGATAATCAAAATGGTTGGTCCAGTAAACATGAACTTTCCGATTCCCAATAAATATCATAACTTTTTTAAACTTAAATCCTTGAAATGCATTAGGCTGAAAAAGTATTTATGTAGAAGTTCTGGATGTAACTTTAAAAGATCTTTTTATTTATTTCTCTGTGCCTCATTTTTTTATTAGTAAATTTCAATCATAAACTCAGAAGTTGTTGATCATTTAAAATGAATTACTTTTACTTGCATAAATTATTGAAGTACCCGGGGTGCCTGGTTAGGAAGGGGGCAAGGTGTATCAATAAATAAATATTCTTCAACCCAGGTGCTTCAATCTAATTAACTTAATCATTAATAGACAATAGATCACTTTAAAAATGTATTTTTGATGTATCCAGTATAAAAAGTTAAAGAGTAAGAGCTTGATCATGATCATTATTTACTAATCCAAACTAATTTCAAAATATATCTATATTAAATTGTAACCGTAAAATGGGGTAACTTTGGCCCAAACATCAAAAAGTGTTTCTAAATGATACAGAGAAATTCATAATACTGTATGCATAATACTTGTATGAAAAAATTTTGTTATTACCTAATTAATGCTAGACCCAACAGGTGGCATTGTTTACATGGTATGCTCAAAAGCGGTGTCTTGAAAAGTCTATTATTATTATAATTATTATTACTATTATTATTACTATTATTATTATTACTATTATTATTATTACTATTACTATTACTATTACTATTACTATTACTATTACTATTACTATTACTATTACTATTATTACTATTATTACTACTATTATTACTACTATTATTACTACTATTATTACTACTATTATTACTACTATTATTACTACTATTATTACTACTATTATTACTACTATTATTACTACTATTATTACTACTATTATTACTACTATTATTACTACTATTATTACTATTACTATTACTATTACTATTATTACTATTGATAGGTAACTTAAAAACACATCTAAATGGTTTAGCATTGGCTAAAAGTAACTCTACGCCTTACCTTTTAGGTCTGTATAAAAATTACCCCAATTCAGCGAAACTTTGGCCCAAAGTTTCAAAAGTATTTGAAACTTAAATCTACCCTTTGAAATTGGTTTATATTACAGTTGAACATGTAAAAATAATATAAGCCCCTGAATTTGTCAAATTTGTTTTGATTAACTAATTTTATTCGCTTTTAATGTGAAAAAAAATTCCATTTGGGCCATATTTTAAGGTACGGTTGCCCTTGAAAAAATTTATTTACCATTAAATAGCTACCAGATTTGGTTCATTTAAAGAATCCGGGCTTGCGCCAGAAAATGGTGATAAAATAGTGGCTTCTGACAACCCATCAGTTCTATGGAAGTTTTAATTGCTTACTCGCCATAAAACGGCATTGTCAACATCAAATATCGCCAAAAATGTCGCACAGGCCCGGAATCTTTGGATTTACCCCAGATTTATGTAAATAGTCACATAGCGTTCTACGCTGAAAATCCTTGAGTAGGTTAATTCTATAGAATTAACCTTTTCCCGCCAAAAAGAAAAAAAATTGTCTGCCACAATCTCTGGAATACTCACCACTTTCAAATAAAAATAACCTTTTGAATTATAATTTATTCTAAGATAGCAACTTAAGTTAAACCTTACGACACTAACAAACAGAGTAGTTCCCATCGCGGTGTCTGAGTTTCGAGTGTAACAAAGAACGTCAACTTTAAAATATGATTATTTCGTTAAATAAAAAGCGTCTTTTTATCACAATTCGCGTATCAAAATTCCTCCTATCAACCCAACAGGCTTTGTGTTCACTCACTTTCTCCTTCCGCATAGTAACGAACTGGGTTCAGGAAACGTTGCTGAGAAGTATATATAGTTACTAAGTTGGGTTGGGGTAAAGTGGGTCTTGGGGTAAAATGAGTCAGTTTTAATTAACTGGATAATCAATCAAATTTAAATTGAATTATTTTCACTCATTTTTTGTATTATAATATTTTATCTGTTGCCAACATTTTTCGACAGTCAAAAATTAAGATTCATGAATTTAAGAACTGAAAAAATATTTAATTTGAACGGTAAATGGTGATGTCGAAAAAACAGGGTTTACCAACTTCCAATTGTCTTCTATATAATTGTAATAAATTACAGCAGACTTTTGTAATATTTTTCCATAAAAGAAAGTCCGAGAGACATTTCAAGCCAATCAGCATAGAAAAATATAAAATATTTTATCTTTTATAACAATATTTTGTACTTGGGGTAAAATGGTTCATAGTTAGGAGGCCTTTTGTATGAAGTAAAAGCAATGTTTTTAACTTATTTCCTTTAAATGTACATTGAACTGTCAAACAAGTTTATTTTTTTCTCTAAATGAAGTATTTTAATTGCTACATTTGAACAGTGTTCATTATCTTCGGACTTTTAGAATTTCATTAAAGTACAACTTAAAACAATTTTTTTCAGATAAAAACGGCTTAGCCGATTGCCTTTTTTCTTATTTTCATGTATATTTAGTAATAAATATATTTTTGACATATTTTTGCAATGAGACCCATTTTACCCCACGTTGGGGTAAAATAGGTCATTATTTTGATGCAAAGTTTAACCAACTTATAACTAAAAAATATTTGATAAAATTAGATGAAAATGTTCTGAAGGATTGTAATGTCAAGATGCAATTGAAAGAAATCATTAAAAAGTAATAGTTTTGATAAAATAAAACTTAGAATGTGAAAGAGTACCTTAAAAGTGACCCATTTATTTCAACCCACCCTATATGTGATTCACCCATTAAAGAAGCTTATTTATCCTTGTTTCATTCAGATTCCCAATGTTTTCGCCCCAGAAATACACATTTGGAGAACCAAACTAATTTCCCTCGTCAGCCGGCATCCCGTATTTCACCAAGTGCATTCTCCAAGAGCAATCTGTTCGTAAGGAAAGGCAAATATTTCTGCGCTGTAATAGCCATTTAGCCTTGTTTGTACGGAGATAAAAAAAGGGAAAGATAGGAGCCTCATATTCCGCTCCGGGGAAAAGAGTTGAAGGAGGATCTCCACTGTTTCAAGGAGGATAGGGGATAGTAGTACTTTTTGCGAGGAAACGTAGACGATTCGATATTTCCTGCAAAACGAGAAATGGTTGTGTAAGATTACTGAAACATTCTGATAGTAATAAATACAGTGAGTAGAGTATTGATAGTTCGGGTCTATATGCTTCAAAGCAACGTTTCCTGAACCCAGTACTACGCGGAGGGAGAAAGTGAATAAACACAAAGCCTGTTGGGTTGATAGGAGGAATTTCGATACGCGAATTGTGATAAAAAGACGCTATTTATACACGGGTTTAACGAAATAATTATATTTTAAAATTGACGTTCTTTGTTTCACTCGAAATTCAGACACCGCGATGGGAACTACTTTGTTAGTGACCTAGTAGGTTCAACTTAAGTTGCGGTCTAGTATAGTATAGATTTCTTCAGCTTGAACCCGAGAGCTAGTGAAAGTAGCGACGAATTAATGTCTCAAATAATGACCACCACATGCCCAGCACGTTAATTATCGATAATTTTTAGTTATAAGTAACCTGTTTGTATCAGCAGTTATATAATTATGCAATCCCATTGCCACTATAGCCCCTATCAAAAGGCACACTACATGTTTTTTCGATTTCTACTATAGAGTGTTTTCAGGTGACGTCACGACCATTTATTTTCTTCCTTGCTTTGGGTCAAACAGCCTGTTGCTAAGACCGTTGCTAGGTGCGGCGGTATCTGTTGCTGTCATGTGATTGAAAATGTTCTCTAGACTTAACTACTGGTAAAAAAAATCTTAAATTTTAAAGGAGGCATTTTGAAGGTATGGGGCATTTTTCAAACAAAAATATTAATTAATTATTAAATTAAATTTTGTCTTGGATTCCAGAAAGCAACCAGAAGTCCAGAAAGTAAATGTTTATAAAAATAGCAGACACCTAACAAAAAAATTAATTATCTCCCAAAAAAATCCCGAAACTTTGTTGAGCAAAAGGGATGGTTAATTCCTTTTTTTCAAAAGTGTCTGATATGATATTTTTTATTCTTGTTTACGTTCTAGACTTCTGATAATGGGGCGAAATCCAGGACAAAAATTTAAATTTAATTAATAACATACCTAAATTTTGTTTCAAAAAAATTCTCATCATTTCTAAATGGTCCCTTTAAAATTTCAGTTTTTTACCAGTAGTTTCTTCTTTAAAGAATTTTAAAGCAAGAACTTATTTTATAACTACCCTGTACTATATTATCAGGAGAGGGGAAGCCTAGTGGTTAAGGCATCGGCCTTGGGATCGGAGGGTTCCGGGTTCGATTCCCGACACCGCTGAAGACCCATCGAGTATATGCGGAGTACGTGCTCGTTAAATCTGTGGGTCCGAAAGTGATGAGGTCGGTCATGGCGCAGTTTACCTTGGGTCCAGGTATCTGGAGACTATTTCCCTCCCCTTCAGATGCATGGCAAAATTGTGGAGGTGGCGATAGATAGTGGCAGCATCTATCATTTCATGAGGCAGAAGTCGGACTCCTGCCATTTAATGGGCCTCACTTTCTCAGGAGCCGCACCCCCCTTTGCCTTGAATCCTTGTGGAGCTTGGGTATTCCAAGTGGCACACGACAACAACAACAACTATATTATCAGGTTGGTGTGCTAGACCTCAATGATCCGCTAGTAAGGTTGCCCACGATGACGTCACGAAACTCTGATCCTGCAGGACAAACAGACTTAACTGTCAAATTAACTGTGTTTGTCCTTTAGTTTCAGAAGCATGTCCGAATTCGAATTCCGATAACTTGCTTTTGCTTGCGATTATATTAGGTCGTCCCGAAAGTTTTGTCGCTCTTGGGAACATCTGTATACAATGTATTTTTTGGTACTTTTCCATTAGAGTAAACCAGTAAAGTACTTCTACTTCTATCTAAAGCCAATTTGGCGAATTTTGGCTCTTTTTTTGTTGGCTCACTTTTCCAGCTTTCCTAGTTCCTACGATTAATAACATTTTGTTTACTTCAAGTTGCCATTAATTGAAAACTTTAAAAATTAAAATTCAAAGTAATTTAACTTTAATTTTAAGTCATATTAAGATTGTAATAAATTGACTACTTTGTATTTATACTACTTCTGTAGAGCGGTGGCAGAATTTCCGGCGATCTAGATTCCTGTAAATGATCATCCGGATCTTTCCTAATAGAGGGTTAGGAGTAGCAATCCAGGAATTTAATATGGATGATTGTGATCAAACTCTCCGGATGCCTCAGAAAAAATTTAAATCTAAGTTAAATTTTCCACACTTGTTAAAAATACTTAAAACTTTAATTGTTTTAGGAAAGTAGCCAGTTAATTTTAATTTAAAAATCTTAACTTTAGGAAAAATGCAAAATTTTGAGCAGAAAAGAAATGAAGTAACATGTTATCATAGATTTAAGGAAACCTCAGTTGTCGATCAGTCCCCAAAATCAAGCCAAGATGCCAAGTTGACGGTAGATAAGGTTACAGTTTATATTGATATCACATAATGGAAAAGTGTCAAAAATATACAAATGCCCCCAAGAGCGACAAAACTTTCGGGATTACCTAATATCTTTTTAAAAATTGTCCTTTAAAAGCATTTTTAAACATCATTAAATATGGTTAGATTCTGTGGAATAATAAGGTTGTCCACAATGACGTCACGAAACTCTGATCCTGCAGGACAGACTGATTGCTAAGGGTTGCTACCGGATGATGGACAACTCTATAAACCATATTTGTCAAATGAGACAGACACAAACAACTTTTACTGGCATAAAGAGAGAGAAAACTAACCCTAGTAGCACATATCATACCAAATATGACAAGTTTACGTAACTGCAACAAAAAGTAAACGAAATTTGGTCACACATGACGACAATTGAACGCATATTGAACGTTTGTGCTGTTTGTCAACCATAGACAAGGCGGAGAATCGAACTCCTGATAACGAATCTTCATTATGTGGATGTGTAGCTGAAAAGTATCTTTATCCTATTCCACAAAAACAATCAACAAATCAGATGTTATTAATTTCTTTCTTTTGCCAGTTCCATGGTTTTGAATGGCATCATCTTGTCAGAGTTTTCTTCGAATTTCGTAGCGTCTCTTGAAGCTCTTTTCGTTCAAGCATCTCGAGAGCAAGGTATGCATCAGTTTTTAGTCTCTATTATGTTATCCGATATTCATTAGTTTTAATTGAGATTTAGGTTTCACAAACTTTCTTTCTAAAAATAAGGAAGATTTATAACTGAACCTTTGTAAGAATTTATGGTATCAAAGTTTTTAGTTCTTTAACGAGTTCATTTTGTAATAATACGCGTTTTCTTTAAATATTAAAGAATGAGATTTTAATTGGATGTTCTTTATTGGTAAAAAAATTCAGCTGAAAAGCTTTTCAAAACTGAAAATTACTTGTTCTGAAATACCTAATACGTAGTATTACTCAACTGAAGTTAACGTTAAGCTTTTAAACAACAGGATTTGGTTCATACGTATTTGGCCGTCGACTGTGACGCTGAATTTGAAAACGTTATCAAATCCCATTGACTGTTTATAGCTGTTCCGCTAAATTTAACGGCTTCTGAACGGTCGACGGTATAATACACAAGAACCATAGAAATCTACAAGGGTTGATATTAAAATTGATCTTTTTAATCTTATACGGCTTAAGAAATTTTAAAATACATCTTAATGTGTTTTGGTTTAAAACTTTTTCCGTTTTTATGTTTGGAAAAGTTTATAATGTTTGGAAAATTAATTACATAAGCAACTTAAATGATATTATCGTTTTGGTAAGATTGATTGTCGAGAAAGAGAAATCAATCGGTTATCAACAAATTTTGTGTACCCTCATACAGACTAGTTCAACAAGACGTTTTTCTCTTGCAAGCGAACGATTTGTTAGTTAGAAATTCCTCTTTAAATATGATCTTGATTGCTATAATTTAAACCGTTTTTAATGAATGTGTTTTTCTAACTTAAGGTAGTTAAAATGAAAAGAAAAAACAAGTTTTGAGTTTGATCGAAATTTTAGTTAAGGCTAAAAATTTAAGGATCTTTTAGTCTTATGTAAAGTTGTTTTGATAAAATATATATTAATTAGATGGAGAGACCTCGTTTAAAATTAATATGGGGAACAGATTCGGTACAGGTCTCTCCACGGTTAAAGCCCTGGATGAAGCTATACCTTACTTGCTGGATGAAGCTTAGCTATCCAGGGCTTTATCCACGGTAACCGCTTACTAGAGCAACATTCATCCAGCCGGTCTTCCAGTTCTTGGCGACCATCGCCCTTTTCCCCTTGAATCATATTTTTAAGAGAATAACTGATAAATAACCAATTATTACGAAAACAATTCTTAAGCTACCTTTATTTTGTTGTGAGAGACTATTAGCTGACGCCTGACACATCGCATAAACCAGAAATGACCAACGCGGAGTAAAAACAGTTTCACGCAAGACATAGTAAAATTTGTTAAAGTATTGTGTGACTTTTTATCAATGATGTTTCAATGATCTGTGAATCAACTTTTAGTTTTAATACAACTTTTTTAAAGATGTCATCAATTTGTTTTCTATCTTAGTGCAATATTTCATGGGAGACAGATCTCTTTTTAGACTTCTTAATGACGGTAGTATATCCCCATTGATTTTTATAGTTTCGTAATTAAAAATTTTTAGCTTTATTAAATAGCTTAAAAAATTGGCACATCTTCGATAAGAGTCGACCAGCCGCCATTTTTGCCAACCGCTCAAATGATAACTCGCAACATTATAGATCTAATTTGAGCTGTGGGTTAATATTGCGGCTGTTCGACTCTTACCGAAGCTGTGCCAAAAAATTTTATGCTTTTCTTTTTATTGAGGTATTTCGTGTAACGTTTTGGTGGTATGGAAAGTTTTCTGCAATTATAATAAGGTTTTTAGGATGCATACCAAGTTTAAAAAGGCCTTATATAAATCATGCATTAAGGGAGAATTAAAGTACTTCCCCGAAATTTTTCTGGAAAGTACCTTCTATATTTTCCAAATCTCCACTAACCAGATTTACTCGAGAAAAAAGTTTTTAAAAATACTAGCCTAAAATTTCATTAATCGGTATATTAATACGTTTTCACTATTTTTAAAATTGATAAAAATGGAAGAGATAACATCAATTTCCTAAATTGCGGAACGCTTCCCTTTAGGTTTGGCCCACAATCCCTTAGTGTAAACAGTGCTTGTGTTTTTAAGCACTGATGTAAGTATTTCAAATTGATAACTTTTGTGAATTTTTTTTGCTCCTCCAGTTCGTGAATCAAGATTTGACTGCCCTCCCTGAAATCCTGGAGTCAGGATTACCCCCAAGACCTGAAAGCCGCTCCACCATGTCCAGCTAATGATTGCAGGCGGATCCCGAGGTTAACTCGGTCTTTCTTCAGCTCTTGTTGTTCCTCACTCAAGTGAATCTCTTCCTTAGCCATGGATGGAGATATGGCTTATCAAGTAGTACATTGGATTTTTTTCTCATTTATTTAGAATTAGTCATACAAAACTAGGTTGGGTAAATTTTGAGAATCCCTAGACATGGCGATTTCTAGGCGAAATGCTTTGTTTTCAATGTCTGGCATTGAAGAGAAAGCACTTCGCTGTACGAAAAGATGGAAAACATTGTACTAGAATCTAGGGTTGCTGTACTAAGATTAAAAATATTTGGTGCATGTGATGAAAAACATAAGTGTTAATGCTCTTTTAATTGTTAGGTCCTTCCGAAAGTTTTGTCGCTTCAGGGACAGTCTGTATGCATTGCATTTTTTTGTACTTTACCATTACGGTGAACCAGTAAAGTATTTGAGTCGTCTAGTTTCAAAACCAGGTAGATCCATTTTGACACAGCTTTGATAAAAGAGTCGACCATTTGGCAACCGCGAATCGGTCGCCAAATGGAAAACTAGTTGGCGCTATATCACGACCGGTCGCCGTTCCGGCAGCCATGTTTTGCCACGACTCAAAAAAATGAAGATTAACCCAAGAAAAAGGAAGTTATAAGAAGTTATTACGATTTCAGTATGTTCCTCTGGCTCTGCGGTATGGTGCACGCTCTGCATGTGGGAGATACATTTTTCGATCCCCGGTAATTATCTAATTTAAAAATAAGAACACAATTATATTTCGTAACTCACTTAAGTGTCATCATTTGAGTCGTGGTAAAACAGGTAGGCCAGAACGGGTGACCGGCCGTGATACAGCGCCAACTTGTCTTCCATTTGGCGACCGCGTCGACTCTTACTGAAGCTGAGCCAAAATGGATCTACCTGGTTTTGAAACTAGACGATTCATTTCTACTATCTAAAACAATAAGGTGAATTTTTGCTCTTTTTTTGTTGGCTCGCTTTTCGAGCTTTCCTATGATTAATAATATTTTGTTTACTTCAAGTTGTCATTAATTGAAAACTTTTAATACTAAAATTAAAAGGACTTTAATTTTAAGTCATATTAAGATTGTAGGGAAAATATTATTTACTTCATTAATTGAAACTCATTTTATACTTTTGAAGCCCGGTGGTAGAATTTCCAGGGATCTAGATTCCTGGAAATGATCAACCGAATCTTTCCTAATAGAGGGTTAGTGGTAGTAATCCAGTAATTTAATTTGAATGGTTGTGATCAAACTATCCGGATGGCTCCGAAAAAATTTAAATCTAAGTTAAATTTTCCACATTTGTTAAAAAATACTTAACTTTATTTGTTTTAAGGAAGTAGCCAGTTAATTTAAATTTAAAAATCTTAACTTTGGATTGGATTTTGGTTACATATATTTTCCGGTCTGTGTGCTTGGTCTCGAGGATCAGCTTATAAACCTTCGTCAATGAACTGTCAAACCAAATGTCTCCAAATGAAGTATTTGCTACATTGCTACATTTGATTCATTAACTTCGGACGTTTACAATGAGGAAGTTGCATGATTTTTTTTATTTTTTTAATCGATTCCTCTTGCAAAAATAAGCAACTACCCAAAATTTGAGGCCGATAGAGAAATTTTTTGATTGCCAAAAAAAAATTAACAAAAATCCCCTTTTTTAAAGAGCGCGAAAACGCCAAGAGTTTGGATGTGACGACGTCATCTTATACTAAACATTGTTGTAAAGCAATGGAGTTGATGGTATTATTGTTGACGTCATCTTATAGTTTAAACAATAAACGTTTTCAGTCACGTGTTTTTTTCTCGACTTTTAAATTAAAATATTTAATTACCTGTACATTTTTTTGAAAACTGACCAGATATTTCATTTTACCATACAAAAAACCATACGGAACACTTGTTTGTTTTTGAAAATCTGACACATGCAACTTCCTTATTTCATTAAAGTACAACTTAAAACAAATTTCTTCGGATAAAAACGGCTTAGCCGATTGCTGTTTTTCTTATTTTCATGTATGTTTAGTAATAAGTATATTTTTGAAATCTTTTTGCAATGAGACCCACGTTGTGGTAAAATAGGTCATTACTTTTGATGCTGAGTTTAACAAACTTATAACTAAAAAATATTTGATAAAATTAGATGAAACTACTGAAGTATGGTAATGTCAAAATCCAATTGAAAGAAATCATTAAAAAGTAATTGTTTTGATGAAATAAAACTTAGAATGTGAAAGAGTATACCTAAAAAGTGATCCATTTTACCCCAACCCACCCTATTCATTATCCTTACGCTATCTTTACTATGGAAATATTGCCTTTATCGTCTCCGATTTGACTCTAATACGTTTTAGAAATAACAGTTTTAAGGCCCTTGTCAAGTTTTTATGCGAAATAGTTAGGAGTTGGTCTATATCAGTGTTTCCCAACGTGGGGCTCACGCCCCACCGGGGGGCAATATCATTTTCTAGGGGGAAATTTGAAAATTTTCAACCAAATTGCCCCCCAGGTGGGACCAATCCAGGGGGAAAATTAAAAAAACTTTTTAAATAAAAGTTTATCAAAATCTTATATTATTCTGTGAGAATGTATGTCTGAAATCTGGACCAATATGTATCAAAACCAAGTTGAAACTTTGAAATCCTGTTTTTAGAGTCTATTTTTCCAAGCCTTTTCTGGGGGATGACCCAAGATCTCTTTGTTTTTAGAACGCTTATATTTGAAACTTTTTTGTTCATCAAAATCTTCCCTAAAAATTTATATCCAAAATTTCCCAACTAGGGGTGCCAAACTAGTTAAAAACCTGCTTCCTAGAGTCAAATTTACGAAAATTTGCTGGGGGAGGACCCCCAGACCCCCCTTGGTACTTAGAACTTAATTACTCATAACTTGATTTAGTTCTTTAGCATGCAAATTCTACCTAAAAATGCTGTGATCATTAGACTTATTAAATATACATAGGAGGGAGGGGCTAAGAAATAATTTTGTCTCCCTCTCAAAATATATTTCTATATATGCCACGGAGACCGGGGGGCATGGAAAATTCAGAAATGCTTTGGTGGGACATGGACCGAAAAAGGTTGGGAAACACTGGTCTAGATATATAATTAAATAAGCTGCAAGAACAATTGATTAATCAAACCCTATAAAATACAGGTTGGTCTTTTTGACAAAAAAAATTACAAAACAAAATTTAATAAAAAAGCAATATTAAAAAACATCACAGCTTTTACTACTAATCAAAAAAATAACACCCATATTAAGTTCCATTATAAACAAAATTTTAAAATTGTTTAACAGTTGCATTCCTTGGTTCTTAGTAAATTTAATTATAGTCAACTCCGCTTATGTGATCACGATTAGTGTTATCAACCGAATTATGTTATCAAAATTGACTAGTCCCGATCACTCCTATTTAAATTAACGCAAAATGTATCGTTTTATGTGATCATTACATTGTTTAATGTTATAAATTGGAATTGTTGGTGGAAATCGCTTAAAGTGCTCCTTTTTTCAGTTTGAACGCTAATTTCTATACATAACCATACAAAATGAGTAATTAATTTAGTATTGAGTATGATCCGCTCTAGTACTTTTCTTTAAAAAAATTCTAAGTTGCAAAATACATACAACATGATCATGATTTTGATGCAAACACTCGTGTTACAGTGTTTTAGTCTTTTTATTATAGAATAATCGCTTATTATTATCAACCGTCTATTATTATCATTTTGATCTTGGACAAATGTGATCACATTAAGCGGAGTAGACTGAAGTAGGATTTAACAAAAAAGTTAATGACCCTTTCATTTAAAAAAATGGCGCAGGAAAATCACTTTGGAAGTCACGATTTATGTTTAAATATATCTAGAAAGAAAAACTATGTGAAACGTGTTGAACTCTCATGTAATCTTCATGTGGACATAACACGGATAATTTATATTTAAGTCATTCTTTTCCAGGAGGTTATAAGGTTCTGTTGTCCTATGCCTAGGAGCTCAGCTCATGCCAAATACGTCAAGTTTACGTAACTGCTACTGAAAGTAATCGAAATTGGGCCGTGTATATGACGAAAATTGGACTTGAACATTGAAGGCTGCTTGAGATCCAGTATTCTCAGCATCTGAATTGTTAAGGCGAGTAACTTCATTTTTTAGTATTTTAACTGATAGCTAATTTCAAAACTATTCTAGGTACTTAAGGATTAGCCGGGCGCAAATCTTGCCAATCAGACTTCATTCTCAAAGGTTTTTATTAATAACTCATAAAAAAACTAAAAATATTCAAAACAATACTTCTTGAGATTTTAAGAGTTATTTAATTTTGTGCATGTGTATTTTTTGCGATTCATCAGAAATTTGGTATTTACCCCAAGCTAATCCTAAAGAACCCTACTATTTTTTATGCATACTTTTAGATACAAAAAATTCTTAAAATTATGTAATGAATTGTGGTTCAAAGCGTTTTTGTTTAAAACATTTTATTTGTAATGAAGTTATCTGCCTACTTTCGGAGCACTTTCAAAAAACATGGTTACCTTCAAACACTTGATGTTTAAATCAAGTTGAAATTAAAACTAACATATTTAATAAAATGTTAACAATATTTTAATAATTAAAATAACTGGCAAATTTGTGTAGATTTAAAGCTAAATTTTGTACTTCCCTTAAAATATCCTCACTCAATTCAATTGAAAAAAAAATTCTACTTTCATTCTACAGAATGTCATTTAAACACTTAGTTACTAAATAAGCTAAATACATTAAAGATTCTTTAAAAACTGAACACTTTTTGGCAATTTTTGTAAATTAATGCAGTTTTTTTTTACTTAAATCAATCACACTTTATCGGATTAAAATAACTTTATAAATTGCTTGATTATGATCCCACAGCTTAGTTAATATTTTATTTAGTAGATAATTATATATTTTGACAGAATTTGTCCAAATACACTAAAACCAAGTATTAACGCATATATGAAACAACCAAAAAAGATTTGCAGAAAAGGCATTGAAAAATTTAGTTTTGAAAATTTTAAAACTTGAAAAACACTCAAAATTAACCATTTAATAGGTCCTTCCTTGTGTTAATAGTTCAAAAGTTTAGTTTTTAGTTTACTGTTAAAGTTTGGAGTTCTGAGTTATGGGCCATTTTAAGGTGGGCAACCTTAAATTACCGCTAAACCCTTTTGAGTTTCAAGTACAATTCAAGATTTAAAGAAATCTTGAAAACAAATCTGACCTCTTTAATTAACATTTTGATAAGTAATTTCCTTATTTTTTATACAGAAAAAGGCATTTCCTCTGTAATAGGGTATTTTAAATTCCAGAAGGAACACTGTTTCATAAAAGTTTAATTAATTCAATATTCATTTTATATGCCAACGTACTGGCCTAGTGGTTAGAGCAGGGGTCGGCAAGTACTTGGGTACTTTAATTTACTTAGCGTCCAAATAATTTTGAAAATTTTCATCGAGTTCCGGAAAAAGAATAGGGTGCTATTTCTAGTTTAAAATGTTTATCTTCAGAGATACACATGCATTTTTGCAAAAGATGTAATTTAAATACGCTACTTGCTTAGTTAAATTGTTAAATTTAATATTATTAGAAGTTTTTACGTAAAAAATGGGGGCGTGGGGGTTTTCCCTGGGACTTTTTTTTTGAAATTTGAACCTTTAAAAGCGAGACAAAACTAATTTTTGTAGCTTAAAAATACATATTTATTACTTTCAAAATGTAATGACGGCCCAGGAAATAACCCCACGCGGTACCGACGTGGATCTGAGTGCAAAGCTTACGTGTGGAGTTTGAATACCCGTTTTGCATGGGTGTTATACTCTGTTCATTTAAAATTCCCGCTTGAGACGTAATGTATTAGAAGCAGTTACTACTGTAATTATCATCGAAAAAGTTTCTTGTGCAATAACAAGGCAGCCGAAACAGAAGTAGTTAAAATACTGTAAAAAAGTCGGTCCCTGAAGTTGTGTGATGAGCGTTATTAGTCGTTTTTGATCCTGTTTCAGGCGCCAGTTCTAAATGAACAGACTAGTTTCTGCCCTTGTGCGATGAATGAATGCGCCCCCCCCCTTGTAAGGAGTTGTGCGAGCGTAGAAGGGTGGTGCAGGTAACAGTATCTTACCTCCGGGGTTCCCGTTCCATGTAAGTGATCAAAGATTATAAATCCAGTACCCAACAATATGCAAAAAAAAGCTTCTTCAATGTTTGAAAGTAAAAATCGAAATAATTTTAATGTAGAATTACCTGTCTAGAATTACTTTGCCTAGAATCACTTAAAACAGTTGTTTCGGATAAAATGAGGTAGAATCATTTTTCGCGCGACTTTGAAAGTCAAACTTTGATATTAAATTAAAATAAGTAAGCAAATTTAATTTAGAAAACATTTCCTCTGCTGCATTCCATAGTTCTTATTTTGTCCTTCTCTAGCAGAACTTAATCCATTGTTCATGTTATAATAACCTCTTTGATAGTTTAGTTTGTTAAAAATTCAATTTCAGGAAGTTAAGAAGCTGCTCTTTTACCCCAGATCAAGATGTGCCTGTCCATAGACCTCCATCCCCCGACGAGAAAATTATCTACTGGAAACAATCCTTCCGTAATCGAGTTCTATGACCTGCGATGAAGAAAATTGTCTGAAGCCTTTTGTCAGAGGGCTATGCCCTATGTGAGTAAAACTTGTGAAGTTTCAGCTATTTATTGGTGAAAATTTAAAGATTTAATAAAAGTTGCAGAAATTATGAGTTTAATTTTCAATTTGTAATTGTCACTGGGGTAGGGTTCACATAAAATTTTTAAATTCCACTTTTCAATTATTCAAAGCTCTAAACAAATAAACTTATTAGTTCCTGTTATGAAAAAGTAAAGATGAGTAAATGCTACATAATATAACGCCTAACCACATATTTTAGAGTAGAATTGATGATTGTTGAAACAAAGCTTTTAAAATTATATCCTAATTTTCTGATTTTGATAAATATTGATTCGTAGACTAGAAACGCGTAGAATTGAAAATTTATCTAAAATCAGCAACTTAACTCTGGAAATTAAATTTCAAATATCTCAATATCATTATCATAATCTCTATACGTATTAGCCTAATATCAATTCTTAGCTCACCCTTTGTAATACTTTGTCTTGTTTGCTACTGTGAATTGGTTCTGAAATGAGTTCTCCACATAAACCACTTCATTATCAAAATTAAAAAGAATTTAATTTGTAATTTATTATACTACCTTCTAAATTATACCACATCTTTTTCTAAATATTTTGACTCTTTTAACTTCATGACATTAAAAAGTAACGAACTGAATTTTTTTGGAGGTTTTTCCGACAATCACCATTTATTTTCTGTGAAAATGTCTATGCACTATTTTTATGTTAATTTCGATGGTGTAGTATTCAATGTTAGTGGTTAAATCAGCATTTTCTACGCCCCTATCGACCATAGCTAACCATTGTGACTGGAGAGGGTAAGGTAAATGTGGAAAAAGTAACATTACAAGCTTTATTTAGGCGATTCTTTTAATTTGTATTAATTTGCATTTTATTAAATTTTGAAATTAAAGTCAATTTATCTAGTAAATGTTAAAAACAATCCCGATTTAAGTCACTGAGCTATAAAACAAACTGGAGTGACAACCTCCGATACTATAACAAGCGACCAAACGTGCCGGCGCGGAAGGTTAAATTGCCCCGATTGCTCGCAGCAATCGGGGCTAGAAGCAATCTGGTCAATCCCCGCATGACCATCTTTTAATCCGCCCATACCAGTTTTTTAAAATATTATGAGCAAAATTTAGAATGGTCGTTTCATTCTGTGTACAACTGGGCTAACAGATGGGGAAAATTAAAGGAAGATGGAAATCCTTTCCGTGGTGTGATGCGGTTTCAGCACGCTCACTAGTCACTCCAGTTTGTTTTATAGATCAGTGATTTAAGTTTTGAGTTTGTTTTCATTTCGATAAATGGCACCCACCAAACATGATTTTAGCTTTTTTTAAATATTACTCAGATTAACCTAGTTTTACCTTTCTCTATTAATTTGTAAATCCATTTAATTTACTTGAAAAAAAGCTTAATTTTGGAGAGGGGTTTCAGTTTTTAAATAACTATATTTTTCAAATAAAATTGAAATACTCTTGTATAAAACATTAGTCCAAGAAAGTTAAGGGTTGAGGTGGAACAAATTGTAAAAGAAAGTTTGAAGAGTGATTCTTATAGGAAATTTTCCGTAGAAAACGATGGTGAAACGTAAACCAAAATTAACCTCGTCCTTTAGCCAATATGGCGGATTTTCCAAAATGGCGGACAATCGTTTTTAACTTATAACTTCCTAAAAAATGTTAATAAAATTATGATTTCTGCAGTAAATGATTAGAATTTAGTAGCAAAAACAATGGGGAGCTGTTTTTTTCTCTTACGATTTGTCAGTTATCCAATATGGCGGATTTTCCAAAATGGCGTCCACTAAATGTTTATAATAAAAAAAATTATGATTATAAATTCGTAATTTTTTCAGGATATGGTAAGAATTAAGTCATAATAATATTCATATCAATTTCCTTTCCTCAATGTATCAAATATGGCGGATTTTTCAAAATGGCGGACAATCGTGTTTTACTAATATGCTAAAATTCGTTAATAAAATAAAACTTTTGCTGTAAATTATTAGAATTTAGTAGCAAAAATAATGTGGAACTGTGTTTTGTCTCTTACGATAAGCCATTTATCCAATATGGCGGATTTTCCAAAATGGCGTCCACCTAATGTTTAAAATAAATAAATTATGATAATTAATTCGTAATTTTTACAGGATATGGTAAGAATTAAGTCATAATAATATTCATATCAGTTTCCTCCCCCTCAATGTATCAAATATGGCGGATTTTCCAAAATGGCGGCCACTTATTTAGAGCCTTTTTATTTTTAACGTTTTTACATATAAATAAATTTTATTTTGGCATAATATAAATAATTATATATTAAATTATTTATAAAATGGTATATTAACCAAGATTTGGCGATACATTGAAATAATTTCCAAAAAGGCGGCCGCATATTTCAAACTAAGTGGTAAATAGTAATTTTTAAATTTCTACCTACCTTTAACATTATTTACCCGTAAATTTTAGTAAATTATAAGTATTCTTCTTATATTTTACCTAATTACATTTAATATTTCTAATTATTAAGAAAATAACAATTAAAAATAAAAAGGATCTTAATATGTGGCCGCCATTTTGGAAAATCCGCCATATTTGATACATTGAGGGGGAGGAAACTGATATTAATTTTATTATGACTTAATTCTTACCATATCCTGTAAAAATTACGAATTTAATATCATAATTTATGTATTTTAATCATTGGGTGGACGCCATTTTGGAAAATCCGCCATATTGGATAAATGACTTATCGTAAGAGAAAAAAAACAGTTCCACATTATTTTTGCTACTAAATTCTAATAATTTACAGCGAAAGTTTTATTTTATTAACGAATTTTAGCATATTAGTAAAACACGATTGTCCGCCATTTTGAAAAATCCGCCATATTTGATACATTGAGGAAAGGAAATTAATATGAATATTATTATGACTTAATTCTTACCATATCCTGAAAAAATTACGAATTTATAATCATAATTTTTTTTATTATAAACATTAGTGGACGCCATTTTGGAAAATCCGCCATATTGGATAAATGACAAATCGTAAGAGAAAAAAACAGCTCCCCATTGTTTTTGCTACTAAATTCTAATCATTTACTGCAGAAATCATAATTTTATTAACCTTTTTTAGGAAGTTATAAGTTAAAAACGATTGTCCGCCATTTTGGAAAATCCGCCATATTGGCTAAAGGACGAGGTTAATTTTGGTTTACGTTTCACCATCGTTTTCTATGGAAAATTTCCTATAAGAATCACCCATCAAACTTTCTTTTACAATTTGTTCCACCTCAACTTCTTTTTTGAGCTAACTTTCTTGGACTACATTAGGAGAAGCAGAGGTTTGATTGCACGAACTTCCCTTTAGCCTCCTTTGTCTAATAAGGAGCAGACCTCGTGCCAGATCGAAATCAAACTTGAGTTTTCTTTGATATCGACCTCTATATATTTTTCTACCCTCTAATTAGTTTGGATCTTTCTCGCGATAGTCGATACAGGCGTTAATTACTTTGATACTACGGGTAAAGCAATGTAGCTTTTCGTTCCTCTTTAGGTCGATAAAAGGAGTCAAAGTCAAACTTGCTTTAGGGAACAAGATTCTAAGTATCGGGCTAACTTAAAATCTTGAAATTTTAGGTTTTTCTTCCTCGAACTAGCTTGGATCTTACTTGCGATGCTTAGGACGGGAGTTAAATCAACTTGGTACTACGGGTTCGGCATGCTAAACTGAGCCCTTTATCGGTTCGAGGTCGATGAGTACCAAGCTTGCTTTGGGGACCGATGGTAAAGCATCAGAATCAGTCTATCAGGTGATTTTTGTGACTTACAGTCCCACGTTCTGTAACAGCTCTGCTTATGGCCTCATCGCCAATGAGGCTGGAGTTTGGAAGGTCTGAAGTCCTCGGTACTCTCAAGTTTTTCCTATGGGAAGGGCTGCTTGTGTTTACCTAGAATCTACTATACTTCACAGCAACGTTTCCTAAATCCCAGTACGTCTCTACGCGAAAGGAGAAAGTGAGTAAACACAAGGCCTGTTGGGTTGATAGGAGGAATTTCGATACGCGAATTGTGATAAAGACTATTTATACATGGGTTTAACGAAATAATCATGTTTTAAAATGGGCGTTCTTTGTTTCATTCGAAATTCAGACACCGCGATGGGAACTACTTAGTTAGTGACGTGGTAGGTTCAGCTTAAGTTGCTTTCTAGTATAACAATGTTAATTTAACTATTTTCAAAACGTAGTTTTAAAAGTGTTTTGTATATCAAGCATAGTAAAATGAAGTATGCTATTGAATATTTTTCTCAATGTGGTTCTAACTTTTCTTTTCAGGGCACTGTGGACTTGGTACTGAAAGTACAAGGACGAGTGGCAACAAAAGCTCGGTTAAGTTCAATAGGAAATGCTGTCTGTAGGTCTCCTGTATGGACAAATCAAGTACTCCTGTCAAGTGATCATTGAACTAGTGTGAGTTTAGCTCTTTTTTAGGCTGCAACTGTACTTTAATTTCATGTAACATTTTAGAGTACTAATAAAGACATGTTTCTTAAATTTGAGTATTTACTTGCGTACTTATGCCGATTTTTGTGTTAATGCTACTCTGTCCACGTCGCTCAGAATGAAGATGCGCGTGGACTTAGTATATATAGGGCGCGCAACTATGCTTAGAGCGCATGCGCAAACTAGGGAAATGGTAGGAGTTGCAACCAAGAAGGGAGCCAAGCTAAGTAGAAAAGCTAGCCAAGGAGTAAGGGGTTATCAGGGGAAAGGTAGGAGCAAGCAAGGTCGCAAAGTCTAACTTTGACTTGGTTGAGAAGATCAAGTTGGTAGTTCGGTTTGGTTGACCACTCAGAGTTGGCTTTGAGATTTTCTAAGTACAAGAATCGATTTAAAACTCAAGTTCTAAAACAATTCTTGAACTTGGAAAATTCAAAGTCCAATAGTCAAAAAAGAAACTCAAGTTCTGATTTGACTATTGGACTTTGAATTTTCCAAGTTCAAGAATTGTATTAGAACTTGAGTTCTAAATCGATTCTTGTACTTAGAAAATCTCAAAGCCAACTCTGAGTTGTCAACCAAACCGAACTTCCAACTTGATCTTCTCAACCAAGTCAAAGTTAGACTTTGCTACCTTGCTTGCTCCTACCTTTCCCCTGATAACCCCTTACTCCTTGGCTAGCTTTTCTACTTAGCTTGGCTCCCTTCTTGGTTGCAACTCCTACCATTTCCCTTGTTTGCGCATGCGCTCTAAGCATAGTTGCGCGCCCTATATATACTAAGTCCACGCGCATCCTCATTCTGAGCGGCGTGGACAGAGTAGCAAGTGTTGTGAAATTGAATAACAATACCCTAATACAGAAAAATTCAACTTTATTAGAAACATAGTTAAGGTTACAAACATTTTTAGGATACATCAAAAAGTGTCCGGTTACAGGCAACTAAATATCGAGACGACATACCAAAAATATTCGTTTTGTCCACAATCTGGTTGTCCCGACTACATACCAGTTTCTGAAACAAAGCAAAATGTTAGAATATAATAAGAAATATGTTTAATTCTGCATTGGAAAACATTCAAGATATCGAACATAATTCGGTAAAATAGTCATTCGACTGTTAAAATGCAGGATAAATTGATCAATCCGTTTTAGATTAACATCTGCTCGTTTCCACCGTTTTTTATTTAGTAACTTAAAATTTGGAGCATCAAATAAACTTAGGATGTGACATAAAATTTGGTGAAAATTAAACAGAATTGACAGCTACTGGTCTAGAATTTTTTTCAGCTATTTAGCCAAAATATTTCCATTTTTTCAACTAATTCTCAGATTAATATAAGTTAAAAAGGTCTTAAATTAGATTCATCAGAAGCCGACAGTCGGAAAATGTAAATAGAACTAAAGTAATGTACGCTTGGTTAATATCAAGCTGAAATGTACGGGCTAAATCGGAATTGTTAACTAATGGAATTGCGGAATTGTTAACTAATGAATCATTTTTACTTGACAAACGCACTCTAATCAAGATATTAATTTTCACTAGAAGCTACAGTTAACAGGTAAAACAGTAAAAAAAATATTGAGAACATCGGTATAAACTGAAGAAAATACTTTTAAAAAATGTAGAATTTTTGAATCATTGAAAATAATTTTAACTACTACAAGTTCTTTATGAACGAACTGCTCTGAGAAAGCCTCAAGTTAAGTTTTTTTGGGGAGAATAAATGTAAATGGTTAAAATTAATAGTTTCTCAAAAAGGGGTTGTAGCAAAATCAAACGTTTAAAAATTCATTTTGGATCTATTTTTATACAAGTATTTTCCATTTTGCAAAAATACTTATTTTACGATTTTAATGTGGTACATATCAGGGAGGAAAAACTCGCTTACTTAACCTGTGAATTTCATTTATACTTAATAAAAGTTATAAACAAAAATTTAAGTTAAAAAATTTGAAGTTAAAAATCAAACACATTTAAATTAGTCACGAGTTGCAGTGCTCAGAATTTCTTACAATAAATTTTATAAAGGAAAACGTTTCAGGGAAAGAAATTTAAAATTGTGTATGCAAAAAATGTTTTATAAAACTGTTGTCCATTAATGGCAATTAAAATTATCCTTTTCCTTACGTAGATAATTTAGAAACCAGCTCACGGTTCGTAAAAGCGAACATCAACTATATTTAATGTAAGATTTAAAGTAATTTTTTTAGGAGCTTAGTGAATTCAATGTAATTTTGTAAACTTATGGTAAAAGAAAGTTAAAATTTCAATGTTATTTTTTCTCTATTTTAAATTAAACTATATTTAAACGCTAAATAAATCTTTATTTTTATGCTTAATTTTGAAGAATATTTTTCTAGATATTTTATTAATGTGATTTTTTGAAGAAAAGTAACCTAAAAGCTTTTATCGAAGAATCATATTAGAGAAATCCATAAATTACATCGTTTGAGTTTTTTAATATTGGACCCCTCCATATTCCTTGGTGGGAATTTGCTGGACCCCTCCAATTCTCACGAGATTTTTTCTCTATACCTTCTAAATAAATAAATTCCTTTGATATGTTCTTACCACGTTTGTTTAAATATTGATGGCATTACGCTAAACATACTGATTTCAAAAGTTTTCATACGATTTCATGCTAAAAAAAACATCTTATACGTTGTAGCTATCATGACTGACTGGCTGGCTAACAATTTACTGTTTTGACTAATGAATGTTTTCCCCCCTTAACAGTGACATTTTTTTTCAGAAAAATTGACCAAAAAAAGGAAAATTTTTTTGACTGTTTAATTTTGTTCTTTATATTCATATAAAAGTTAGAAAAAAGTTTTTAAAAAAAAATCAAAATTTAAATGTAATTACAAGTGTACTAATTATTTTAACATACACATAAAAAAGTATTGGATTACGCACACATCTTATTAAATTAGGAACAAGATTATTTAAACATGATGTCTCAATCTCTAAACGACGAAAAATCACTATCATCATCGAAACAAACTCAGTTTGGGCTTCACAAAGGGAAACGTCAATTTTTTTCCTGACCGAGCTGAGTTCGGGCATCACAAATTCTGCACGTAGTGGTTGCCCGAGCTGAGTTCGGGCACCACTGTTAAGGGGTTAACTTGGGCTAAAAAGATAAAGGGAAAACGTATGCTCTAAACCAGCGGTTCTTAAACTGTGGCCCTCGGACCCCAGGGGGTCCGCATTTCAAAATCGTCCGCAAAAAAATTTCAGGGGGAAACCCCTGGAACCCCTCTAAATTTTGACTTCTGTTTACAATTTTTTCCTTGAAAATTCAGTGGTTTACAAGAAGCTGTTCTCTTTGGTTGTCACCAAAAATGTCTCAAAATGAAAAAAAACACTACTTATTTTAGGGCAAGTTTACAAAACTTTTATGGGGGAGACCCCAAACCTCCCCATTAATACTTGAAATAATTGTACAATTTTAACATAATGTTGAACATTAGGGGGTACCTTAGGAATAACGCTGTCAACCCCCCCCCCGAAACAAGTCTGGTTACTGCTATGGGTGTTCAAAATCTCGGGGGGGGGGTCCGATGTCTGGCAGTTATATAAAGGGGGCCGTGGCGATCGAAAGTTTAAGAACCGCTGTTCTAAACTAAAAGTTGATTTGAGATTTTAATAGACACCTTCTGGTGAGATTATGCTGGAATCTACCTTTTTGAGCTTATTTAATTTATGTAAGTTTACCTAAAAGTTTCAGTTAAGAACACTAAAGTAGGGGAAACGTATCTTTATTGAGAATAGGTATAAAGGAAGCTTACATAAAATTTGAGAAGCTGGATCATGTGCAGATCACCTCTTCTATGACGTCACCACAGGAAGGACTTCATCTGTACTCCAGGTATCATTCCAGGTCCTCAAACTACAAGAAGACTTTCGTCTAAGAAGTAACTGGAAACTGTAGAACTTAAGGATTGACGGCTCACAAACACCGATCCCTCCAAAATCCAGTTCTGAAAATAAATGTATTGCATTAAATATCTACTTTAGAAAGCTATCTATATAGATTCCAGCTATTCTGATTTTTCCGCATACATATTCATTCCAAGTTTTAAGTCTTGTTACAAAAATAAAATATATTTTTGATATGTTCATAATTTTAACCTTCAAAGTGGTACTTAAGAACTTTTTTTGCTATAACTACTGTTCCCATTCTATAACTTTCATAATGTATACTATATTTTTTAGATATTGAAAAATATGTATAATTAAAAAATATAATGATACCAACATTATTTTTAACAATTGAAAGATTTATAAAACATGTATTAAAATATAAAATGAAAAATTGTAAATTTTTGTTAAAACGCGCACGCGCGAGATGTGATATATTTTTCTAGCTAGACCTATAATAGAACCAGTGTTTTTCAATATTAAAGAGCCAAAGTTGAATTTTAAGTATAAGTTAATAATATAAGTTAATTATATTAATAATATAAGTTATAATATTAAGTATAAAAGCATTTTCTACTTTATGTCATAGGAAAGAACAATTTCTGAAAGTTTAATTGAAATCTGAGGGGGTCAGGTTGAATGCCTTGTTGATTTGACATGGAATGACCCTATTGCATTTAAAAAGTTTGAGTTAAACTGTTTATGCAGCGATTATTTGCCGAACTTTATCAACGGTCAAAACGACTTTAGACGGAAATAGTTTAAAAACTAAAATCACACATACTAGATGTTATTAAATACCATAATTTCAAAATAGAATATTTGAAATGGGATGGTAAAGGGTAATTACGTTATTTTAGGAGCAGTGATACATTATACATAAAGTATACATTCAAAATGTAATTTAAATGTGTAAATGGAATTAGATGCTACTTTTGCGGAAAGTTAAAATAAATTCATCGAATTAAGATCCTTTCGTTAGTTAAGATTAAGCTTGTTAATATACTTCAATATCATTTTATCAGTACAAATGTTTTAAACTGAATACAGACTTAAAGATGCCATCTAATGTTACATTTATACAATGACCATTTTAAAATATGGAACAGCTTCCATTTTATCAGATTTAGTGTACGGAAATTTAATTTGCATTTTGATGAATCTGTTAGTGAAAAAAATTGTGTGCAATAGAGTTTGTTGGTTCGTTTCCTCCTTCCAGTAAACAACCAATCAGATTTAAACTATTTAATTATTTTCACGATAAAAATTCATATTATCAGTCAAGATCTCGTCGCTCACGTGACCGCCAGCTCAAAACTACTAACGCAGACAAAAAAACATAAAAAACTTTCTACCGTGGAGGAACTTCAGAGTTCAAAGTACAAAAATCATCAACAGGGTTTTAAGTCGTCCTGGTACACGTAGTCTGAATATCGGGGGAAGGGGGTAGGCCCTTGTACCCTTATTTACCCCCCTTATTTACGCCCCTGTATTTTAATGTATGTAACGAACTGATTTATTAAGTGTTTTTTAGATTAAGACGTGTTTAAATTCAGTTAAAATTTAGATCTTTCAATATTCTTGTTATTTATTCAGGACATAAACTTTAGTCATTACTGTTCTTTAAAATTCTTATTACCTGGAAGAAATTATTTCTCAACTTCGTTACATTTGTGTTTTTAGCTTTACTTTACAATATGATTAGCATATTTAAATTAATCCAGTTTCAAATATTCTTTTAGTACTTTAAATTAAAAAACAGCGGCACTACTATTGAGCGCATTTAAAAATTAATTTCAGCTGAGACGTTTTTTTGAAACTCGAAATTATTTAATTGTTGAAAGTTGTGCTATTAGGAAATGCCTCTGGTAAAATTATCATTTTTTAATTATTAATAAAATTTGATAAATTTATTAATAAAATTAAGCACAAGGTTTGTGACAAAAATTCAAGAACTGGAAGTTTCCTTCTCCCCAATAGACCTTAGGTCGGGGTGCCTGGCTTTTTGCCCTTTCTTTTGATTCTAGCCCCTCGCTATCATAAAAATAACATGGGCTGAGGGAGGGCTTATGGCAATACATAAAATAAAAGCAAATTAAAAGAAAATCAAAAAGTAAAAAAGGAAGGAAATTTGAACGAATCTTTATGTTCTGGTTCGATATTCAATGCTTTCTGGCTCTTATTTTGGCGATTCATGGGAGCAAAGGTGGCGATTTTTGTTCAATTCCATTAACGTTCCCGCTAAATATTGTCAATATTTTTGAACGCCATATATTCAAATATCGGCAAATTTTTCTGATTTTTAATGATAAACTGAACAGTTATTGATATAATTAAACAATTTTAATGTATGAATCTGAAATAAATTAGCAAGTTTTCTACTTTTTGGTGTCCAAAAGTGAATGGCGATATTTAGTGGGAACGTTAACAGAATCGATCCGTGAATTTTAACGCCGCTTATAAGCAAGTTTTGAATTCTCGGTCAATTTTTAAATTAATTTCAGAACTAATTTCTGGTTAAAACACATTTTCAACGCTTTTCAAATATATTCGGAACACTACTGCCTGCACAAAAAATATGTGTTCTGTTTTTGAAAATTGTTATTAATTTGAGGGGGGGAATATTCTTAAGTGTGTTTATTTTTGTGATAAACGCTTGCAATTTAAATTTTATTATGAGGAAACTGGAAGAAAGCTATGTGACGAATTTAATAAAGATACATTCCTTAAGAGGTAAGGAAGTATGAATCGATTTAAAAGCATAGAAAATATTTTGAAACTTACAATGATTTCAAAGATCTCAGGATCCACAGATAGATTTCATTCTCTTGTGGTCAGGCCCACCACATTTTTTACAGCACACAATCTTCAGAGCTTCTCCTTGAAAAAATTTTAACGGCTTCTGCAAAAAAAGCGCGAGTTAGAACATAAAACTACCACTTGTTATATATATATATATATATATATATATATATATATATATAATACGAAGAAAATTAAACATTTTTTTGTAAATATAATTATGGAAATATTTCCTTGTTCCTTATTGGAACTTCAATTTATTGTTTTGAAAAGAAAGACCAAGTATGGGGATAAAATTTTACAAAATCTAATTATTTGAAATATATTCCCGTTAGATCTTACTTGGTCTTTATATTTTCAGCTACTTTATTAGGAATTTTTGATTAAAATAAACTAGTAACCTAAGTATAATTTAACTTTCCCTTCATTAATTAAAATTTTACTTTCATTTTGAAACATTTTAAAATTCTTCTGAAATTTAAAATTCTTGGTTTTAATCTGTTAAATTTTATAGGGACCGTCAAAATTTGATTTATTCAAATTTTCAATTAATCAAATCCTAAAAACCATAAAATAATTATCATTGCCTTATAAGAAAAATAGACTTAACTCAAATTCACGATAATTGAAACGGGCTTTGATGCTGAGGACATTATTTCTCCAAATTCATCCTACTGTCTCCACACCTTGTATAGAAGTCAATATCCAAAGCAGCACCTTCTCTCGGAATAGAATGTTGAAACGGTGGATTATTTCTTCATATTCCTGACAAAAAATCAAAAGCTGGTATTAGTTGTAAAACCAAAAATACAAGGCAATTTGAGTTACTGATGTGGGAATATTCCCCCCCCCCTGACTTGGCCTCAAGAGTCAATGGAACCCTATCGAAAATGAGATTTCCATAATCAATTTAAAAAAGACTTGGTAAAAATGTCTTAATTATATTTTCCCAGTCTTTGTTTTTACTTTGAGACTTTTTCTTTTATGCCTTATTAGAACTATAACCATTGTCTTTAAACCTAATTATGTAGTCATAATTGAAGTATTTTAAACGATTACCTAGTTTGTATTTTGCATTCTTAAGGAAAAAATATGAGAGCGGAACAAATAACACTTATAAACTATGTAGTATGATATTTTGTAAGATAACGTATAAATAAATATTGACTGACCTTCAAATGGAAAAAAGAGGATTTTGGGAGATTTCACCAAATTTTGATAACAGAAAGCGATATATTGATCACATTAAACCGATACATTTTGAGTTAAATTCAACAGTAGTGATCGGGATCGATCAGCTTTGATAGTATTATCTGATTGATGACATTAACTGTGATCACATTAAGCGGAATCGACAGTACTATATTATGTCTAATATCTATTGATCTATCAACTATTCAAAATAAGTAAAAACAATTGATACATGCATACTGTTAATATTTCTATCTTTAGAAAAAAATATCAACGATTCATAAAATACTGGAACCTTCTGTATGCGCTGATCGATTTTTCCTTTTTAAGTTATTAAATTTCCTGTTTTGTTTGGAATGTGTAGAGAAAAGGAAATTGTGTTATTGGCAATTTTCCATTATTCAACGGGGGGAAGTCAAACCTATTGTAGTCGCTTGTATTTAAAACATCGCAATATAACCATCAATGACTAATCCTTCAATAGAGTATGAAGGTAAGTAGGAACGTTTTATTTTATTGAAATTGATTTCATATCAGTTTTTTAAACTTGGAGAAGTGCAAATTTAAATTTTACCGCTTCGTATTTTAAATAAAAAAATTAAGTCCTTAATATTTAGGGGTTAGTTAGAATAAGTTTTAAAAATCAAATTCCATCATTGATGTTTTACAATTTAAAGTCCTCCAGACGCCATGTTTACCCATCCTTACGAATATACTGACGATACTTTGCAGAAACACTCTTAGTTAAAAGTCAGCACTGGTTCTGTGATGAGTATTTTAGAGTAAAATGCGAATAGATTTAAAATTTGTTAATTAACCTTAAGCGTACAAGTACACAAATCTTCCAGTAAGCGCGTTTTTATAGAGAAAGAAAATGACGCAATCGGAAATGTATAACTTCAACCATAACAAGCTTTGAAACAGCTGTGATCTGTTTATGGTTAAAATGAGTGCGTTTCATTTAAATATATTTGAAATATTAGATTATAAAATCCAACCTAAGTATCTCTCACATACGTGCGCCCGCTGGAAAGTTAAACTTAAAATTTATTTAGTTGTGATTTTAGCTGCCATCTTGGTTGGTTTTCCCATGAGTGTCATTCAATCGAAAGTAGTTAAAAAGTCAAAAGGACAGTAATTTTTAAGACTTAAAACTGCGATAAAAAGCTACATAATTTTTTTGTATTGCAAGAATATTTTAGCCCTCAGTATAATGGCGGTACACAAAAGTATCAATTTATTAATTAGCTTTATTGAATTAAATTTTCCAAAGATGATTATTTTATTTATGTATAGGGTGGGTTGGGGTAAATTGGGTCATGGGGTAAAATGGGTCAGTTTTAATTAACTCGATATAAATCAAATTTAAATTGATTTTTTTTCACTAATTTTTTAAGTTATATTCTTTAATCTGTTGGCAACCTTTTTCGACTGTCAAAAATTAAGATTTATGAATTTGAGGACTGAAAAAATATTTAATTTGAACCGTAAATGATATGTCATTGAAAAAACAGGGTTTACCAACTTCGAAATATCTATATATTGTAATAAATTACAGCAGACTTTTGTGATAGTTTTTCATAAAAGAAAGTCTGAGAGACATTTCAAGCCAATCAGCTTAGAAAAATATAAAATATTTTATCTTTTATAACGATATTTTTTACTTGGGGTAAAATGGGTCATAGTTAGGAGGCCTTCTGTATTAAAACAATGTTTTAAACTTATTTCCTTCAAATATACATTGAACTGTCAAACAAGTTTATTTTTTCTCCAAATGCAGTATTGCTACATTTGAACAATGTTCATTAACTTCGGACGTTTACAATTTCATTAAAGTACGAATTAAAAAAAAAATTTTCGGATAAAAAAGGCTTTGCCGATTGCCTCTTTTCTTATTTTCCTGTATATTTAGTAATAAATATATTTTTGACATAGTTTTGCAATGAGACCCATTTTACCCCACATTGGGGTAAAATAGGTCATTACTTTTGATGCTAAGTTTAACCAACTTATAATTAAAAAATATTAGATAAAATTAGATGAAAATGTTCTGAAGGATTGTACCAATTGAAAGAAATCCTTAAAAAGTAATAGTTTTGATGAAACAAAACTTAGAATGTGAAAGTACCTAAAAATTGACCCATTTTACCCCAACCCACCCTATCCCTTAATTTTCAATTTAGTAACTCCAAAAAATATTTGCACAAAAAAAATTGCAGAAAATCATAATGTAGTAGATAAAGGGTTAAGTAGAATCTCTGGGCAAATTCCTTATAATTGTAATTTGCGAGGAAATTAAATTCAAAAACTTACACTAATTTCAACGAGAACAAATGATCCACTTTCCCATAGTGCTGATTGTTATCCAAGTTCAAGTTCTTCGATCAAGATTGTTCATCATCCAATGGAATCCGCTTCTGTATAAAGCCGCAGGAGCAGGGGAGTCATAATCGGGAAGGGAAATTAAAATCTCCGGACACTGAAAATCAAATCAGCAGTACCAAGGAAATATTCTTTGAATTCAAAAATTACGTTATTCAAAGCAGGGACGACCAAATAATTTTGACCGTAAACTTAAAACTTTGGTACTTACGTATTATACCGTCGACCGTTCAGAGCAGCCGTGAAATTCAGAGGTACACCAACAGAATAGTCAATAGGATTTGATAACGGTTTCTGATCATGGAACTAGGAAGATAGGGAAGTGCCGTAATAACTTTGACAGGCGCCAATGGTAAGTGACCTAGGGGGCGCCTCGTGCGCGGTTGGTTGGTTGGTTGGATTGGTAGAATCGCGGCTTCGTCTTCTTGAAATAAAACAGCAGAAAAAGTGAAATCGCTAGGTAGAAAATATGCCGAAACATTTAACTAACTTAGGAACGCGCGAGAGTTCGTTTGCTCCACTGAGCTGTTTCCTCCTCCGCTCCGCATTTAACTTATCAACCAAGCACCATGAAAAAAACTAAGACAAAGCGGCTTTTAGTGAGCAAGCATATGTCTCTACCCATCGACTTCTCTCCTCTGATCAACCAAATATGCACACGTAGCTCCCTCTATGTCACTTATATTTGGCAACTGGGAAATCCATTGGATAGATAGACCACGGCAGTTCCCTATATTCCTAGTTCCATGTTTCTGATTCAGCGTCACGGTTGACGGCATAATACGTGAGAACCAAAATATCTCTCCATGACTGCTAGTTTTAACAATTAAAAATTAATGATTACCAAAAAGTGAAGTGACGTAGTTGTAGTGCCTCTCTCTTCCACCCCCCTCAGGTCAGAATTCTCGGTACTTACGAATTATACCGTCCACCGTTCAGCAGCCATTAAATTCAGCGGTGCTATAGAACAGTCAATGGGATTTTAAACGTTTTCGGATGAAGCGGCACGGTCGAGGGTCATAATACGTAAGAACCGAATTATCTTCTGGATTTGAGCAAGGTTGACTTACGTTCTTTGGTTAGCGGTTAAACAGCAATCCAAGAAGGGTTCCACCAATCAGAGTCGTCGGTGATTCCTTCTTTGATTGGTGGTTAGCCGCTGATCAAGTAGCACAGACTACCTACGGGATAGATAAAGTGGGGGCCATGTTAACTTGGGGAAACAAAGGGTTTGCCTCATCTGACTACGACTTTCTGTCACAGGTTCTGTCGTCGCCTTAGAATCAAAAACTACTATCTCCGTTCGGCAAACTTCGGGGACCCCGATCCTTGGCGACTTATAATCAGACGCCAATTCAAACCACTCCCCATAAAAAAATCCACCAATTAAATACCACTAAATCAAAAAATAATAATAATTACTTCAGATCGTTGCAGGCGCTCATTTGATTGGTTTGGCACTTTGCCAGCTCGATGATGTCACGCTTACGAACCAATGAAATGAGCTTTCTCGCTTACAATTCCGAATATTTCCGAATCAGACCAGAAGGCAAGATTGATTTTAAGATGAAGAAAATATTGCCCCTGATATGGCAAGCTGCTTACGATATCAGACCTCCAAGATTAACATTGAATCTAGCTCGTTTCGCAGCAGCCAATGAAATAATTGGAACTCTTTTTTCGTTATAAAAGAAAAACTAATCATGGTAGAAGTACAATATTTTAAACACATATACAATTATTTTTTACAAAAATATTGTCGTTTCGTTTTTTAAAAAATTCGAATTAGTTTTAGAATTATTAAGATTCAAAGTTTCAATATTTTCCCTTTCTAGGACTGAAGTGAATTAACAATGGATAGCAGCAACCCTTTAACAACGCCAAAACCGCCAACAAAACGAGTAGAATGAACAACTACTGTGAATGAAGCTGCGTGAATTTTCAGAGATAGTAGTTTTTGATTCTAAGGCGACGTTGTAACAGCTCTCCCCATGGTATCACCCAGTTTGAAGGTTTAACGACCTAGTACGTCCACAAGTATCCTCTTGTTCTTTATTATCAAGTAACGATAATCAATGTTTAAATGCGTTAAATTTTGGGATTTCTTAAAGTTCTTTAAAAGTTTAATGTTAAAATGAGGGTAACATGTGGTTAGGGAAAAATACAGACCCCTAAAATTTATGGCCCTTAAGGTGGGATCCTAAACACACGATTATCGCATTGAGAGGACCTCAAACCATTCTTTATAGTTAATTGTAAAATGAAGAGTTCTAATATGTTGAAAATGAACTAGAATTTTTGCAAGCTGACAGTTAGCTGTTAGAAAGTACAGTAACCGATTATCGATTTGGTAAGAATCCCACTAAATAAGAAAAAATGTCTGGATCAGCCTCGTGACTCGAAGAAAATCTTATGCAAAAATAATCATCGAAATTTCGGGGTGAGGGATCATCCAAATCAATGGGGGGTGGGGGGAAATCCTCAAGTTTCCCTTAAAAATTTAAAAACATTGGAGAAAACATCAAAATTTTAAGGTGGTTTGTCCAATTTGACATCCTCGATAAGAGTCTACCAGCCGCCATGTTAACCTACAGCTAAAATGATGACACACAACCATATTTATCCAACTATTAATATCATTATTTTTGGATCCTAAGATAATATTTAGTTCACATCTTCGATAAGAGTCTACCAACCGCCATGTGTACCCGCAGTTAAAATGTCTGACAAGTGGCAACCATAGAGATTGAACGATTAATATAATCATTATTGGATACAAAGATAATACTTAGTAGATTATTTGGATCGTTTTACAAGAACGTTCAATCGCTAAGCGAAGAAGTAGCGCCAAAGTGCGCCTAATTATCAAAATGAAGTTGACGACAAAAACTTTGCAAAGAGGTGCCAACCTGAACCCACTTTCAGAGTTTTACCAATTATGCTCTGTTCATTTTGAACTGGCGCTTGAAAATATTTCCTTCCCCCACCACCGATCGGTAACCATAGCAACTATCCTCGTCAAAGTGACGAAGAAGGCTTACTATTGGCTGCTCTAAGAGCGTAACTATGGCCACGCTTCTAGTGTGGGGGAAAGCACTATTTCTCAAGCGCCAATTCTAAATGAATAGAGTATAATAGTTAAATATCAATGGTTGCCAGCCATCGTTTTAGCTGTGGGTAAAAATGGCGGCCGGTACTCTTATCGAAGCTGTACCCAGATTTGATACCGGTCCTCCACGGCGAAAATAAATCAAGTACATAGTCCAAACGCCACGAGAAAAAATAACAAAATTTTCTAAAGAAGTTCAAATCCAAATGATAGTCATACAGATCTGGTACAAAACGTTTTTTGTATCGTTTATCCAAAATTGAGTGGAATAACCAGTTTCCATAACAACCGCAACAATATTGTACGACGTCAAAAGTTTTTCTCGTGGCGGTAGGGCTATAGTTGCGAGTACCAACTACAACAATCAAATCTGCTCCAGTTTTAACTTAAAGGTTATTTGGAGAAAGCATCATATGTATTAAAGACTGAATCTTGTACGTTAAGACTAAAGTAGTCTACTTTCTGTCCGTTTTTTAACTGCTTAGTTTCGATAAAATGAAAAAGGAATAATCGTTTCACAATAAAAAAACAAGTTGACACTTTTTAAAGAGGTATTAAACTTAATGTTAAATAACTCAACTGAGTAAAATAACAATAAAAAATTTCTTTTGTAAAGACAATAATTATATTCAAACGCATTAAAGAGTTAACTGGTTATATTTCCTAATACTGACTTTAGTTTTAGGTCAAAACCTGTTTCTTATTTTGTAACAAAATAGTGAAACAACATTCAAATATGTTAGAAAACAATTCAAATTTTACACTTATTAAACTTAAAGACAGCTTACCTTACACGCAATATAAAAAATCCATTCGTTTGTACTGTTTCAGTATTAAACTTTACTGTTGCCACAAGCAAAACACTTGAAAGTTCCACTGTTGCCAGTTCTTTCCCTAAACTTATGTTTTAAAAAATTTATTTCGAAATCAATCCTATAAGAAACAAATCAGCTATCGTGCCCTTTCACTTATCTATAAAAACTTTGTAAGATATGTTAAGGGGCGGATATTAGTTACAATTTAATTTAAAAGAAAAGTTAAATATCTTGTAAAACATGCATAGATCTTGCCTTGTACTTTTGTTTCATAATTATTTTAGTAATCTGACAATATCTAGGAGGAAGAAATTGACATTTTTATTTCTTTAGGGTTGCATGTTCAACTACGAAGAGTTTTTTGTAACAGTTTGCTATACTTTTTCTCCTTTTTTTGAAAAACCAGGCAATTTGATAGTTCTAAAATTGAAAAGGTACTTGATGTAAGAGTAAAAAATAAATAACTTTTAATTAAATTTCATATTGGCATTCAAATTCTTTGGAATTTGATTTAGTAAAAGTATTTCAGGGGATCCCAAGGTGTCACCATTTCAGGACTAAAATTTAAGTTCTTATTTTTGTAATAACCTGTTAAAAATGTTTTAAAATGTTTTTGGAAAAATAAGCTTATTTTTTAAAGTTAAAATGAATTAACCATAATTAAAATAGTTTCTTTGAAGTAGATATATCCGCAAACTTAAAGGTCAAATGTTACGTTTAAAACTGAACTTAACTATTTTACGTTTAGGATTTACAGTAATTTCTTTATAAAAAAAGCAAGGAATACTTATTGATAATGTAGAATGAGTAATCACCCAAAAGGGGAGATATATTAACCAATTTATCTCAAATGACCCACTTTAATATATTTACTCTCATTTTCAGTTATATTAACCCTTTATGCCCCAAATTATTTTCCTCATCCTCATCCAAAATATGTCAAGTTTACGTAACTGCAACTATAAGTAAACTAAATTTGGCCTTACATGACGAAAATTGAACGAATTAGGAACATTGGGAAGTGGGACTTACAAGTCTCGTCGGGACATTAAAATGTTAAAATCCGAAAAGTATATTTTGATTTTACAATATTTAATTTTTGTTTCTATTTTCAATAACTAAATTAACGCTTTGTATAATAAAGTTTTATGATTATGTCTTTGCTCTGGCCTTGTATTTTTACATTTGTTTAATTTTTAGAGAGGATTAGAAAAAAATCGCAATTTTATTTTACATTAATATTTTATACTTTTACCTACGTATTGTATCCTGTATCAGATTCATTATTTGTGAGAGAGCAAATTGTCTGGAGAGATATAAGAATTTAGTTCAGTTACTTTTTTTTATTAAAATTAACACTTTACATTGTTTTAAAAGAGACATCTTCAACACATTTATGAGAAATTCGATGCTGTTAACACTACAGTTTAAACTTAAAAGAACCATCGAAAAATAAAAAAAATACTTAATTTACACAAATAAATAAAAATTAGATTAAATAACTTTGAATCCTACATACTACAAAAATAAATAGATTTTTGACAACTCACTATAATTATACCTAAGAAAATATTTTTATTACAGTATTATAAACTGGTATTTATTATACAGGGTGTATCTGAAATGGTGCAACAAACTTTCAGGGATGATAGTACTCATCAAGACGAACAAGAATCGTTATAGAAAGGGGGGTCCCATACCAAATCCCAGGGAGTTAAAAATGGAGCGACACCCCAAAAAATCATTGAAAAATTCAATTTGTAGAAGAACTACTATTGGTAAAAACTTAATTATGGTCTCAAAAATTGTGGTTTAATATGATCTTTAAAATGACCTCAAAAGTCTCTTCACTTTAAAATTTGTTTTATTATGAAAAAAGTTAAAAAACACGAAAAAATGTGAAAACTCTGCCAAAACCTTATTTTGTATTTCGAAATCATTTCTTTTGATTTGATAATCTGAAAGATCATAGTTGAAAACTCTTAAGTCCAAAGTTTCACGTAAATACAATCAATATTAAACGCTTGAGATCCTGATAAAGTTTGTTTTTTGCGTGCGCTAACAGCCGTTCTGGAAACAGCTCTAGAAAACTGTTTCCGCACGCAAAAAACAAACTTTAACTGGATCTCAAGCGTTTAATATTGATTGTATTTACATGAAACTTTCGACTTATAGATTTTCAACTATGATCTTTCAGATTATCAAATCAAAAGAATGGATTTCGAAATACAAAGTAAGGTTTTGGCAGATTTTTCACATTTTTTTTTGTTTTTTAACTTTTTTCATAATAAAACAAATTTTAAAGTGAAGACTTTTGAAGTAATTTTAAAGATCATATTAAACCACAACTTTTGAGACCATAATTAAGTTTTTACCAATAATAGTTCTTCTACAAATTGAATTTTTCAAAGATTTTTTGGAGTGTCGCTCCATTTTTAACTCACTGGGATTTGGTCTGGGACCCCCTTTCTATACCGATTCTTGTTAGTCTTGATGAGAACCATCATCCCTGAAAGTTTGTTGCACCATTTCAGATACACCCTGTATAGAAGATGTTAATAGAAACTTGAAAAATAAATTACTTACTTAATACCAACAATCTCAAGCAGTATGTATTCATATATTATCCAAATATTTAAAATAACTATTCTGCCATTTTAAAACTTCAAGATCAAATTATGAGCCCTATTTAAAATTGCTTAATTTTGAGGGTCCAAAAATAAAATATCCTTTCTAGTTTTCAAAAGCTATTAAAATATAACTTCATTTGTATGTATTTTCTTATCCGAAGATTATGAAAAATATTTCAATCGAGATAATTACTAAGAAATAATGCACATAAATCATAATTGAAAAACTAACACAATTATTAAAAACATTTCATTTCCTCCATCAAAAAAATAAATATTTCAGTTACACACAAAAAGAATAAATAAAATTAAGGAAAAAAAGTTATAATGTACATCTTCATAATAAAAAGTTTAAGTTTTCTCAAAAGTACACAAATTATTACTACATACAACAAGCTAATATATGATATTCAGTCTTTTTTTAACAAATAGACAACTGCAATTAGTTCATAAACAACTTCATACTAAGCATCACTATTTAAGTAAGACGCAATAGATAGATGCAATAAATTCTATATTTTCTATTGATAGAAAGATTATATCTAAAATTTGATGTTACACTTAAAATTTCCAGGATGAAAAATTGAAAATACTTTGATTTTTATAGTTGTGAGATATTTCAAATCCTCTAATTTCACGAAAGTCTTCTTTTGTATTAATTTAATTACTTAGAGCAGGGGTTCTCAAACTTTTTAACATCGCGACCCACTTTTGAGAAACAAAATCTAGCGCGACCCACCGATTTTAGTTAATTATTATTAACTGAACTGAGATAATTATCTCATGGCCCCCTCACATAATTTTAACTTCTCTGACTGAGGGTGTTCACCAACTATTTAGTTACAACAATAAATTATTGCATACACGTATTAGAAGAGAAATTAACTTTTTAGAAAATTAAAAGCCAGTATTTGAGTTTGAGAGTATGAAATAGTTTAACTGTGAGCCATCAATGATCCCTACAATAAAAAGGGGGATCTGGGGGTCCTCTCTCAGAGAAAATTTTAAAATTTGACCTTTTTACACAGGGTTTAACTTGTTTTTTTTTAGCAAAAACGGATAAATTGCAGTTGCATCATTTCCTAAGAAAATTTTTAAAATTTGCATTGCTCTCCCCTGTGTGAATGGGGTGAAGCACTGAATGTTTTTTCAAATCTTATTTGAATGACAGATTATATTTGCATTATAGGCACATTAAAATGACACACATAGTACGTATTTACATTAATTGCCTTTTCCGCTCGTCATTAAGTAGGGTAGCTTTAAATTTTTATTCTTTTTACTATATGGGATTTTGATGAATTTCAAAATTTAAAAAATAGTTTTTATAATTCAAAAGTCAGTAACACGTTTGTAAAATTATGAAGATACTTCATATTCAGAAAAATTAAAAATCTTCTCGCGACCCACAGTTTGAGAAACTCTGACAGAGTACTTATTTAGAGTGAATAAAATGTCTTCGAAAGCCCACCTTTTAAAATTGCTGAATTTAAACCAAAAATTTACATCCATTATAAAATCTTTCCATTCAACAGTAAACCAGTTAGGTACTTTTGCTAGGAGATTTTGAATTTTAAGAAATAGTCTTGTTCCGAAGTATTCTATAAGGATAAAAATGTAGAGAAAGAAGTCTTAAGCAATAAATTAGCTATTAATGATTGTTATTCCATTAGCTGTTTTGGAAGATTACTGAGCTCAAAAATGAGTCCCAGTGGATACAACAAAAACCATATTTAAATATGTAACAAAAGCATATAGTCCAGTCAAATTGTCCTAAAATAAGGCCATTTTGGGAAAATTTTGGGGTAGAAGATATTTTTTGCTATCTGTATGTTTTTTGGGGTGCTGAATCCGAATCTGAGGTTTGCCAACAAAATTTCGTGACGGAACATAGTGAAAATTCGAAAAAATGGCAAAAATTCGCCCCTTTTTTTCGTTTTCGGCCCCTAGAACATTACCTTTGCGCTTCTGAGCTAAACAGTCAATCCAAAAAATAAAGAACACTAACCAAGCTACAAAAAAGTCAATTACAACTTTTCTCTCAGACGCATAGTTTCGCCGATAGAGCACGTTGAAAAAGGGGCTATTTTCGTTCGATTATTAAGAAATAAAAAAAATTTCACTAGTATCTCCAAAAAACCGTATTTTTGGAACAGGATACTATAAAAACTGCCAAAATAATATTTCACATGAAATTAGCCATCTAAAAACTCCAATAATGATTACTCAATGCATTTTTGTTCGGTGATTTCTCTTAAGAACGAAAGTTCGACAGGAGATAATGGTATTTCTATAACTAAGTTGCTTCTTCGAAATTACATGCAACATTTTTCTATTGACTGCTCTATATGTTTTTGAGGGTGCTAAATCCGAATTTGAGGTTTGCCAACAAAATTTCATGACGGAACATTGAGAAAATTCGAAAAAATGCCAAAAATTCACCAATTTTGTTCGTTTTCTGCCCTTAGAACATACACTTTGCATTTCTGAGCAAAACAGTCAACACCAAAATAAAGAAGAGAAAACAAGCTACAAAAAAGTCAATTACAACTATTCTCTCAGATGAAGGGTTTGGACGCTAGAGAACGCTGAATATTAGGGAGTTTTTGTTCCATTGGTGCAAAATTCATAAAATGTCACTCGTAAAAACGAAAAACGGCCTGTTTTGGAACAGGATACTATAAGAACGGCTTCAATTGTGTGTTACGCCCATGAAATCAAAGTTCTGCATACTCAAATGTTAATTGATAAATAATTAAACATAACTATAAAATACGACCATTAGCAACATTTTGGGATTACTGTAACATTGCTCATTGTTAAAGGCTTTAATAGTGCATTAATTAATTAAAGGCACGATTTATTTCCTGTAGTACCTATTTTTCTATATATTACTTTGATTAAAGCCTTTAACAATGAGCAATGTTACAGTAATCCCAAAATGTTGCTAATGGTCGTATTTTATAGTTATGTTTAATTATTTATCAATTAACATTTGAGTATGCAGAACGTTGATTTCATGGGCGTAACACACAATTGAAGCCGTTCTTATAGTATCCTGCTCCAAAACAGGCCGTTTTTCGGTGATACGAGTGACATTTTATGAATTTTCCACCAATGGAACAAAAACTCCCCAATATTCAGCGTTCTCTAGCGTCCAAACCATTCATCTGAGAGAATAGTTGTAATTAACTTTTTTGTAGCTTGTTTTCTCTTCTTTATTTTGGTGTTGACTGTTTTGCTCAGAAATGCAAAGTGTATGTTCTAAGGGCAGAAAACGAACAAAATTGGTGAATTTTTGGCATTTTTTCGAATTTTCTCAATGTTCCGTCATGAAATTTTGTTGGCAAACCTCAAATTCGGATTCAGCACCCTCAAAAACATATAGAGCAGTCAATAGAAAAATGTTGCATGTAATTTCGAAGAAGCAACTTAGTTATAGAAATACCATTATCTCCTGTCGAACTTTCGTTCTTAAGAGAAATCACCGAACAAAAATGCATTGAGTAATCATTATTGGAGTTTTTAGATGGCTAATTTCATGTGAAGTATTATTTTGGCAGTTTTTATAGTATCCTGTTCCAAAAATACGGTTTTTTGGAGATACTAGTGAAATTTTTTTTATTTCTTAATAATCGAACGAAAATAGCCCCTTTTTCAACGTGCTCTATCGGCGAAACTATGCGTCTGAGAGAAAAGTTGTAATTGACTTTTTTGTAGCTTGGTTAGTGTTCTTTATTTTTTGGATTGACTGTTTAGCTCAGAAGCGCAAAGGTAATGTTCTAGGGGCCGAAAACGAAAAAAAGGGGCGAATTTTTGCCATTTATTCGAATTTTCACTATGTTCCGTCACGAAATTTTGTTGGCAAACCTCAGATTCGGATTCAGCACCCCAAAAAACATACAGATAGCAAAAAATATCTTCTACCCCAAAATTTTCCCAAAATAAATACTATTTGACTGGACTAATATATGTAGCTACAAATTAAACACTGATGTGAAACTAATATGTCATTATCCATGTACTAATATACATTTAAATTACTTGAATAAGCAAGTTTGAAACTTTTGTACAACATCATAAATCAGTTATTTTATCATAACGAAAAACTATTGATATTTTCCAAGGTGGTGATAGAAATCTGGTACTTTAGGAGAAAAGCGCTAAAGATTGTTTTAGATGTCATAGTACTCAGCACAAAACGTATCTTATCCGAAAGAATAAGTTCAAGTCACCACAAATCAAGTAACTATGTTGAAGGATCTTAATAAGTAAATTTCACAACATAGAGAAAACTATGTGTTGTTGTATTCTACTTCCTTTCATTTGAAAATGTTTGCCAGTACTAATTATTTACTCAAGATCCTCGTTTAGTTGTTTGAAAGCACTCTCTCCAAATTTTTCGCAAAATTTTAAATGCTCTAAAAAACCAATAATGACACCTTACTTTTAGTTTTTAATCGCATGATGTAGATCAACAAACTCTACGATCAAATTAAGGTTTAGTTTTGGTGAATTTGAAGATGAACACAACAGAAATGAACCAGCGTTATCTCCATACAATAGCATCCTTTCTTGCACTGATATCCCGGCTCAAACAGCAATGGATCCTAACAAAGGATCCTAAACGCTATTTCGAAATGCCATCTTACGTTAGAGGACAGCATTACAAATGTCAGTAAAGCTGTGTTGATTGACTCTATGATAAATTATATCGGTAAAACACTCAAACTCCGCCTAAGCAGATTATTTTTTCAGCCTCTTATGACGTGACAAATAAGGCGTAAATTTCATGAGTAAGTTCACCTCAAACAGTAAAAATATTCAAGATTTATCCAAATTTTCTCATGTGTGGTCAAATTTCGTTTACCTCTAGTTGCAGTTACTTTACATTTTTAGTATGAGTTGAGCCACAAGGCATACTGCATGTTTTTTTTTATTTCTATTATCCCATATGGCCGAGGAGCTTGGACTCTGTTCTGGTACTGTTTAGCCCTGCTTATGAGTTATGGAACTGCTATGCAAAAGCTACACATTTGTTCATTATGTATACTGAAATGGAGGATAAAAGGAACTAAAACCGCACTGCAGTTCCAATATTCTTTGGTTTTTCTTAAGCTTTTTTTAATTCCTGTACACACCATATTGCACATTTAAAATCCCTAACAGTTCCGTTTGATCCATGCGGTCACCGCATATCAAAAATAAATAATTTCATCGATCGAATGGAAGGTGATAAAACCTTCCTTTTTATTTTAAAACAGTTCAAATTTGAAGGTTTCCTTCCTTAGTATTAATTTATATCGGTTTTGTATGAGGAATAGTCCACATCTTTTAATGATGTAGAAAGACTTCTGTGATGAAGTATCCTTCCGAATGAAAATAGAACCTCATTCGAGGGGCTTATATCATGTCTTCTTTCATGAAGCCAGAAAGTTTCCTCGAGTTTTTCCCATTCCGTCCACACGATGGACTATCGGGAACCAGAAGTGACGTTCTATTATTTGCTGTATGATCTTTCTGTAAAGAGAGAAACGAAATGCATTATACGCAAAATGAGTTCAAGCATCGAGGAGGAATAGAAGTGGAGTGAACATTCCATCAAGTGAACTTCAAAAAAGAGTACCCGTCATTAACAGGGATACTGATTTGGCGCGTTATCGCTTGCTTGGTAATTTCAAAACTATAGCAGGGATGCGCAGAAGCTTGCCCACAAAAGGAGACACTAAGAATGCATGCATTATTTTTATGAAAAACACCACACAGGAGAGATAGTGGTGATCAATGGTAACCCTAAAGAGTGGCTCCAGAAAAACCGCCAAAGACCACCGTCACGTGATGACCGCGAATAAGCAGTACCCTCTATAGCTTAGAAAGCCCGAACACTGATTGCTGACGTCAGTAAGAGAAGGCTGAAGCTCGCCCCGCCTCTCCAATCAGGGATCTTACCTTCTGTAGCTGAGCCTCACAGAGGACAATGCCACTGATAGCTACTGAGCCTCTCAGCCTACCTCTGATTGGAGAGGCAGGGCGATTTTCAGCCTTCGCTTGCTGACGTCAGCAATCAGTGTTCAGGCTTTCTAAGCTATAGAGGGTGCTGGAATAAGTGACTTATGTCACGCGATGGCAGTCTTACTGAACTTTCATGCTGTGCATCAGTGTGCAATGTGCATTCTTGGCGTCTTTTTTTGTAGCTAAGATTTAACGCACATGCCAGTAAGGCTAATCGCGCACTAGAGACATTTGTCAAGGCGACTGAGACAAAATTATCAACCTGGGTATTCCAAGAAGCTATATCGCGCGCGCATTAGGTTGCTAAGAATCTTGCTCTCGAGTGACAGTTATGTTCTAGTCGCCGCGACGGAAGTCTCTAATGCGCGCTTAGCCTAATAGTTTTGAAATTGATAAGTAAGCGATAACGCTCCAACTCATCGCCAGAAGCCCTGTCTCTTTTGTGTACTCTTTTTTTTGGAGTCATCGATTCAATCGGAATGCTCACTCCACTTCTGCAGGGTGTCTCAAAACGATAGTGCCAAAGTTGACCTGCAGGTCTGTCTTTCCATGATACTTTCCAAACAAGATTTTCTCGGTTACCCATGTCCACAAATGTGAACTGTGTCCGCTAGAGGATAATGTTCTTTAGTGAAGGATGACGTTTAACTGTTTTATTATAATTGGAAATTCAATTGCAGTCGACTCCACTTAATGTGATCACGGTTAATGTTATCAATTGGGCGCAAGTTCAGACTTGCGTATGCGCCAAGTTTTTAGCGATAAAGATGACTAATATGGTAACCCTAACTCATGTTAAAATAATTATTTGGCTTCTAAATGTGCCGCTAAACAGCCAAAATTCGCCAAGCATACGCAACTCTGAACTTGCGCCATCAATTGTATAATGTTATCGAAAATGGCTGGTCCCGAACACTCCAATTTAAATTAACACAAAAAGTATCGGTTTTATCTAATCAGTGTATCATTTAATGTTATCAAAATTTCATGAAATCTCTTAAAATCCTTCTTTTTTCCCGTTGGAAAGACAATTTTAATACATACACACAAAATAAGTCATTAATTTTGTAGTATTATATGATCCACTCTTATATTCTTCTTCTAAAATGTTACTTACTTGAAAATCGATTCAATTACTTCAATATTGTCTACACAGTCGTAATTTCAATGCAAACACCCGAGATACAGTATTTACCCCTTTCTAGTTTTGAACCTCTTATTATTATCAACCGGATATTGTTATCATTTTGCTCATGTAGAAATGCGATCACATTAAGAGGAGTCTACTGTATTTCATATTTGGAGATAGCACCCCCCCCTTTAAACCAAATTTCATTAAATTCTTCCCGTAATTAGCAGAGATAATCACTTTCTTTTAACTTAAAACATTTTTATTTGCAAACCGTCTTCAAATTATAAAGTGATTTTCTCAGCTAATAAGGAAGTTGCATGTGTCAGATTTTCAAAAACAAACAAGTGTTCCGTATGGTTTTTTGTATGGTTGAATGTAATATCTAGTCAGTTTTTCAAAAAAATGTACAGGTAATTATAAATATTTTAATTTAAAAGTCGAGAAAAAAACGTTTCTGAAAACGTTTATTGTTTAAACTATAAGATGACGTCAACAATAATACCATCAACTCCATTGCTTTACAACAATGTTTAGTATAAGATGACGTCACATCCAAACTCTTGGCGTTTTCGCGCGCTTTTAAAAAGGGGATTTTTGTTAATTTTTTTGGCAATCAAAAAATTTCTCGATCGGCCTCAAATTTTGGGTAGTTGCTTATTTTTGCAAGAGGAATCGATTAAAAAAATTAAAAAAAATCATGCAACTTCCTCATTACCAGCAGAATGTTCTACAATTTGGTTTAGAATGATTTTCGGGGGTACTCTCTCCGATTCAAAAATAATTTAATTTTCCCGCATAATAAAACAATTAAACGTCACACTTTTTGTTTACATTATCAGATATGGGTTCCCCTGAAAATAGTGTTTGCCATGGCATGATACAGACCTGCATGTTAAGTTCGGAATAACCTTTCGAGACACACCATTTCTCTAATAACCACCAATAAAATTATAGTGGTTTTTTTCAATGGTAGTTAATTGAACAGTTACAATTCATTAACCAACAGACATGCCATAATTCGAACTTCCTTCGCGTTACCCGGTGGGCACCTGTAAACCGAAGCCACGGAGGTGAAATATTGTTGCCCAGGCCACACACACACACACACATTCGTTGGCACAACCATCTTTTTACAGGAGTGGCCACATTCATTCATCACAAGTACAGAAACTAATATCCATGCCAAACGGGGATTCGAACCCCCAGACGTACGGCTTCGCAGTCAGATGCTCTAACCACTAGGCCAGTACGTCGGCTAAAATTCTAGTGTTTGAAACAGTAAAAAAAACAATAAAAAGTTTGAAAGGAAGACTTTCGAATCGAGTTACCTCTGAAAAGGTGGTGATGAGCGTCGTCTTCCGGTGCGAGTTGCGGTGGACGGAGGTGAGTGACAAGCCCGAGTTGCTGTCGTTGTGGTGCTGAGGCGTTCGGCAGCTGTACACGATCTTTGCCAGGTGCTGCTTGAACAGCTTGGTGGTGAGGGTGTAGAGAACGGGGTTCAACGCAGAGTTCACGGGAAGCAGGAACACCGCCACCCACGCGTACAGGTCTTTTTGGATCTCCACGCCTGATGGAAGTCACAAGATTTGTGTTATGGTTTTGTAGTGTATCTCTTGTTCTACGGATCTTCTATACGAAGTTTTTTATTATAATATTTATCATTTAACTTCATTTTTATCTTAGTGATAATGAAAGCGATTTTTTGCACAACCCCACTTAATTAGGCGCTTATCTCAACTAATGGTAGGCCTTTGGGTAGGCGTGCACTGAGACTTTTCGTCGTGGCGACTGGAACATAACTGTCAATCGGGCTATGGAAAGAAGCTAGAGCACGTGAATTTGACGACGAGACTCTTGGCCGATTGCCATAGCTCGAGTGACCGTTATGGTCCAGTTGCCGCGACAAAAAATTCTCAATGTGCTCCTACCAGCCTGGGGGAACAGTCACCGTGACTGTCTGCTTTTCTAATGTAACTGCAGTCGTAGAAATGAACGCGATTGGATTTCATTCCTTATGAGTATCTTTCTGGTAGTGTTCACTATATTCTAGGCTTTTCGTAATCCGCAACACTGCGCTAGCTCATAAGCCATCTAGAACAAGGAGGCCTGGACACTTCACCTCGATGAGTCATTCTCTCCGTCTTCAAGGTGGTGAACCTCCAATAAGCGAGCGATTCTCATGTTTTCCCCCGCTCCTCAACCAATCGTTCGAAAGCTTTCGACGGAAAAAATGACTCATCCTCTTAACTACCCATGTCCTCTAGCTCTAGATGGCTATGGCTAGCTTCAAGGGTTAACCAAATAAGGAAGATGTTATAATGATTTTTTAAGATCACTGACAGGAGCATTGGTAGGAGGATGCTTGCTGAGTATACGGCAGTTCTTCACATCCCACTAGGAGGGATCTCCCTCCTAGTCTAGGTGAGAGGTCCCTCCGTATTGCGGTGTAACATATCTCAATGATATGGATGTAGTTTCTTTTCACTGCTTTTTGTTTAAAGTTCTGTAATTTTTATACAGTTTTGAATTCTGTCCCCGGTTATTATTTTACGAAAAAACGAAATTTCAACCTACCAATCAGAGCAAATTCAGCTTAAAGTGACAAACTGGGATTAAAGTATTGTCTTGTTTTAAAAGGGAGTATTTCTCCACTATCTCTGATTAGAGGAAAATATATGAAAACTCCAGCTCTCAAGCATCGCCTCCAGCCATGGACCGGTTTCGTCCTTGTTAGGACTTATCAGCACGGCATAGGAAGGCAGACTTTTTCCGTTTTAGTCGGGTAGACTAAAAGCTCTCCCTCCGCTCTCTTGTGTTGTCTTCCTATGCCGTGCTTCCAAATAAGGACGAAACCGGTCCATGGCTGGAAGTGATGCTTGAGAGCTGGAGTTTGCCTTGTATTCAAGCCAAATTGAGCATTTTCAATCACATGACTCAGACCTAAAAACCGCCTTGGCAACATATTGTTTGACCTATAGCAGTTAACAGTTAAAAGAAAATAACTGGTCATGGAATGCTTCTATTGGAACATTTGCAATCACATCACATCAACAGATACCGCCGCACCTAACAACGGCCTTAGCAACAGACTGTTTGACCTACAGCAAGGAAGAAATTTAATGGCCGTGACGTCACCTGAAAACCATCTATTCTATTGGCATCTGGTCGTAACGAAGGAGAAAACGTAAGCGGTTCTGCTTTATTTTTGGACATAAGTTAAGGCAGGGCGTGAAATTAAATTGAAACTTTGAATCTAAATAATTATAAAACTGATTCGAATTTAAAAAAAAACCACAATCTTTTTGAAAAAAAATAATTTTATATTTGTTTAAAAGTTTCTACTTCTACCATGATTAGTTTTTCTTTTATAACGAAAAAAAAAGTGTTCCGATTATTTCATTGGCTGCTGCGACACGAGTTAGATTCAACGACTATCTCGGTCGGTTGTGGGCTTGGCGTGATGTCGGAAAAAAAATTAGACCGCTGGAAACCATGGCAACGCACAGGGGAAAGGTGTGGAGACTGGGGAAATCACGTGATCTTTCAACCGCCGATTCTAATTACACTGACTACTATATAGCTGACTAATATCTCTAAAAAATGAAAAATGCTCTGTATATACCTGCCATGGCGATGACCTTGATAAGCACGATGGGTACCCAGCAGAGGAAGTCTGTGCCAACGATGAAGGCGAATCGTTTGGCGATGGTACGGTCCTGTAGTTGTTGGGTGGAGCGCAGACCGATGCGCGAGTGCGAGATGGTAAAGAACATCGAGATGTAGGCGAACAGGATGAACAGGAACGCCGCCAGGTTCAGCCCGCAGAACAGGAACGTAGAGTACTCCCACGCCTACCGAGAAACGCATGTGAGTGAGTATGGGCCATATGCAACTCCGTTTTACGACTATTTGGTTGACGGTTGAAGCTGGTCGAATCCTACTTCCAAACAACTCAACTATCGTTTTCTTTAGTCATTTGCCCAGCTTGCCGCTGATTGGTTGGAATAAATAAATGGAGCTACATCATCGGGCATTTCAACCAATCAGAGGAAAACGGCAGCGGATGAAACGGCCGACGCCTGCTCCTGACCTGACGTTACCGTTGTACGGTGGATGACGGTGAAATACGGTTCCTTAGAACGTAACGAAACGGAGTTGCATCCGGCCCTATATGTTGACCTACCGCCACGAGAAAAACTCTGACTGTTGTTGGCATTATAATAAGTGAAGGGGAAACATTGTAAAAAAATTCGGCACTCTGCACGAAAAGTGATGGATAGAAATTAATGCATTTACAGATTGATGTTACACCGCGATACGGTGGGACCTCCCCCTAGGCTCGGAGGGAGGTCCCACTTAAAGCCCTGGATCCTCTACCTTAAGTAGCGACATCACGCTCAATCGGCCGCCATTGTGGGGAGAACTCACTACTAGTCTGGATAGTCTTGCTTATCGTCACTAGTAGTGAGTTCTCCCTACAATGGCGGCCGATTGAGCGTGATGTCGCTACTTAAGGTAGAGGATCTAGGGCTTTAGTCCCACTACCCTCGAGTATAGGTGGGAGGTCCCTCCGTATCGTGGTGTAACATCTCTCAATGTCTCTTTATATACAAACGTGGAATAATTATTGAAACAGTAGAGGTATAAATACTTCCACTGTTAAGCAAAAAACTAAAGCATCATTTATGGCAATATGTGGCAATGCAATTCCATAATTTTCATTTTGAATTTTTGATAATCAATCCGAATATGACATTTAATCAGGCATTTAATAATAATCCCAGTTCAAAAGAAGCAATTGTAAAAAGAGAGGTAAAATTATTTATTATTTATAGTCAATGAAATAATGTTAGACTTTTAGCTTTAATATTTTTTCAATCTTATTAGCTTTGATTTTGGTCTTAAAAACAATAAAGATCAAAGTTAAGGCAATTAGTTATTTGAAGCATAAAAGTAATGCTTGAAAGTTTTAATTATGTTTCAAATTGAAATTTAGCAATAAATGCTTGGTTCAATTTCGTTAAAGGTCCTGCTAAATATCACCAGGTTTTTATGAGCGCCATATATTCAAATTTTTCTGATTTTTATTGATCTAACTAAACATTTTAATCTATTCGTTTGAAATTATTTAGCAATATTTCTACTTTTCAGTGACAAAAAGAGCATGGTGGTATTTAGCGGGACCTTTAACGGAACATAACCAAATTATTTAAATAGTTCCAAAGCGCTAAAGGCTAAAATAAAGTGTCTGTACATATTTTTCCTTTTTTTTTCAAAATTAGATTTATCTTTCTAGTTGGAATACTACTTCTCCAAAAAGAACCTTGAAGAAGACTTCTATCTTTCCAAAATAATTAAAGAAAAACATGGATGTGAGTATTATTATTTTTTGTTGTGATAAGTTTTAATTCCATGCAAAGTTAAAATGGCTTTTCCATTTTAAAATACGCAACAAATTGAGACCATTAATTTCTATTCTAGTTGTACCGTTACATGTGTTGAGGAATTTTGATCGAATTCGAAAAGTGACTTTGGACACGGGCGTAATTTTAGAAGCCATTTCTCTCTCTAATTATTTACAGGTAAACTCTTCGGTTTCATACTGCAAGACAAGATCCCCTTGTGGTACCTAGGAGGTATGGGGGTCCTCCCCCAGAAAAAAATTGAAATTTGACGTGTAAAAGTAGGGTTTTAACTCATTTTTAGAAACGTTTTGAGTCCAAGGTGGCACTTTTCATCACTATTACCTTCACTTTTTGACCCAAAATGTCAAAATGTTTGGGATTTCATAAAAAGAAACACTGAATACCCCATTTTTATACTAATGGGGGTATGGGGGTCCTCCCCCAGACAAAATTTTGAAATTAGACCTAAAAGTTGGGTTTTTATTCCTTTTGAGAACCTTTTTGGGTCTCCAAGGAGGGGGGCACTTTCCATAGTGCCACCCCCCTGGATCCGCCACTCACTGCAACCAGGTACCACTTGGGCTTAATCTTAGTTAAGCTTTGGATTCGGCGATATTTCGGTTTCATACTACCACAACCGAAATATCGCCGAATCCACCGAGTAACGTACCAAAGATGTTTTGTCTTACTGTTAATATTCTCCTACATTTGTAAAGCTGTGAATTGGTTATCAGTTATCATGTATGGGTATGTTATGCAGTGGTAATTGAAAAAAAAATTTCTAGATCAATGAAGATGGGACAAAGGTCAAACGGATAAAACCTTACAACAAAGTTGCGAAAAAGTTATCAAGAAAAATAAAAAAGAAGGTAATCTTAGTGATTAAGTAAATACTGTTGAATATCAAAGAAAATCTTTTATTAGCTGCTTAATTACATCTTACATACCAAAAGTATTCCTTTATTAATTAAAATGTTTAAAGTTCATTAATTTAACTGTTTCCATTTTATTATATTAGTTATCTAGCGTTTGCGTTAAAAGTTTAAACTTATTTATTGATTTTAATAAATTAAATAAATGTTTCATATTCATAAAGCTGAATACCTCTAATTTTCTGTGAAAATTTCTATTTCAAGATTGAATTACAATTTAGTGACTATCAACTCTCAAGGAACAACCACCTCTTAAAGTTAATTAATGAAAGCAGTCAAGGATGTAAGTTCTTTATACAATTTTCAAATTACAGTACCATTGAAAACTAAAATTTTTTACTCTACTTTTCTAAAAGAAATAGTATATTTTATTTGTAAAATTTGGAGGAAATCTTATTTAGGGGTGAGGAGGTATTAGGATAAATGCTATAACAATAATAACCTTAAATTTTACATTAATAACTGATGAGTTGTATAAAAGCTCAATTTTTTCCAGATTCTTCATGTATATACTTTACTTAGATAAAATTGGAGGTACTATTCCGTTAACGTTCTTGCTAAATATCGGCGCAATCTCTTTTGAACGATATAGATTAAAATATCGACAAATTTTTCGGATTTTTAATGATAAACTGAACAGCTATTGATCAAACTAATAGTACGGGAGCTGACGTTAAAATGAAAAATTCATCTGCTCGTACACGATTGTAGTATGACAGGATAGTGTTAGTGGTGCTGATCACGGAATCGAGCGTCAGCTGGTCAGGTAGCGGTGGATTGAGCTTGGGGAGGGGGTCAAAGTTGCAAAAAAAGTGAAAAATAAATTAACCCATTAAGGACGACTTTAAAATAATGAAAATAAGTAACTTTTTCTTTCATATTTTGTTTATTTGGACCGAATATAGTAAGAAATGCCCATTTTCAGATTTTTCAAAAAATAATTTTTATGATTTTTTAACTGGCAACTTTTCTTGCCAACCGTCCTTAGTGGGGTCCAAACTCTGACAAATGAAAAGTCGAAAAAACTAATTAGAATGTTTACGATTTTGATAATAATATGTTTTTATACATAATTTAAAGAAATAGTACAAAAATAAAAGTGAATGGGAACTATACTGCTGATAGTGGGTCCAAGAAAGGGTATTTTACCCCTAATGAATAGGGCCTGTTTAGTCCGAAATATTGATATTCACCTAATTTCAGGCTTTAAAAATAGCCGAACTAGTACTTTTTAAGTCGGAACGGTTGGAACCCTTTGATTTCAGCACTTTAGCTAACTTTCAGGTTAAAATAGTTTTATTTATATCTCCCAGTCGGGGACATAGGGACTTTTTTTACCTGCCAGTCTTATATTTTCTCAACTTTCGTTTTTTTTATACCTTTGGTTAATTTTTTTGCCTTCCGAAGCTTTTTCTCTTATTGGTATTCTGCGTTGTTGTTAGTCATTCTCTATCAAAAAGTCATCATAATTACAAAATTCATCTTTATGGCTCCAGATTTCGCATATTTCCCACAGAAAATGTTGAAGATTATTCATCAACTCGATAAAAACTAATTATTGGCCCAATCAAAATAGGCTAAATAACTCCAGTGATATTTTAATTTATTTTTTGACTACTGTAAGTTTCTATAAAACCCTTTCAAGGAAAATAAATGTATCCAGAAATGATTTAGTATGAGATTGAACCAATAAATGTGTTAGGAATCGGTAAAAATCTAAAATCTATAAAAAAAACCCTCTAAAATTATGATCCAATGAAAACATTTAATCATGCTAAAGTATCAATAAGATCTACATTTATGATAAAAACTAAAAAAAGCATTGAAAATTATTAATTTGCAAAAGCTTCTTATGAGTAACTCGTAAAAGTTTAGACCACACATCAGACGATTGGCAACAAAAGTTGCCAGTAGAAGAAAACTCTTGCTATTGGCAATTTAAATACCCTCATTCCAACTGTAATTGGTAATAATATTTAGAATGGGATCTTGTGAATATGCTGCAATGGAAAAAAGTCACAAAAATAACCAAACCATTAGATTATTTTGGCGTTTTCCAAATGATCTCCCAGCCATCTCCAAAATGTAATGAAACGCTCTCTTTCTAACAGCGATTTTACCACCAAAACGGCATGAAAGGTATAAATTTCTATTTTTATCTGAATAAATACATTCTTCAGAAGCTGTTATCATGCATTTAAACTCTTAATGTCCTCTATTAGAGTCAGTAAAAAATGAAATGTCCCTTGGCAACTTTTCTTACCAACCGTCCTTAATGGGTTAATCTGCTCGTGTATGAAACTTGGTGGAGATGGTAGTTCAGGCCTTCCTGATTACAAAAGTGACCGTCAGCTGGCTGAGTGGAGGTGGAATGACCGTCAGCTGGTCACGTGAACTTGCAAACAAAAAAAATTATCTGACAATGTATGGACTTGGTAGGTTGTCAATCTCTGTTACATGAAGTAATAAGGAGTTACTAGTCTTCAACTTACACTAGCAACTCATGAATTAATATCTGTTATACTAGTAACTCGTTATTATTTCTGTAACAGAGATTGACTTCCTACCAAGTTTCTTGCTTTGTCAGATAAATTTTTTGCTTGCAAGTTCACACGACCAGCTGACGGTCATTCCACCGCCAACCAGCCAGCTGACGGTCACTTTTGTGATCAGGAAGGCCTAAACTACCATCTCCATCAAGTTTCATCCACCAGGCAAATGAATATATTTTTCTTTTTTTTGTACCTTTGACCCCCTCCCCACGCTCAACCCACCGCTACCTGACCAGCTGACGCTTGATTCTGTGGCGCTGCTGCGTTTAGTGCTGCGGTGCCTAAGTGAGGTGGCGCTGTGTGTTTGAGTGCTGTGGCGTCGGTGCTGAACTGCGCATGCCCTATAGGTATGTTTTTCTATAAAGCTAAGCGTTTCGGTGGCAATCGTAGCTTGCTTCTTTCTCCCTCTTTCGGCCGAGACTTTGTCTCACTATCAAAATTCCCTTTTTACTTAGCACTCAGCACCCGCGCCGCATCACGTAACTTTCTTTGATAATGTTTTTTATTGATGTTCTTTAATGTGAACTTTTTCACTTTTTTGCAAGAGATTTAACATTTTAATTGATAGTTCATAATATGTAAAGTTTTTCTGGATATTAAAATTGTTGTGTTTTATCACTACCTTGTATTTATTTATAGTACGACGTTATGGCTAGGCTGTGTAACCTTCTGATCCTAAAAATTAGTCTTAGAATGAGATTTAACTAGCCCCGCGTGCTATAACTGGTGACCCGGTTTATTACTGATTAACCTGTTTATAACTGATGACTTTAAGTGGTAAAGTGTAGTTTTGGTTAGTGATAGTATTCTGAGAAACTTTGTAATATTGCTAATTAACTGTTTTTCGGGTGCACTCTCTGATCTGCTTCTTGCAACTCGGGTAAAATGGCTGACAATACGTTGGGTACTGTTGAATCCGGTACGCCTCCAGCCGATACGCTCGGAGCTCAGGGCGATTCTCAAGTTTCTCGAATTGCATTTCGCGCACCACCACTTTGGAAGGATGAGATCGAGTTGTGGTTTTTGCAATTAGAATCTAGTTTCGAGGTTTCTGGCATAACCAGTGATCGCACTAAATACCATTGTCTTGTGTCGGTTCTCGACATTGAGGCTTTAACCTGCGTTCGGGAGTTAATACGTAGACCTCAATCTACTTATGATGAACTTAAAAAACAAATTTTGTCGTATTATACGCAATCGGAAAGTAGCATGTTGCGGAAACTTTTGCAGGGTCTGCAATTAGGTGATAGACGGCCAAGTAAGCTTCTTGCTGAGATGAAAAGCCTTGCGGGTACCAAGATGAAATCGGATGTTGTCCAAACTCTGTGGATGCAACGTCTTCCGATCCAGATACAACAAATTCTTGCGGTAAGTAAAGAACCCCTTGATGATTTAGCGCGGCTCGCCGACAGAGTGTGCGAAGTTTCGGACTTGACAAGTGTGAACGAAGTTTCAGCTGGACCTGAACCAGCGGTTAGTATGCAATCCTTGCAACGGCAAATTACAGAGTTGCAAAAATCTTTGGAGAGACCTCCTCGTGTACAGAGACGTGGGTCTAACCGTAATCGTTCTAGGTCAGGTTCTCGCCCACGCAAGAGGGTACCTAAGCATCCCAATTGTTGGTATCATTTCAAGTACGGGAGTAAAGCCAAAAAGTGTATACCCCCTTGTGAGTTTTCTAACAAGCAGGAAAACTAACTGGCTCATCTGATTTGGCGGTACCAGATGTTAGCCTGCAGTTTACCCGCCTTTTTGTTCGCGATCGGAAATCTGGTATTAGATTCCTGGTCGATACAGGCGCATCGTGCTCTGTCTACCCCAAAGACGCACACACTTACAAAGCAGCGGATCCCGCCTTTACCTTATACGCTGCTAATAACACAAAAATACCTACTTACGGTACAAGACGAATTTCTCTCGATTTGGGACTTAGACGAGTATTTTCTTGGACTTTTGTTGTTGCTGAGGTTTCGCGTCCGATCCTCGGCGCAGACTTCCTCGAGCAATTTTCCCTATTAGTAGACGTAAAAAATAAAAGACTAATAGATTCTTTGACAACCTGCTCAGTGGTTGCATCTCGGGCACCAGGGGAATCCATTGGCATAAAAACTATCGCCGGTAGTTCCCCATGGCACAAAATGTTGGGAAAATACCCGAATTTGACAAACCCTACTTTTCTAAATTGTCCCAGGAAAAAACATGGTGTAACCCACTGTATTTTGACCACTGGACCGCCCGTGTTTTCAAAACCACGACGGCTCAACCCTGAAAAACTTAAAGCGGCCAAGTCTGAGATTCAGAGTTTATTGGATTTGGGTCTAATTCGTCCATCAAAAAGCCCATGGGCCAGCCCCATTCATTTAGTTTTAAAGAAATCTGGTGAATACAGGCTATGCGGGGATTACCGTAGGCTTAATGCCGTAACTACCCCGGACAGGTACACAATACCCCACATTCACGATTTTTCCTTAACTTTGGATGGGAAAACGGTTTTTACAAAATTGGACTTAGTAAAGGCCTATCATCAGATTCCGATGGACCCTGAATCAGTAGAAAAGACGGCTATAGTAACACCGTTTGGGTTGTACGAATACTTGTTCATGTGTTTTGGACTTTCTAATGCGGCGCAATCGTTCCAGCGCTTCATGGACCAAGTCCTACGTGGTTTAAACTGCTATGTGTATATTGACGATATTCTCATAGCGTCTACTAATGAAGAGGAACACCAGAAAGATGTTAAAGCGGTGTTTGAGCGATTGAGCTCGTTTGGAATAGTTTTAAACCCAGACAAGTGTGTTTTTGCTCAAAAGCAACTAGAGTTTTTGGGTTACATGATTTCAAGTGAAGGCGTAGCTCCTTTGCCTGGTAAGGTCGAAGTTTTGAAAAATTACCCCAAGCCCAAAACTATCGATGAACTTCGTAGGTTTTTGGCCATTCTAAATTATTACCATCGTTTTCTAAAACATGCCGCCTCAGACCAAGCACCCTTACATGAACTGTGCAAGGGTAAAAAGAAAAAGGACAAAACCCCAGTTATTTGGTCTGAAGAAACCGATCTGGCTTTTCTTAAGTGTAAAGAGTCGATTGTCAGGGCAACAGCTCTTGCATACCCCAAAACTGGTGCGGAATTATCCGTAGTGGTGGATGCTTCCGATTTCGCTGTTGGTTCGGTTTTACAACAAAATGTTAATGGTGTGTTGCAGCCCTTGTCATTTTTCTCTCGTAAGTTGACCAACGCCGAAAAAAATTATAGTACTTACACTGCAAAAAAAAGGTCATCGATTTTACAGAAAAAAACTGTCAATTTTTGTGCCAGTTTTTTTCTGTTTTTTATACAGGTTTTTTCTGTTAATATTTACAGATTATCTGCTTATTATACAGGTTTCTTCTGTTAATTTTTTACAGATTATCTGTTTATATACAGGTTTCTTCTGTTATTTTTTACAGATTATCTGCTTATCGTACAGGTTTCTTCTGTTAATGTTTACAGACCACCTGCTTATTTTACAGGTTTCTTCTGTTAATATTTACAGATTATCTGCTTATTAGGTTTCTTGTTTATTTTTTACTGACTACCTGCTTTTTTGTTTCTTTTGTTAATTTTTACATACAATCTGTTTATTCAAATTTCTTCTTTGATTTTTCAGTCCATTAACCTAAACTTGAACTTATGTTTTTCTAGTTTTTTAAGAACAGCATATTTTCAAGAATCAACATTTAAAATATGTTCAAATAACAATGAACCTGAAAATATGTTCAAATAACAATGAACCTGAAAATATGTTCAAATAACCTGATCATCAGATACAGTAATCAAAATATTTCACATTAAATAACACTTTCACAGCAAAATATCTTTTATTAACATATCTATATTATGTTTACACAAAGCAATTTATTATTGTGCTTATATTTAACTTTAAAATTATACTGTTCAAAATTTATACTAAGAGTAAAATGTGATGTGCTGAATGTCATTTCACTCCATTTTCCTTAAAAATCATTCAACAAAAGTGATAACTCTAAAATGCCTCTCTTCACTCCACATTAATTGTTTGTCTTAACTTTGGTTCTCAATACATATCAATTAAGGATGGTAATATATCATATGTCCAGAAGAAAAATCAAGCCAAAAAATTAATATGGAGTGCTGAGTGGCATTACAGGGTTATTTTTGGACTTACTCTTATTAAAAACATTTTAAATTAAAGAAGCTACGTAATGATTGAAATGGAGTGAAATGACATTCATATTTAAATTATAATCCAGCTGATTAAAAAAGTATTTGATTGGTACTAATAAGTCCCTTTAACTAACTTCAATCAAACATATTTGATAATAAAGACAAAAGTAAACATTAATACAAATTACAATTTTTACACAAGTTTTAGCTTTGTGTATTTTATGTTTAGTAATTAAATCATATTGCAGTACAAAACTTAGATAAGTTTTTAAAAATATTTTCAAACTAATATAAAAATTTTAAAGGGGTTTCTTTAAATTCCTTCTGTGTAATTAAACAGTAGCGGCAAAAGTATTCACAACTAAAACTTTCTTGAAAACCCCCAACCATGTGTGAACCAAGATTATCACCAACAATGGCACTTACTGTACCCTGAACACTAGCATCGTTAACTTTTATACCTTGTGTTTCTAAAATTTTTAAGTCACTTATCAACTGCGAAAATACTTTTTCATGTCCAAAAAACTTCAAATCATTTTCTAAGCATAAAAGAACTAACTGAATATTATCGACGTTTGATCGATATGAGGAATGCAGATTAGTTAGGGTGAAGTATACACCAATGACTTGGTGCTTTTTCCTGGCTGACCCTAGGGGATTAACAACTTCAAAGGCATCTTGGAATAAAATTATTCCCAGAGCATTGGGACTTTTTTTAAATAATGGATTACTTTTATAAACAGAACCATCCATTACATCAAAAAATACTCCACTTTTAAGAGGTCTATTACTATTATCATTGATGTGAATACAAATCATTTCACAAGAGTCATAACTCTTAAATGTCACTCTTCACTCAATATTAATTTGTCTTAATTTTTGTTCTCGGTACATATCCATTATAGATTAAGGACTTTAATATAATGTATGTTCAGAAGAAAAAACAGCCAAAAAATTAATATGGAGTGCTGAGTGGCATTATAGGGTTATTTTTGGATTTATACTCATTAAAAACATTTTAAATTAAAGAAGCTACATAATGATTAAAATGGAGTGAAATGATATTGATATTTAAATTATAATAAGCTGATTAAAAAAGTACTTGAAAGGTACTAGGTTCCTTTCCACTGATTTCAAACATATTTGATAATAAAGACAAAAGTAAACATAAATGCAAATTACAATTTTTACACAAGTTTTAGCTTTGTGTATTTTATGTTTAGTAATTAAATCATATTGCAGTACAAAACTTAGATAAGTTTTTAAAAATATTTCCCAACTAATCTAAAAATTTTAAAGACAAAAAAACATGAAACCAAAATACTTTTTACACAATTAATCAAATAGAGATTGAGGATTATGTTTGATGAGCAAAATAAACTAAAATTTAAATAGATCTAAAAATATCTATTTGAAACAGCATGATGTAGGCACATACATTCATGTTTATTAGAACATGAAATATTATAGCAAAATTGATAGGATCTGGTGCTAACATTTTTAATATTTGAAAACCTGAACACTTTCTAAATGGCCATGTTGAGTCTCAATGCACCAATTAAACTCAGTGAAAGCAATAACATGAAAACGCAATTTTTTTTTTACCAAAGTTTCAGTCAGTTTTTCAATACATATCATTCCTTGACAGTGATAACTCCAAAATGCCACTCTTTACATAACATTGCTCGAGATTTTAGGTGAAAATCGGGAGGGCGGGAGAGAGTCTAAATCGTGAGGGTTGGCAAATCAATTACGAATCAATTAACTCATGTGTCGATACTTTGTTTATCAAATTCAAGATTTTTGAGCTCACTGTTTCTTTAGCCTTGAAATCAGGATCATTCTTGGATCCTCTGCAAGGATTAATTCCAAGAAAACATCTGAAAATAAATATTTCAACTAGAGTGAATGCAATGGAAACTAAAGGATTGGCTGTAAGAAGAGTAGTTCCAGAATTAAGAAACCCAGTATAATGAAGTCTTGGTATAGAAAGTAATCTTACCTCTGAACAAATTCAAGCGTTGTAGCAGTTCTTTTGGGATAGTGAATGTTAAACACATAAAAAGTGATGAACAAGAAAGTGAATCCCTGACAGAAATTGTCAGCACATAGAACCTTTTTCCTGTCAATGAACACTGTGAAGGATTTCGATAACATAACATCATCTCCTGAAAATTAAATAAAATGGAATGATGGAATGAATTTAAGTTTTCAAGTTGAACTTCCTTATCTGATGAGTGGCACACTATTCTGAACCAATGCAAAAGAAGACTATTGACTTTTCTACAAATTAGCAAAATAATTTTATCAATTTAACTCACCATAATATACTAGAGTGGGCGTACTAGGAAGGTCTAATTGATCCACATCAAGGGCAACCTGAAAACATGCAACATTGTATTAAAAAATTTCAGCAGAGCATAAAATTTTACTGAAGGCCATTTATGTATTTAAAAATAAAATGTGCAGAACACAAATATGATGTATGGTTAGCCAAATAATCAGAAAAAATACTAACATCAACTGCACACAATATTTGTCCTACATCTTCATCAAAGTAAATGGCTAAAAGTCTTAGAAGCGTGAGAATATCAGTCTCCTTATTGTTGGAACAAGTCTCCAAAACAGACTCCATCTTTTTAATGTTCTTTTTCTGAGGTAAGGTTTTTAAGTAGCTGAAAATTCTATACCCTTTACGGGATAAGGAGTCATTGAACTTTTCATAAAAGTTAATTTCCATTAAAATCAAAAAGTGCTGGCACAATCCCTCATTCGTAAATAATAAAGGCCACCTTTTCATTAATTCTTCAACTGGTGTTCTGCTGTTAATTTCCTTTCTTTGTGAATAAAATGTATCATTTAATAGTTTTTTACTATCAACATCAAGAACTTTGGAGGGGGGCTTTTGCAACATTCTTTTTCTTTTTTCCTCGAGCGTTTCTTCAGTTTCATTTTCTGGAAAATCAGGCATCCAATTCACACAGCCGTATGCGTCTGACTGCTTAACTTTTTTCTCAACATTATTGCTCCTCATTTTTCGTTTTAGAGTATTATATTGGCTAGTTCTATTTTTGTTGTCAAATCTAACCTCCATTTGTTTCTCTATAGATAGGTGTCCTTCACCAACTACTTCTCCACATAGCGTATCAGAAAGGGACTCCGGATACTTTTGCACCATATTTCTAGCAACTATCGATAGGGCTTTTCTTCCAGGCTTGGTGTAGGACTTACTGATGTTGTCAGTTACCACTTGAATTAAGTGTCTTCTTAAACCTGGAGTAAGGCGTTTCTTTTTTTCCAGTAACTTGTGCAGTTCTGTTGGCATTAGCTCCCATGGTATTTCATAATTGTAGGCCCAATCCAGATTATCAAATTCTCTTGGAGATTCTTTTCGAACTTGCAATAATTCTTGTTGAGTTTCTGCCAATGTGTTTAGCTCATCTTCTGCAAGGAAGGAAATAATTTATGAGATATATGCACAAATATTAAATTTTGATATTGATTTGTATGTTTGTTTAGTTATTCGACCATAAGATATAATGGTCATAAGAATTGAAAGAGTTCTCAAAACACTCCTGCTACAGACAAAAAAAGCTACAGTTCATTATCACATATCTTACACCACATTTAATTTAATACAATACTTTTCAGGTAATCTAGGGTTCTTCGGAGAAAATAGCAAACAGGAATGAAATATTAAGTCTGGTCAATTATTATGGTTTAATAGTCAAGTGTATTAAACCAAAAAATTAAGCTGAAAAAAAATGGAATTGGTAAATACATAAGTCAATTTCATAATTATAAAGAAACCTTATTTGAAATTAAATTTTTTGGATTTTAATTTTGTTAAGTTACTTAACAATAACTACAAAAATTATCTTTAGTTAATGTCCCCAAAATATACCAAGCCCCTATTTACCAGCTTGATTGCAGTTAAAATTAAAGAATACATAACATACCTGTTGTTTTCCAACATTTGATGAGGATACGAGCCTGAATAGTTTTCACCACGTCTGTCAAATCTTTTTCTTCGATTAATTTTAAATCGTCAAAGTTATTAACTCCCAGATACTCGAGATGCTCTAAAAGAGCATCGAGTGTACCATCTTCAATAAATGGTAAAGCTTTTTTGATACTCAATTTTATTGTATCATCCATCCTATACAACAGAAAAAAAATAAATTGTCTCTGAAACAGATCCAGGCTGTGTGTTATCTAGAATCATATACCTCAAAAACTCACTTCTAAATAAATGTGAAAATGATTTGTGAAGAGCTCTATACTGAAACCTTCACAAAAAGTTACTTGAATTAAGATTTAAAAACTTTGCTAATAATCATCAACTGCAAAGTGTGCAGGGAAGGGTTGCTTCATGTTTCTTACATGACAGATTGATGATTATTAGCATCATTAGGGCCATTCCATGGAAAAGTGGACATGAGGGTTGAAATTTCAAATTTAATATGAAATTAAAGGTAAAGATACAACCAATATGATATTCTAGAGACCTAAGTTCTGAAAAAGTTTTTTTGATAGTTTTTGGGGGCTCAAAGTTTGGAAAATTTGAAGGCTTTTCAAGTGTGCAAAATAGGCTATTTTCAGTTTGACTGAGCCCTAGAACTTTTTTCAATCATTCTGACTGAACAAGCATTAAAAGCCACAGAATTTTTGTATAGCTGCCTACTTGCAACTTTGTTTATCTTATAAAATACTCAATTCCAGAAAAAAAATTTAATTACCTGGTTTTCGAGATATTTAAATTTACCTTATCCTGTTGTCACACCCGTCGCGATGGAATGGCCCATGATCACAAACCTCAAAAAATTAATAAGTATAGGAGGGGATCCTTTTATGCCCCTCAATGAAATTTTAAAGCATATATTGATCAGCATAAAAACATCAGCTATTGCTTAATTTAAAAATAAAACAAATGCATAATGACACATAAATTATTTAAACCATGGGTGGAAAATGGTTATCTTGAAAACTGTAAGATAAATAAAAAATAAATAGTAAAAATCACTCAATTGATCTATTCCAAAACAGCATGATGTAAGCATATACATTCTTGTTTATTTAGAACATAAGCAGGTAAAGGATAATAATCTAAGAAATTACTCATATGAACACAGCATGTTTTTAAAGGATTAGGTAGAATTTCATGCACACCCCACTGATGCAAAAAAATACTCTGATATATTTCAGAAACAAAGTAAACCTCTGTACCATTCTGAATTATTAGTAACTTAATTTTACCAAACACAATACCAACCGAATTCCTTTCTAGAGGTAAAAACAAATCTTTTTGGTAAGAAATACCTTTAACTAGAACATGATCTGATACAACAGAATCGAGAGAGCTCAGAGTAACTGGTAACGAATTTTGAATATCTGTACTAAACATGGTAGGATAAAAGTTCATACTTTTATTAATTGTAATATCATGAGGAAAAAAGCTACCCGAGTGAATGTAGGTTTGCAAAAGCTGATGACGTAGAGATAGAGTAGAGCAAACATTTTTAAAATTACATGAATGCCTGGCACACTTTTTGAAGTAACTATGTTTACTCTCAAATCTTAACGTCCAGAGTCTAATTAATGGTCCAAACTGGGAAATAAGAGATGGATAGTGACACAAATAGTGATGCTTGGGTTTCATAGAGCCTGGAAATGCCTGGGAATGTAAATCTAAATGCTCATCAATGATAACTTGTAAATAAGTTATTTGTTCAATGGATATCTTTGGAGCACAAATAATTTCAGTTATTTTCCGTAACTGTAGACATAAGTTCCAGACATGATCAGTATCGTCCTGAATTTTTTGTCCAATCAATACCGGTAATAAACGTAGTAAAGACCAATTCTGAGCAGCATGACCAGCTATTTTATTACCCTTCAAAATTTTATTAGGTTTATTTCGACCATCCATACCTTTATATTTAAAAACAGCAACATTATTATTTAAGTATTCATAAGTGAACCACTTTTTTACATCTACAAAATACTTCAAATATAAAGCTAAATCGTAAGCTATAACACCCTCAAACAAGTCATGCCCTAAGCAGGGAGGGAGTCCTGGTTTACAAACATGAAAATATTGCAGCTGATTAAACAGAGAAGGAAATTTAATGCCTTCATATGATGTAACCGTAGCATCATTCGAAACTTTTTCAGCTGTAGAATCATACATTGCAGGAGTGCGAATTATTCCTAGAGCATAAGGGGTTTCTTTAAATTCCTTCTGTGTAATTAAACAGTAGCGGCAAAAGTATTCACAACTAAAACTTTCTTGAAAGCCCCCAACCATGTGTGAACCAAGATTATCACCAACAATGGCACTTACTGTACCCTGAACACCAGCATCATTAACTTTTATACCTTGTGTTTCTAAAATTTTTAAGTCACTTATCAACTGCGAAAATACTTTTTCATGTCCAAAAAACTTCAAATCATTTTCTAAACATAAAAGAACTAACTGAATATTATCGACGTTTGATCGATATGAGGAATGCAGATTAGTTAGGGTGAAGTATACACCAATGACTTTGTGCTTTTTCCTGGCTGACCCTAGGGGATTAACAACTTCAAAGGCATCTTGGAATAAAATTATTCCTAGAGCATTGGGACTTTTTTTAAATAATGGATTACTTTTACGAACAGAACCATCCATTACATCAAAAAATACTCCACTTTTAAGAGGTCTATTACTATTATCATTGATGTGCTTTGAAATTTGTGTATTGGTTAATAAAACTTCAAGAGTTTTCAAAATAGGTACATACTGAATCGAGCAATCTTGCTGCAGTTTATTTTTACCCAGGTATATTTCTACAGGTGCAACAAAATTCAATTCTTTTTTAAAATACTGCATTCTTTTATAATGTGAATTTAAAGAATTCGTAAGTTCTCTAGATATACTATTATCATTAAGAAGATTTACTGACTTCTTAACTATGTCTTCATCAATTGAGAATGAATTTAAAGTGGTCTGCAATTTATTAGAAGATATTTCAGATATTTCAACATTCATTACATTAAACTGTTCAATGATATCTTGCACAACAGAACTGGGTAACAGATGTTTAGAATATAACTTTAAGATAAATAATGCAGTGTTCTCTCTTAAGTTTCTAGCCAAATCAACATTCTGAATTGGATGAATATCATGGTCACTGGAAGTTGCCAGAGGCACCGTTTCTAGAGTACTAGATTGTTCAGTTTGTATTTCATTAATACATCTATATGTATCGGAAATTTTATCAGCGAAACAATTTTTGTGATAACGACTAATATGGCTGCAAAAAGACGCCTTCGTGGAAAAATTTACAGAGCAATCATTAAATGGGCATGGAACTTTTATAGAATTGTCTATATGCATTTTAAGGTGGGAAAAGAGCAGATTAATTTTGTTAAATGTAATATGGTTGCAAAATGGTAAAGGGCATTTTAATGCAACGTTACTTACCGTTCTATTTTCATTATTACCATGATCTCTTCTCAAATGTGATATAAATGCAGAGTACTTTTTAAATCTTCTTACACAATTTCGATAACCACAACGATACTCAAAGTTATGCCTATTCCTCTTAGAACGACAGTGAAGAAGGTAAAGTTTTAAATATTTAGTAGAGAATGAACACTGAACACAATTAAATAATGGGGGAACCATCTTAATAATAAAAGCATTCAAGTATAATTAAATATATGAATAACTCATTCACAAGGCAAAATAACGACACGTAAAGAACTTTCATCTGACGGAATAGGATGGAGATACAATAAGTTATGAAGTAAAATAAACTTACTTTTGTTTTATATTTATAATTACATTTACAATTTTAACATCTAGCCTGACTTCAAACGACTTCAAACCAAAACTAAAATTGAGCGGTATAACATAAATAAGGTTACAGTTACATTTTGACTGTACTAAGGTAAAAATGCTAGCACAATAAATTAAAAACTCTCAAAGAAACAGAAATTTAGACCATCGGACGTATTAGAACCTCTCTGTTAAGTTGTAAAACCAATTTCTTTATTACTCAGGAATTATATTTGCAATAAAATTAAAACTTTTTACTTTAGTATTTGCAGCGCCATCTTTGGAGATTGAAGCCAACTAGATTTAGAACAGAAAAAATCTGTTTTCTCTCTAAAACAGATTTTTCCTATAAAAAACACAGAAAATATCTGCAAATTTACAGATATTTTTTACAGTGTATGATCGCGAGTTACTCGCGGTTTATAGTTCTGTTCGTCATTTTAGATGCATGTTGGAAGGGCAACCTTTTGTCATTTATACTGACCACAAACCACTGGTCTTTGCCTTCAAAAAGTTAAATGCAAATTCTTCACCGCGACAGCAAAGGCAGTTAGAATATATTTCTCAGTACACAACTGACATCAGGTTTGTGAGGGGTTGTGACAATACAGTTGCCGATGCGATGTCGCGTATTGCGTCTATCGCGCTGCCAACCCATGCTAACTACGAGGAAATGGCTCGGGCTCAACAAAACGATGACGAGTTGCAACGGCTTTTGCAGTCAGAGAGTCCACTTAAGTTAAAACCCATATTTATTGGACCCACCAGTCTTAAACTGTATGTTGATGACTCGACAGGTGTGCTTAGACCTTATGTCCCAAAAGATTTTCGTTTCGATATTTTTAAGTCAATGCACAATCTTTCACACCCAGGCGTTAAAGCTTCGGTAGAATTGTTAAAAGAACGTTTTATTTGGCACTCTTTAAGAAAGGACGTAAGTGCCTGGACTAAAAGTTGTCTTGACTGTCAAAAATCTAAGGTCCATAGACATACTAAGCCACCTGTCGGATCATACGAATTGCCAACTGATCGTTTTTCTCATGTTAATATTGATATTGTAGGACCACTTCCTCCCTCAAAAGGGTACTCATATTGCCTAACAGCTGTTGATAGGTATACCCGATGGTGTGAAGTTTTTCCTATGTCAGATCAAACGGCTCAAACCGTCGCCGACACCCTGTACAGTCAATGGATATCTCGTTTTGGCGTGCCCGAGCGGATCTCAACCGATCAGGGGCGCCAGTTTGAATCGGACTTATTTCATTCTTTTTCTAAACTTTTAGGTTCTTATAAATTGCGGACAACGGCTTACCACCCCTGTGCAAATGGACTTGTAGAGAGACTCCACCGCCAGCTCAAAGGCGCCATCCGGTGCCATGCTACGGAGCGTTGGGTGGAAGTGCTCCCCAGCATCCTTCTGGGCATTCGGAGTAGCGTGCGCCCAGACATTGGCACATCCGCTGCCGAGTTGGTCTACGGTCAGCCCTTACGTCTACCTGGCCAATTTTTCCGTGAGACCAAGCCTCCCACCGCCTACCCAGAGTATTTGCGCCAGTTACGGAGCCACTCCGACATGTTGCGACCACAGGACACCTCTAATCATTCTGCCAACAAAGTGTTCATCCACAAAGACTTGTCGTCCTCGTCACATGTGTTTGTTCGACAAGACCTTGTCCGTAAGCCGTTGGAACAGCCGTACAAGGGACCATACCAAGTGTTAAAAAGAACTGACAAGTTTTTCACTTTGCAAGTGGGGAATGGATCCAAAAACGTGTCCATTGAAAGGCTAAAGCCTTGTTTTTTTCTTAGAGACGATATTTCAGATAAAAGTCAAGAACATTACGTAACTCGATCTGGCAGGAAAGTTAAATTTAGAACTCCAAACGTAAATTAGTGTTTGTGTTGATAAATTAGTTTTTTTGTGGTTTTTCGTCTTCAACTTCGTTTTGACTGGTGGGGGAGTGATGTGGCGCTGCTGCGTTTAGTGCTGCGGTGCCTAAGTGAGGTGGCGCTGTGTGTTTGAGTGCTGTGGCGTCGGTGCTGAACTGCGCATGCCCTATAGGTATGTTTTTCTATAAAGCTAAGCGTTTCGGTGGCAATCGTAGCTTGCTTCTTTCTCCCTCTTTCGGCCGAGACTTTGTCTCACTATCAAAATTCCCTTTTTACTTAGCACTCAGCACCCGCGCCGCATCACGTAACTTTCTTTGATAATGTTTTTTATTGATGTTCTTTAATGTGAACTTTTTCACTTTTTTGCAAGAGATTTAACATTTTAATTGATAGTTCATAATATGTAAAGTTTTTCTGGATATTAAAATTGTTGTGTTTTATCACTACCTTGTATTTATTTATAGTACGACGTTATGGCTAGGCTGTGTAACCTTCTGATCCTAAAAATTAGTCTTAGAATGAGATTTAACTAGCCCCGCGTGCTATAATTCCATTATCAGCACCACTTATACTATCCTGTGAAATTAAAATCGTGTACGAGCATATGAATTCTTGAAATTTAACGCCAGCTCCCGTACTATAAACATTTTAATCGATGAGTTTGAAATATTTTAGTAATATTTCTACCTTTTGGTGTCCAAAAGTCCATGGCGGTATTTAGTGGGAACGTTAACGGAATTGAACCAAAATGGATTCTACAGCCCCGAAATGGAAATCAAAACAAATGAACTAAATTAAACTGATCTAATCTGATTAGGATGAGTTTATAATTAGTATATTAGAAGGAAAAACTAATATATTGAGGTACTTAAGATCGAGTTTTATGCTATTGTGGCAACGCGAGTTTGCCTACAGCTCAACTCTTGTGACGTATAAGTGTTTGTATTGCTGTTTGTGCTTTCTGCTATTCGATTTTACTTGAGAGCGCTGGTCGCTCTATATTTCGTAAATAAATATATTTTGAACTAGTTCTTTTCTTGAGCATCGGAAATAGTTCACTTAACTATATTGACAAAGGTTATCAGATATCAAAATAAAAAACAATTAAAATATCTAAACTATACTCAGTTGCAACTTAACTTGAGCCTGTAGAAATATGCTGAGAGCAACCAAAGAAAGTAGTTCCTCGTGAGGTGTCTGAATTTCGAGTGAAATTTAGAGCTTCAATTTTGAATAATGATTAGTTTTTTTAAATCCACGCATATTAAGCATCTTTTCATCCCGATATGCAAAAAATGTTCAGTATTATTATTTTTTTAAAGTGGCGTAACCCGTAGTAGTACAACTAGCTCTCAAACTCGCCAGCCAATAAGAGCTTCTAGCAACCCAGCAGGCTTTCTGTTTACTCAGATTTGCTTCCGCGTGGCCATGACGTCAGGCAACTTAAGTTGCATTCGAGTATAACAGTGTTTCCATTAATTTTTGATATATTTTTAGATGTAAATAATAAAACGTTGCCAATAAAGTCTGATTGCAGAAAATTGGCTAATCTTAAAGACCCGGAATATAATCTGATGGTTTATGTTTTTAGTTGTTGAACTGAAGTCAATAAAACAAATTCTACGTTACAAGAAGATTAAAGTTAAAGACATTAAGTTGATTGCTGCAGCTTTATCCAATTCAAAGACGTTAAAAGTGGGTTTATTTAAATTTAAGTTTTTACATTTTTAAATATTTAAAAAAATTAATACAACCTCAAGGTTTTTAAAATTACTTGGATATCATTGCTAGGGGTACTACAGAACATTCCAGATAAATTTTAGGTAAAATGTTCAATGATACATGCTATTGTAGTGCAATAATATAAAGAACGAGAAGCTAGAAGAATATACATAAATTTTGTTAGAAAATAACTTTTAACGAGGGTACATAAAGCAACTGATTCAATTTTTAAGGTTTCTAAAGATGGAACTAGAGTACGGAGAGTCCTGAGTCCTTACAGTCCTGAGGAAAGTGATGAAAGGACAGTATTCGTTAAGAACTTAAGAAACACAGGCGTCGCAAAGGTGAAAAACATGTTCAGAAGGTTCGGGAAGATCAAGAAAGTTAGATTCTTCTGTCACAACAAAAAATATAGCAGAAAGGAATGTTTTATTGAATTTCACCAACCAGAAAGTGTATCTAAAGCTTGCGAGGAGGTACTTTTCTTAATTATTTCCATTTTACTTAATGATATTTTTTTAGATTGAGTACTTAACATTTTTATATTTTTTTAGTTTCAACATGGAACGGAAAATGATTCACAAAAGGGTACTCATTCTTTTGTTTCACTTATTTTCCATATAGGTCTCGTAAGAATCTTAAACTTAGTTGAAATCTTACTGTTGCCATTTTTTATAACATTATTTATTTATTATATTGAGATATTATAATACATTAGTATTTTATTATATTACTAGTTTTAATAAGATATTAATTAGATATTGGATTTAATAAGATAGTAATTAAAAGGTAGACAATGTTATTTTTTATCCAGGTTTGAAAATATTAACAAGTATATCTGGTGAAATTTGTTCGGAAGACTGATTAGTGTTTTTACCTCTAAGTTTTACGTTATTATAAAATGATTGGTTATAGATAAGTTTATTATTTAAATTTGTAGGTGGAGTACTACTAAGATGGAGTTCTAATACTACTGATAATACTCAGCCAACTGCTTCTACAAGCGAGCCTATTGAAGCTGAAGAGGTAGCTACTAAAAATATATATACTCCCTTTTAACTGCTTGTATAATTTCATTTTAAGGCTTTAAAGAAAATATCTTAGTAATTTGTGTTTGATGGTTTGATGGATGGGATTTAAGGTTCATCTAATAAATTAAGTCTTATATTATACCGAAAAACTTTTGTTTTTTACTGTGCTCCTTCACGGCACCTAATTTTTTTAAATTTAAGCCGAGAGTTTTTAGATTTGTTTCTACTAACCAGTGTTTAATGTCTTAATTTCTGTCTAAATTAAAACACTATTTCTGAAATACTTATAATTAAATAATATTTAATTTGCTTTTGTTATTTTATCCAAAACAGACGATGCAGTATTCTGATCCAGTTCCGTTCATCACAAGGTCTTTTGAAAACCTCGACACGATAGAAGTAGAAAATTTAGGTAAAGAACATTCTTTAAACGATTGTATCAAAATTGAGTAAAAAGTACTCAAAAAGACTCCGATCCAATAAGTACTCATATTTGAATACATGAATATACTCATTTCTGAATATGTGCATACTCAAAAATGAAACATCTTAAGCTTGAACTCAAAAATGAGCTCACGATGTTTCATTTTTGAGTATGCACATTTCAGAATGAGTATATTCATGTATTCAAATTTGAGTACTTATTGGATCGGAGCCTTTTTGAGTACTTTTTACTCAATTTTGATACAATCGTTTTAAGAGTGAAAAGTTTATTCAAGTATATGAAATAATTAAATGTATAAATTTCATATTGATTTATATAGCAGCCATTCTAATAAAATGGTATCGATTGAAAAATATTATTTTCTTTCCGATTTCATGTCTGTTAAAAAAGAACTTCCACTTAAGATAATAATAGTATTTCTATGTCTAGTTGGTTAGATTGTATTGAGAAGTGAGCAAATATCAGCTCAAAAATAACCTTAAGAATAATCTTCAAAAATATTTTTTGTTTATATTTAAAAAACAAGTTGACGAGTGGGTGAACCAAAATAGCCCTACTTTAAAATTTGTTTTCAATAATATCAAACAGAACTAAAATAATCAATGATTCGGTTACTTTATAACTTTATTACTAATTTTACTATACTAAGGTACTTAATTTTTAAACAGTTATTTATAATAAGATTCTACACATTTCTCCTCTTTTCACGCCTAAGTTCATAGATTTGTTTAACCTGAATATCAATAAAATTTTAAATTAATCAGATAAGTTCTTTGTGACAGAATTTCAAAACTTTTTAGAGGATGAAGTACGATTGGAAAATGGGAAGAGAACGATTCCAAGCACATCTGAAGTACCTGAGAAAAGAATCCACCTGGATGCTGAATCATCCTCGATTCAGCAGGAAGCTGAAATGGACGTACAGACTACTTCTGTAAGTTCTGTAGAAATTTTATATGAAATTCTGTCAATTAATAAAATTGAAGCTGAGTTTTTGGAAATATCACACTCTTAAAACGAAATTCTCAAAACTGTCGTTTAAGAGTGCATCTATAGTTCGTATGCAGGTGAATTCCATAATTTTCTTTATTAAATATTAATGGAATCTCCTATTTTGATACAGTTAAGATTCAGTTTCAAGAATGGAGAATTTTAGAAAAATATTTATTATCTTTTTTGTAGTTAAGTTTTTTTTTTCATACCCAATACGTGATAATAATTTTAAACACATTTGTATTTTAAAGAAATGCGTTTAAAGGAAGATGAAGGGAGTATTTCCCCATTGCCGTTGGTTAGTGGAATAAAAATGTAAAACTCCAACTCTCAAGCGTCGCCTCCAGCCATAGACCGGTTTCGTCCTTGTTAGGACTCATCAGCACAACGCAAGAGTGTGGAGGGCTAGTCTAGCCGACTATAACGGAAACCATGACTTATCAATAGTCCCCATTTTTTCCGATATAATCGGCTAGACGAGTTCTTGCGCCCTCTTGCGTCCTCTCTTGCGTTGCCTTCCTATGCCGTGCTGATGAGTCCTAACAAGGACAAAACCGGTCCATGGCTGGAACCTTTACACGTTTCCTTTGCACGTTTAAAGGAAATTATAAATATTTTTAAATGGACTCTGAAATACATGAAAGTTCTAAAACCAACATCACTAAACACCAACTGTTATGGTATGCTATAAAAATGCAATATTTCTTAGATTAAAATTTATTTGATAGATATAGGTGTTCTATTGGTATTTCAAACGTACTAATTTGGAAAATGGACTTTTTAAAACAGTAAGTTCTGTACCATCTTAAAGATTATTTAAATACGTGTACTAGTTATGCTTTAATTTTTTAGGCTCTAGTTCCCGTAGCAAAGAGGTTTTTAATACGAGTTATACCAGTGTAAGAATTTTCTATACTTATATTTTTATAAATTAGATCATAGATCTTGAAGCTATCTTTTTAATGATTGCACTTATCTTTTAATATAAAGTTACTTATCAACTTTATGTATTAACTTATTTTACTTTTGTATTCAATCCCAGCACGCGATATTAAACGATAGGTTTCGGGACATATTTATTTTGACATATGATTTTTTGATTAACAGTATTGGCTGATATCAAAGCAATATCGATGAAAATATGCAGCTAAATTTTCATCTACTATAGGTTCCAGAATGATTTTTACATAAAGCAGTGAAAAGTATTATGACAGGTTTAAGCATTTTTAATCTCATCAGCGCTATACCTTTCGAAAATTAATTAATTAATAATTGTCTGAAGATGTTTTTAAAATTTTTGAATACAAAAATTAAAGTTTTCTTTTATTAAAATAATTTTCTATACCCACTAGTCTAGAGAATGCTTATTTTTTAAACAGAAAATGATGTTTGTATACAAATAAATGTTCGTTAAACGGATGTTTTTAAAGTGTACTAAAAAAGTCATTATAAACATTTTTTAACATTAATCATTTAACATTCATTATTGATAAAAATGTTTCCATATATTTTATGTATATAAAGGACAATATGGAAAAAGTGGCAAAAACATAAACTTCAAACTACTAGGATATCAAAGAAACAGCCTGAAGGTAAACTTTTAGTAAATAATAAAACAACAAATCGACAGCCATGTTGCAAAAGCCTGTAAGAACATTTTTTGGTGAAAATAAAGTTTTGAGTTGTACTTGTTAAAGATGGCCTAGCGCACATCTCAGTGCCACCAAAATCGGTCAAAGACGCTTCATATGACGATTTGTAATAACCGTAAGTTGGAAACCTCCCAATCACCAAGCAAAATTCTAAGTTGCAGTGACGCTGAGGGGAAGCCGTGTCGCGTCCTCAGAAAAACTATACTAAGTTTCATAGTTGCCTTTAATTTACAATAAAAACGAGACAGAAAAAGTACAGTTCATAAGACGAAAAATATGCAGTTTTTTTCGTCTCCTGAAAACTTTGAGGTTTTGCACTTACAGACTTTTGCAACGTGGCTGTCGAAATATTAAATTTATAATTATATTTTCATTTAACTTAAAAAAGTAATTTGTGAATCTATTTAAAAAACTTTTATTAAATAAAAAGAATAATTTTAAAAAGAAAAATAGTTTTATACGTTTTTATCGGTTTGTTAGTTCCTTGAAGTAACAGATTTTCATTCCTATCTAGGAGTTGGAAATGAAAATAAAGTGGAACAAAAAGAACAACCATCCATTTAAATGGATTTTAGCAATTAATATCAGAAGAATATATTCAATATTATTTGTAATTTGATGCTCATCCTTAATTAAACTGTTATAAATGATATCAATATTTATAAAACAGTGACTTTTCTCAATAGGGTAGTAAATTTGTTATTTAAATGAGCATAACTTGCAGGTATTTTTATAGTTTCTCTCTTTCAATCTTCATAGTCGGGGTCGTTTTAGGTTGTTTTTTAAGAATTAAAGAAAATTTAGAAGTATTTAAGTATTTTGTTAAATTGTTTATTGTTAAACCATCAGACATAGTGAACAGTAGGATCTCAGTTGGTTCTTTGATGTTGTAAAAGATGAACTTCCTTTTAACTTCATTTAATTCTTAACGATAGATATACCTAATATATAATTTTCTGCCTTTTCATTGAAATTGAGATAATTATATTCAATTTGGTCATGAAATGAGTTTAATAGAATGCGATCGAATCTTCGGAGAAAAATGAAAAGATTCCAGTCTCATTTCTCAGTGTTTCTTCCAATTCATCTGAACTCTAGTCAAATCTAATACTTTAAAAAGTGGTTCTTTTAACCAAATAAACCAAGTATAACAGAATTAAAATGTCTTAAAATTTATGCTGACTTGTACTATGTTTAATAACTCTCACGTGTTAATTATATAATTTTGTTTAAAATTAAAAAAATGAATTTTAGATATCATTTCCCATTGCTAAAATATCCTTATTCATCTTTGGTTTATTCTAAATTGAAAAGCAATTGAAGTAAAAAGTATTAAGTTCGCCCACACACAAGTGCATTTAAACGTCTAGACTTATGCTTATCAATCGCGTTCACAGCATATTCTTAAGATACTAAATGAAAATTCTCTTATGCTGCATCCAGCAAAACTAAACAGATAAAAATTGTAACAAAACTTGGATTATGCGATATTCATAACTATGAATTCGCATTGATTAAATACAAATTTTTAATCAATCTTGAACAGATTCCATTCATGTAAAATGTTGTACAAAGGTTATGGCTCTATTGGTAAGCGATACAAATGTTTCTCTGTTAAAAGGAGGGATACATTTGAAAGGCTTTTAGAAGCGTAAACAAGTTATAAATCATAACAACTACCATGTCTTTACAAAGAAGCTAAGTTGACATTTTTTTTTATCGATTATGTATTTTTTCTCTAGATACGAAGAGTTTTGTGTTATTCTATGTTTTAATTAGATTATATTGTAGGATAGTAAATCACACTTTCATAACTACGAACAAACTACGAGTCCTTTTTTTTGAAAATCCATCAGATAGCGTAAAGTGTTTCATAGATGTATTCAACTTTACAGTTTTAAGAGCTCTCTGTTTTACAAACTATTTTAGTATCCACAGCCAATACGTAAAAAGGAATGTTGACTCTATATACAGGGTGTATCTGAAATGGTGCAACAAACTTTCAGGGATGATAGTACTCATCAAGACGAACAAGAATCAGTATAGAAAGGGGGGTCCCAGATCAAATCCCAGGGAGTTAAAAATGGAGCGACACCCCAAAAAAATCATTGAAAAATTCAATTTGTAGAAGAACTACTATTAGTAAAAACCTAATTATTGTCTCAAAAATTGTGGTTTAATATGACCTTTAAAATTATCTCAAAAGTCTTCACTTTAAAATTTGTTTTATTATGAAAAAAGTTAAAAAAACACAAAAAATGTGAGAACTCTGCCAAAACCTTATTTTGTATTTCGAAATCCTTTCTTTTGATTTGATAATCTGAAAGATCATAGTTGAAAACCCTTAAGTCCAAAGTTTCACGTAAATACAATCAATATTGAACGCTTGAGATCCTGTTAAAGTTTGTTTTTGCGTGCGAAAACAGCTGTTCTGGAAACAACTCTGGAAAACTGCTAGCGCACGCAAAAAACAAACTTTAACAGGATCTCAAGCGTTCAATATTGATTGTATTTACGTGAAACTTTGGACTTAAGGGTTTTCAACTATGATCTTTCAGATTATCAAATCAAAAGAAATGATTTCGAAATACAAAATAAGGTTTTGGCAGAGTTTTCACATTTTTTGTGTTTTTTAACTTTTTTCATAATAAAACAAATTTTAAAGTGAAGACTTTTGAGATAATTTTAAAGATCATATTAAACCACAATTTTTGAGACCATAATTAAGTTTTTACTAATAGTAGTTCTTCTACAAATTGAATTTTTCAATAATTTTTTGGGGTGTCGCTCCATTTTTAACTCCCTGGGATTTGGTCTGGGACCCCCTTTCTATACCGATTCTTGTTCGTCTTGATGAGTACTATCATCCCTGAAAGTTTGTTGCACCATTTCAGATACACCCTGTATATTCTATCAACAAGCTCCTATCATCACATTTTCCAATGATTATAATCCGTGTAAATAGAATAGGCGGCTCGTCACCATGGCAAAGCAATAGAAATGCAATGGGAAATGACCAATTCAAATTACACAGACTATAGTAATTACAACTTTAATGAAAAACAGAAAAAAAACACTAACTACAGTTTTCTATCATAGACATTTATAAAATACACTCTGCTTACCTGCCCAAAAGGATCGTGTATTTGCAGTGGTAAACAAACTCCGTTGTTCCCATAGAACTCGTCTCCGTAATAGTCAATGTCAAACAGTGGCAGGGCCGACAGCAATATAGCCACACTCCACACAGAGCCCATAGCAATAGAAGCGGAAAATATGGTCCTTCTCTTCAGCGACAAAGGGTACAGGATAGATG